>OY744483.1:89969142-90297526 GCA_963556165.1 Tipula helvola | reverse complement strand
TCTCTCTCCTCATTCATTCAGTAATAATTGTGCGAATCGCTAAATTACACTTCATTAATCGCAGGAAAGCATTGGCAAACCTTCAAGAGCTTTTAGTAGTATTGTTAAAAAAATTTTAGATCGGTTAAGTATGAAGAGCAGGCATTCCTATACTAAGTGGTCCACACCAAATTTGAATTTAAAAAATTGGTGAAACTGGCCCAAAGATCGTATCAAAGTGGCCACCACCCAGTTCTTAAGTAATTATAGAACATCTTTAATGAAAAGCTGCAACAACTACTTAAGAAAGTTTTTTGGACCAGATTGACAAATTTTTAAAATCATATTTCGTATAAATTTACGATAAGGCGGGGTGCAATACACCTGACTTAACTCATTTATCGTCCAGATTTTAGGAAAATGTTTTTTTAGTGAAAGAGTTTTCTCTACTACTCATGAAAACATGTGTCCATATCTATACGATTTTTATGCCTGATTTTGTTTTTCCTTTCTCTGTATTGTACGAATTTTTAATTTTAACTTAATTTCGTTTAATTACTTTAGTCAATTTGTATTAATTTATCTTGTTAATTTATATTCAGTGTTAGTGAAATTATTAAAAAATGAGAAAAATATTTAACTATTTTAATTATGGATAAAATATATCCGAGTGACAGTGAGATTGTATGTCTAGATCAGTGCTTCTCAAACTGTTTCATACTGCGGCCTCCGAAATCGGAAAAATAAAATCCAGGGCTCCCAAAAATTTTATGCAATAATAAAGCATTTATAGCTAAGCATTTTGGGCATTCCTGTTCAAGGATCTCAGATGTAACGCGCAAATTATCAATAATAATATCCGTGTTGCACAATTTAAAAAAATGTTCTGCCAACCCAAAATATTCCTTCAGCTTCATCCGATTTGAAGGATCAAAAAATGTATAAACGCAAAAATTCTATAATTCCATAAAATTATTAAACATTTCGAAAAACATAAAATGATTCGGCTTAAGGAACTCTTAAAAATTGGATGTAACTGTAAAAACTCCGGAAATAAATATTTTAACTAGACATGTGAGTGGAGCAGATCAGATAACAAATTGACTATCTAAGGTTAACATTTTTGAGCTCACTATTCTGGATCTGTCAAAATTTAATTATTGCACGTTTCTCTAATTCGACCGCCCCCGGTTCCAAATTGGTTTATACTTAGGTATTTAAAACCAAATTTGGATTTAATATGTTCTTCTGAATTATCGTAATATGAAAATTCTTGAAATATTTGAAACATTAAAAAAAAATTGAGTTTTTCTGTACAAAATTCAGAGTTATCCAAAGTTTTTTAAGATTTTCTCAACTACCAATTTTCAATGTAATCGACCAATTTGAAAGTTTAAGCCCACTTAGCAATTTTATATTGAAAATTTGAAATTTTATTTATGACGAGTTCTTCAAAAAACAAAAAAGAAAACGGAACTGCCATTGTACAGAAAATGATACCTCAGTAAATGATAGTAGTTCAGGATTTTTAATTAGATCAGTTTTTTGGTCCCAGAGAACTAGGGAACGGAAAATTACTGAACTTTTAAATCACCGGTTTTTGGTGAATTTTTAATTGTATCATAATATCCATAATTTACCGAAAAATTAACTTTGCTAGAAAAACAGAATTTGCGATCGTGAAATGACGTTGGTTTAAGATGCTTTGCGATTGTTGTTTTTATTCGTTAACGTATGTGCTTTTAGCAAAAATGAAATATTCAAAAATGTGACATTTATCTGATTAGGGCAAAATATGGAAATGTATGTAAAATAATTCGTCAAAATTTAAATGAATCAAACAAGCATTAAAATTCCTTAAACTATAAAAACAAAGCAAATTCAATATTCTACCCCAGTTATGCACTTGAGCAACAGTTTTAATGCTATTCATATTCAAAATGGAGTTGAACGAAAATTAATATTTAATCCGAAAAGTTCCAAGTTATTTTATGTTTGAGGGAAATGTTGAATGTAAATTTGATTATTAAAATCGATTTCGAATTACAATTAAAACACTATGGATTTGACCAAAATTAGAGGTAACAAAATTAGCTTCAATTCTGAATTGGACGTAATCATTATGAATGAAATTTTAAGTAGAATAATTAAGTAAAATTTTTAATTTAATTTCAAACATAAATTTTAGTAAAATGTTGAGTTTACGTGAGAAAAGTCAGCTTATCGAATATAAAATCAGAATTATGAGCAAAAATCTGAAAGAGAATTTGAATTCCCAAATGTAATTGAATAAATTCTTGTGTAGGTACTTAAATTAGATTTAAAAATTGAATTAGAATTGCAAACTAGATATGAACAACATTTTGTGTTTAATATGAATCAAAAGCTAATCATAGGTTTCAGCAGAAATTTAGTTATAAATAGAGTTTGAATTTCAATCTTTGAATAAAATTTCCAACAAGGGCTTGACTAAATATTGAGTGGATTTAAAAAACAAAAACCATCGTTGTTAAATCTATACATTTTCAGTCTAAAATCAAACAGATACAATTTTAATTGAGTTACAATTCGAACCACGACGCCAACAACATTTTGAGTGAAATTTAAAATAGAAATTAATAAAATGATTCTAGATTAAACTACTTTTTGCATGAATCTTGGCTTAAAAATTGATTTGGAAATTTAGATTAGAAATTGATTGGGACATTCTACGTACAAAATTTGAGTGTAAATTTTGTGTTCCAAGCTAGATTTAAACATAATTTTAATTGCAATTAAGTAAAAATTAGGTGGCAACACGGGATTTGATCTTAAACAAACAATAAAATTTCCTTTGAATTTCGTTTGAATTAGGAATTTAAATTTAAAAAAATGGTTTTGGCATTCCAAACCAATTAAAATCTTTGTTGAAATTATATATAGGAATTGATTTAGAGCTCGAATTTTGATTTCACAATTTGAGAGAAATATAAGTTTACATTTTTGTACAATAGATCTACTAAATCAATTTTCAATTAGAAAACAAAAAAAAAATTAGAGCAAATTATGTAGGTGTAACAAAGAATAGGAAAAAGGATCAAAAAGTTAGGCTGGAAAAGAAAATAGTTTTAATGGATTCGAATAAAACCTTGAAAATTGATTATATAGAATAAAATAAGTTTACAATTCCATCTGGATTTGAATAAATTTTGAGTGCCATTTTTATCCGAAATTGAATTAAACTTTCAAACTGTACTTAAATCTTCATTGTAATTTTTAAAAACTTAAGTGAAATTTAAAAATTTTTAACAAAGTTTTAACAAATAATAAGGTATTCTACTAATTGATTATTGTAATTGTCCTTACGCGAATGAAGATTTTACTAATTTTTACTAAATAAAAATGGCGGCAGTAGCTACCCAAATCCATACATTCGGGGGTATTTCATCAAGAAATCGAATTATCAAACTTCTAATCTAAACTTTAATATTGATATTTTTTTAAAACTCTATTTTGCTGATTTCTAAATAATCTCGTCATAGAATATTCAATTAAGTTATTTATTAGGAATTTAAAAACCTTAGTATTAAAAACTGAACATCTTAATTTACTGGTAGGACCGATATTAAAATTAGATGTTTTGCATCAATCTCAACAAGAATTTCCGTTAGTATAGTTCGATATTATTTATGGGAGTTTTTAGAAAATTCTCCAGGAATTTGTAATCACCAGGATATTTGAAGCCACTTCAAATGACAAAAAATGAAAATAACTAGCTTTAGTTGAATATCATATAACTTCAAGAAAACATTAAATTAAATTTTTCCAGTTAGGCATCAATCTCATTATGATGTACCGTTAGCCAATAGGTTCAACATTATTTATGGAAATTTTCAGAAAATTCTCTTGGATTTTACAACCCCTAAGTTACTTGAAGTGAAAAATACTAACTTTAGTTGAATATCATATAACTTCAAGAAAACATTAAATTAAATTTTTCCAGTTAGGCATCAATCTCATTATGATGTGTCGTTAGCCAATAGGTTCAACATTATTTATGGAAATTTTCAGAAAATTCTCTTGGATTTTACAACCCCTAAGTTACTTGAAGTGAAAAATACTAACTTTAGTTGAATATCATATAACTTCAAGAAAACATTAAATTAAATTTTTCCAGTTAGGCATCAATCTCATTATGATGTACCGTTAGCCAATAGGTTCAACATTATTTATGAAAATTTTCAGAAAATTCTCTTGGATTTTACAACTCCTAAGTTACTTGAAGTGAAAAATACTAACTTTAGTTGAATATCATATAACTTCAAGAAAACATTAAATTAAATTTTTCCAGTTAGGCATCAATCTCATTATGATGTGTCGTTAGCCAATAGGTTCAACATTATTTATGGAAATTTTCAGAAAATTCTCTTGGATTTTACAACCCCTAAGTTACTTGAAGTGAAAAATACTAACTTTAGTTGAATATCATATAACTTCAAGAAAACATTAAATTAAATTTTTCCAGTTAGGCATCAATCTCATTATGATGTACCGTTAGCCAATAGGTTCAACATTATTTATGGAAATTTTCAGAAAATTCTCTTGGATTTTACAACCCCTAAGTTACTTGAAGTGAAAAATACTAACTTTAGTTGAATATCATATACATAACTTCAAGAAAACATTAAATTAAATTTTTCCAGTTAGGCATCAATCTCATTATGATGTACCGTTAGCCAATAGGTTCAACATTATTTATGGAAATTTTCAGAAAATTCTCTTGGATTTTACAACCCCTAAGTTACTTGAAGTGAAAAATACTAACTTTAGTTGAATATCATATAACTTCAAGAAAACATTAAATTAAATTTTTCCAGTTAGGCATCAATCTCATTATGATGTACCGTTAGCCAATAGGTTCAACATTATTTATGGAAATTTTCAGAAAATTCTCTTGGATTTTACAACCCCTAAGTTACTTGAAGTGAAAAATACTAACTTTAGTTGAATATCATATAACTTCAAGAAAACATTAAATTAAATTTTTCCAGTTAGGCATCAATCTCATTATGATGTGTCGTTAGCCAATAGGTTCAACATTATTTATGGAAATTTTCAGAAAATTCTCTTGGATTTTACAACCCCTAAGTTACTTGAAGTGAAAAATACTAACTTTAGTTGAATATCATATAACTTCAAGAAAACATTAAATTAAATTTTTCCAGTTAGGCATCAATCTCATTATGATGTACCGTTAGCCAATAGGTTCAACATTATTTATGAAAATTTTCAGAAAATTCTCTTGGATTTTACAACTCCTAAGTTACTTGAAGTGAAAAATACTAACTTTAGTTGAATATCATATAACTTCAAGAAAACATTAAATTAAATTTTTCCAGTTAGGCATCAATCTCATTATGATGTGTCGTTAGCCAATAGGTTCAACATTATTTATGGAAATTTTCAGAAAATTCTCTTGGATTTTACAACCCCTAAGTTACTTGAAGTGAAAAATACTAACTTTAGTTGAATATCATATAACTTCAAGAAAACATTAAATTAAATTTTTCCAGTTAGGCATCAATCTCATTATGATGTACCGTTAGCCAATAGGTTCAACATTATTTATGGAAATTTTCAGAAAATTCTCTTGGATTTTACAACCCCTAAGTTACTTGAAGTGAAAAATACTAACTTTAGTTGAATATCATATACATAACTTCAAGAAAACATTAAATTAAATTTTTCCAGTTAGGCATCAATCTCATTATGATGTACCGTTAGCCAATAGGTTCAACATTATTTATGGAAATTTTCAGAAAATTCTCTTGGATTTTACAACCCCTAAGTTACTTGAAGTGAAAAATACTAACTTTAGTTGAATATCATATAACTTCAAGAAAACATTAAATTAAATTTTTCCAGTTAGGCATCAATCTCATTATGATGTACCGTTAGCCAATAGGTTCAACATTATTTATGGAAATTTTCAGAAAATTCTCTTGGATTTTACAACCCCTAAGTTACTTGAAGTGAAAAATACTAACTTTAGTTGAATATCATATACATAACTTCAAGAAAACATTAAATTAAATTTTTCCAGTTAGTCATCAATCTCATTATGATGTACCGTTAGCCAATAGGTTCAACATTATTTATGGAAATTTTCAGAAAATTCTCTTGGATTTTACAACCCCTAAGTTACTTGAAGTGAAAAATACTAACTTTAGTTGAATATCATATAACTTCAAGAAAACATTAAATTAAATTTTTCCAGTTAGGCATCAATCTCATTATGATGTACCGTTAGCCAATAGGTTCAACATTATTTATGGAAATTTTCAGAAAATTCTCTTGGATTTTACAACCCCTAAGTTACTTGAAGTGAAAAATACTAACTTTAGTTGAATATCATATAACTTCAAGAAAACATTAAATTAAATTTTTCCAGTTAGGCATCAATCTCATTATGATGTGTCGTTAGCCAATAGGTTCAACATTATTTATGGAAATTTTCAGAAAATTCTCTTGGATTTTACAACCCCTAAGTTACTTGAAGTGAAAAATACTAACTTTAGTTGAATATCATATAACTTCAAGAAAACATTAAATTAAATTTTTCCAGTTAGGCATCAATCTGATTATGATGTACCGTTAGCCAATAGGTTCAACATTATTTATGGAAATTTTCAGAAAATTCTCTTGGATTTTACAACCCCTAAGTTACTTGAAGTGAAAAATACTAACTTTAGTTGAATATCATATAACTTCAAGAAAACATTAAATTAAATTTTTCCAGTTAGGCATCAATCTCATTATGATGTGTCGTTAGCCAATAGGTTCAACATTATTTATGGAAATTTTCAGAAAATTCTCTTGGATTTTACAACCCCTAAGTTACTTGAAGTGAAAAATACTAACTTTAGTTGAATATCATATAACTTCAAGAAAACATTAAATTAAATTTTTCCAGTTAGGCATCAACCTCATTATGATGTACCGTTAGCCAATAGGTTCAACATTATTTATGGAAATTTTCAGAAAATTCTCTTGGATTTTACAACCCCTAAGTTACTTGAAGTGAAAAATACTAACTTTAGTTGAATATCATATAACTTCAAGAAAACATTAAATTAAATTTTTCCAGTTAGGCATCAATCTCATTATGATGTGTCGTTAGCCAATAGGTTCAACATTATTTATGGAAATTTTCAGAAAATTCTCTTGGATTTTACAACCCCTAAGTTACTTGAAGTGAAAAATACTAACTTTAGTTGAATATCATATAACTTCAAGAAAACATTAAATTAAATTTTTCCAGTTAGGCATCAATCTCATTATGATGTACCGTTAGCCAATAGGTTCAACATTATTTATGGAAATTTTCAGAAAATTCTCTTGGTACAACCCCTAAGTTACTTGAAGTGAAAAATACTAACTTTAGTTGAATATCATATAACTTCAAGAAAACATTAAATTAAATTTTTCCAGTTAGGCATCAACCTCATTATGATGTACCGTTAGCCAATAGGTTCAACATTATTTATGGAAATTTTCAGAAAATTCTCTTGGATTTTACAACCCCTAAGTTACTTGAAGTGAAAAATACTAACTTTAGTTGAATATCATATAACTTCAAGAAAACATTAAATTAAATTTTTCCAGTTAGGCATCAATCTCATTATGATGTGTCGTTAGCCAATAGGTTCAACATTATTTATGGAAATTTTCAGAAAATTCTCTTGGATTTTACAACCCCTAAGTTACTTGAAGTGAAAAATACTAACTTTAGTTGAATATCATATAACTTCAAGAAAACATTAAATTAAATTTTTCCAGTTAGGCATCAAATCTCATTATGATGTACCGTTAGCCAATAGGTTCAACATTATTTATGGAAATTTTCAGAAAATTCTCTTGGATTTTACAACCCCTAAGTTACTTGAAGTGAAAAATACTAACTTTAGTTGAATATCATATAACTTCAAGAAAACATTAAATTAAATTTTTCCAGTTAGGCATCAAACCTCATTATGATGTACCGTTAGCCAATAGGTTCAACATTATTTATGGAAATTTTCAGAAAATTCTTTTGGATTTTACAACCCCTAAGTTACTTGAAGTGAAAAATACTAACTTTAGTTGAATATCATATAACTTCAAGAAAACATTAAATTAAATTTTTCCAGTTAGGCATCAATCTCATTATGATGTGTCGTTAGCCAATAGGTTCAACATTATTTATGGAAATTTTCAGAAAATTCTCTTGGATTTTACAACCCCTAAGTTACTTGAAGTGAAAAATACTAACTTTAGTTGAATATCATATAACTTCAAGAAAACATTAAATTAAATTTTTCCAGTTAGGCATCAATCTCATTATGATGTACCGTTAGCCAATAGGTTCAACATTATTTATGGAAATTTTCAGAAAATTCTCTTGGATTTTACAACCCCTAAGTTACTTGAAGTGAAAAATACTAACTTTAGTTGAATATCATATAACTTCAAGAAAACATTAAATTAAATTTTTCCAGTTAGGCATCAACCTCATTATGATGTACCGTTAGCCAATAGGTTCAACATTATTTATGGAAATTTTCAGAAAATTCTCTTGGATTTTACAACCCCTAAGTTACTTGAAGTGAAAAATACTAACTTTAGTTGAATATCATATAACTTCAAGAAAACATTAAATTAAATTTTTCCAGTTAGGCATCAACCTCATTATGATGTACCGTTAGCCAATAGGTTCAACATTATTTATGGAAATTTTCAGAAAATTCTCTTGGATTTTACAACCCCTAAGTTACTTGAAGTGAAAAATACTAACTTTAGTTGAATATCATATAACTTCAAGAAAACATTAAATTAAATATTTCCAGTTAGGCATCAATCTCATTATGATGTGTCGAACCATTTTCAAAATCTCTTTGAATTTATTTGTTTCAATAAATTCAAATGATGATTCCAAGTTACCAAATTTTGACGAACCATTTTCAAAATCTCTTTGAATTTATTTGTTTCAATAAATTCAAATGATGATTCTAGGTTACCAAATTGTGTCGAACCATTTTGAAAATTTCTTTGAATTTATTTGTTTCAATAAATTCAAATGATGATTCTATATTACCAAATTGTGTCGAACCATTCTCAAAATCTCTCTAATTTTATTCTTGTTAACCCATTGGCTAACGGTAAATCATAATGTGATTGATGCCTAACTGGCAAATTTTTCTTTAATGTTTTTTTGAAGTTAAACGATATTCAACTAAAGTTAGTATTTTTCACTTCAAGTATCGTAAGGGTTGTAAAATCCAAGAGAATTTTATTTTCACATTGACTAACGAAAAATCATAATAAGATTGATAGTTTGGTGACAAGTATGTATGTCTAGGGCGACGTATAGTATATTTACCGTAACCAATGAAAAATCACGATTAGTAAGAATTGTTGAATTATATCATAGTTTAATTATAACTTACAAAATTAATTGGCAAACAAAATATCAAATGTTATTTCCAGGTCTTTATGCAAAGAAAGTTAAAAATTCTGATTTTCTTTCGCTTATTGCAACTAAGTTGAAAACCATACATGAAACATATGGTCAATTAATTATAATAATAATAAACCAGTACGCCTTATTATAAATGTGCGATATTATTGTGTCTCTCTTCAAAACGTCACTGAGGTATTTAAAAGAAAGTATTTAATGTACAACTTTAGTGTCATTTAAGATTATAAAAAGAATTAGGCTACATCGATTAAGATCAAATTCATTATACTTATACTATTCAGCACCGGAAATCGAACCCGGGACCCTCGGATGATAAAGCAAGCGTTCTACTTGCTCTACCATTGAGAGCGATAAATAAAAATATTTACTTAAAAAATAGGCTAGTTTCAATCCAGTTTTCCGTATTCCGTAACTGTATCTAAAAATCGTTTTAGAATTGCCTTTCTATTAAACATTTTGAATTTTATCTTAATTGGTTTGGAAATGGTCCAGTTTCATTCCAGTTGTTCATATTCCGGAATTGTGTTCAAAAATATTTTAGAATCACACTTCTATTGTTCGTGTCGAATTTTATCACAATCGCCTAAGATCGTAAAATACGTATCTTATTAAATTAAAATGATTATTCCGTTTTTCGTGCCTGTTGTCATTTAAAATACAGCATTATGATTTGCAGTGTTTCTCAACATGAAGTTCCACCGGCTAAATATTTTGTTAAAATTATATATAAAACTATTTTAGCGAGTTTTTGTGTAAAAATCTACACAGAGTCATAGAAATTTGAAAAATATTGAAACTCTTAATTCCCCTAAATGTCATTATTTGAGTAGCTACATATTTCTGTTTAGTTTTAGCATAGACAATCATAATAGATCTCTCATTTGACTAAAAACAGAAAATAAAAACAAAAATTTTCCATTCAAATATTATCGGTGTATTGCATATACGTATTATATTTGCAACGCATTCTAAAATTATTGCCTTATAAAATACACAACACAACGATACATTGGAATTATCAGAAGTTTTTGTTTTTTTCCTTTAGTTACTATGAAATGAGAAATCTAGTATGAATGTCTATGGTTTTAGATTAGTAAAATTTTCACAGTACTATATAGAACAGTGAAGTTTTTACTAATCAAGAACTAAACACATTTTAGTAAAATATAGTAAAAACTTCATTGGCATTTGTCCTTTTAATATGTGAGAGGTGTGAAGTATTCAGACTAGTAACTTAGTTTAAAATCAAAATTGATGCGAGTATAATTAAGATTTCTAGTCAATTTAGTTTCAAGCTGTTTTCGAAGTTGAACGAAATGATAAATGGAATTTTGAACATAAATCTAGTCTAAATTGGGCTACTGCATTCGACAGAGAGGAAATTTATTAAGAAAATTATCCTGAATTATAAACTAGATTTAATGAATTTGAGTGAAATTTTAAGTAGAAATTGTCTTCTTAATATTGCATTTGGTAAATACACTTTGGAAACAATTTTAGCAAAATATTTGATGCAACGTGACTGAGATTAAATTCTGAACACGATTTCAACAAATTTTTTGGTCAACTAGAAAATCAGGAATCGACCAAAAATCTGAATGGTTTTTGTAAGCTTTTAGCTTAAAACGCTTAGAGTTTGGAATCCAGACTACCATTAGTAATAGTTTGAGTGAATTTTAAAAATTTAGTTAAAATTATTCGAGCAAAATTTTTATTTAGAACGGAGTAAAACAAGATTTGAACGTAGTTTGGACTAAAAATTCAATTTCAATCTAATCGAGGGTTTGAGCAAAAATTTCGATGCAATTTAATTAAAAAATATTTAAAAATTGAGTTTGAATTACAATTTGATTGGGCAAAAATACGAGCGCAATTATTTAGCTTTTCTTAGTTTAAAACTAACTTTAATAGCGTGAATCTTAAAGTCTCAACCATCACGGTGTTCTTTGAAGTAAGTATCGCTTAACCAGTCTAACTTTTTAAGGTATGGATGTGGAACCATTTTTGGACTACTTCTCCGGCATTTTGTAACCCAGGAGAGTTAGTTTACCCAACTTTATAGCCAAAAACTTTATAATTTTTTGATAATAAGTGAATTGAAATCCTCTTAAGATAAGGTCTAGATTAGATCCCTTTTTCAAAATTTGATCACATATTTTTCATTTTAATCACATATTTTGTAACTTTAGTTACATATTTTAGGAACATATTTTTGATTTTTTAGAGCCTAAAAATCCTAAGCCTAGTAATAACTAAATTTACGAATTCAAAGATTATGTTCGAATATTTTAGGGGAATTCATCTACATTTGACATTTTGTTTACACAATATTCAAATTCACGGAATTAAAGACAAGTGAATTTTACACTATTATATACCTAAAATTTTAATTAATTTTGATTTTGTTTTAGGTGTGATAAGAATAGGAGTTCAACAATCACAAAAAATACAGGATTAATCAAACTAAGTTAGGGTAAGTTAAATTAATGGGAATTCATAAAATAATGTACAGAGTACTTTTCTTTTAGATTGACGGGATGAAACAGTTTGTGTTGTTATACCTAAGTGTTATATTTATGTCACTGAATTAATAAGGTGAAGTTTGGTATTTGAGTCAGGTTTACCCAAGTTCAATAGTCACATAACAGTACCTTTGAGGTATCGTTTGGCAGGTTCAATTCTTCCCAAAATAGTTATTCGCATAAATCGTTCTACTCCACAACTGGACCACAACGGTCTCGGAATAGTAATCTCTGTAATTTCTGTTTAATATTAACATAAAAGATAATTTTTCGTTTTGTTCATCATGCAACTTGCATTCATTTCTATTGTGAATATATTCAAAATACATCATATAAAATCCCGAACTGAATTTTAACAGGTTATGGGCCCAGATATCGCGTTCTAATTGAATATTTGTGATTCTAAAATTTTGAAAAAGGACATTAAGTTTATTTTCTGTGTCGAAAATAAAAGCACTCATTTTTTATGGAACAAACTTGGCGAAATAAAATAGATGTAATGAATATCAACAAATTCGAAAGTAAAAATTACCGACAATGCAAGTTCACATGTGCAATGCGTGCAAAAGGTTTACAATATATTGTGAATAATGAGGGAGGAAAGCCAAATAAAGAAGAGGGGACAAATGCGCAGGAATAACAAATAAATTACTTTAATCAAATTATGTTGTTGGATAACTACAAATCGTCATATGAGATAATGACTAAGCTGGATTCCATTTACTAACAAAAACCGGAAATGAATAAAATGATAGTGCATGAGTGATTCCGTTAAAATAAAATGATCTCAAGTGAAAACATCTCACAGCACATTGCTAAAGTAGAACATTTGGCAAAACAATTAACAAATCAAAGAAACAGGAGAAGATGTCAGTGATGTAGCCATTATTATGAAAATTCTCGGAAGCTTACCTCAAAAATACAGAAATTTAAGACAAGCCTGGCTATCAATGGATGAGGCAAAGTAAACAGTAGCTAATCTAAGAGCACGACTTTTAGATGGAGCAGTCAGTCTGACGTCAGAACTCAAATGGGTATCATAGTAACCGACCTCGAGTAACCTGCTATAATTGCCAAAAAAAAGAGGCACTTTGCAAGTCAATGCCGGGCTCCAAAGAAAAATCGAGGAGAAAAAAAATCTGATGATTCAAAAGAAAAGCAACCAATACCAAATAACACAGCTTTTGCAACTCGCTACTAATATCCATAATCGATGATAACCATTGGATAATAGATAGCGGCGCATCTGTGCATATAACACATAAACGTGAGTACTTCTCAATTTTTGAAACCATGGATGACTACGCTTCTGTAAAACTTGGAAAAAATCAAGGTCTATTGGTTAAAGGAAAAAGCACCATAAGAATCCAAAAACTTATTGGTGAGACATGGCACGAATCAATAATAACAAATGTGTTGTACATATCTAATCTCAGAAAGAATATGTTTTCCGAAGGTGTAATAAAAGCGAAAAGCATGCAGATTATTAAAGAAAACAACCATGCTGAAGTTTATGAAAACAACAATTTAATAGCCAGTGCGATTCGGGAATCTAATAATATATACCCGATTGTTATTTCGAACAATATCTGTCTCTGAAGCGAATGCAATGAGAAGTGAAGGCATAAAATTGTGGCACGAGAGACTCAGACACATCAACAAGCAAAGGTTGAAAGAAATGGCAACCGAGGGAAACATTAAGAATGGCTATATCGACAACATCGACAAATTCTTCCAATTATCGTCTTGTTTATGATAAAGAATCCGGAAAAATCAAGATTTCTCGCAACGTTACTTTCAACGAAAATGCAGTTGTTTGACCTCCCAAAAAGAAATACGGTTGATGTTAAAATAATCAAGACAATGACGGCTATAAGTTACGCAATCGCGAAACAATCAGAATGCCTGCACGATACGATTACGAGGCAAATTTTGTTGAAGCTGATAGTCTTGAGACTTATAAGGAAGCGATATCATGTACAAATGCAGAAAATTGGGTGAAGTCAATACAAATTGAATTAGATGCACTCAAAAAGGACAATACTTGGAAGGTTGTTAAGTTACCACCAGGTAAAAGCACTATTTTATCAAGATGGGTTTTCAAAATTAAAAGAAATCCGAATGAAGAAGTCGTTTGATACAAGTCAAGACTTTGTGCAAAAGGGTATGCACAAAAACAGGGCATTGACTTCAATGAAACGTTTGCACCGACAACACGTTTTGATTCAATTAGGATTCATCTCTCTGTGGCCACACGACATGATTTTGAAATTATGCAAGTCGATGTATAAAAACAGCATTTCTATACGGCGAGTTACAGAAAGATATTTATTTGACTCCATCAGATGGGACAAACATCAACTCAAAAATGGTATACAAAATGAAAAAAATCTTTGTATGGTTTGAAACAAGCTCCGCTTGCTTTTTTGAACAAATACGGCTTCCTTCAAAGTAATGCTGAAGAAAGCAGAAGAAACCGGCTTCCTTCAAAGTAATGCTGAAGAAAGCAGAAGAAACCGGCTTCCTTCAAAGTAATGCTGAAGAAAGCAGAAGAAACCGTAGGAGAAATGATAAGAAAGTGTAGGAGAAATGATGTTGAAGGAAATCTAGGAATAAAAAAGGATACGATGCTCGGTAGAGTCTGTGATATCCACTCAAATCAAACCGAATACTTTTATTTACGAACATTAACTTCTTTTTAGATGTTGAGGACTGTGAATAGTGTAGTTTAACTAACTACCCAAAAAGACAGTCTTTCAGTCGTCGTACAAATTGAGATAATTATTCACAATAATTTTGGTTTTCTGTCAACCAGCCCAAACAAAAGTACTGTGAGAAACATTTAAAAAAAATTGTGAGGATATCCTTCATATAGGACAGCTGCGATGAAATGATATCATTGCACCATTTTCAATGTCTCATTGAAATAGAATACAAGGTATGTATATGGAATGAGTGAGAAACATTTAGTTGGCTTCTCCCTCAGTTCACCGATCCGTACTCAACGAAATATCAGTTATTTCTACGAAGGTAGAAACTTACTGTGTTGCGAAGCTAGGCACATGAAAATCTGCCTAAGTTGGTATCTGATTAGCGACGATTCTTGGATAAAATCATCGATAGATGGCGTTATCGAGGTATAATATTTTTCGTTGATGGTCGTCGCTGGTGGAACTGGAAACACTTTTCAGTCGCTATGGGATCGATTTTTTATGCTCAACAAAATTGTTCAAAGTTACCTTTTGCGTTTTAAAGATCCAAGCCTAAATAAAAAATAAAATTTTTTTTTTTGTTGATTTACATCATGGTCTGCAATCTAGTCAGTACGCAGTATTCATGATTTTTGTAGGCAAAATAAGCACACAAATAGATACATAGGTAACAGGAAATAATGTTCAAATTTATAAAAATTCAAATCAGCATGGTTTTGGCCGGGAAGGCCACATCATTCGTTTTTATACTTGTGTCAAATATGTCAGTTGCTTGCTAAATTGAAATTGAATTTGTTCTCTAATTATAGAGCGAATATGGGTTTTTGCGTGTAGTAACGTGATGTAGGAAAATAAAACGCACAATTTATCCTAAAAGTTAGTGATTAAATTATAACGAATGTGCCACGTAAAAAAAGCGAGGATAATACAATACTGATCGCCGATTTGGTTATATTTCACCCAAAAAGTTGATGATAAAATCATTTCAAAAATATTATTTGCTTTGCGAATTAATTTTGTAGTGAAAAATCTGAATTTCTTTATGCTTGCATTTCATGGAGCAGCAGTATAGTTAACAAATATTAAAATATTAAAAATAGCAAGAAAGCTATAAAACTTCACATTCAAGGTTGAAAACACTTTTTATTTTTCCCCCTGGTTTTTCTTTTTTCTTTCGGTTGCGGTGTACATATAAGTTCGTTATAGATCAATTCCATCATTTGTGCTTAGATCAGGTTGTTATATGCACGGACTGCCTTGAAGAGTAATGTAATTGTATCGTCATCAGAGTTCCCAAATAGTTGATTATTGGCGTACTAATAAAATTATTTTTATAAACAATTGCTTTTTTGCGTGCCACCTAATTCCGTAAAATAATTTTTTTTATTTGTAATTTTAACGATTATTAAGAATCGACCCATAATACGCCAGATTTTTAGTTTTGTCTTTGAACCTAAATTTTTACAGGAAGAGACGGATAAAATAACTTAAGATACATTTTATTATCTTAGAGTTGGGTTCAATATCTTAACCTCAGACAATTTTCTTTGGCCGTTCGGTTCCTAATTATTTTTATAATATTCGTCTATAAAAATAGAAAGGCTGGCACGCTAAATTCTGTTATACAATAATTGATATAGATGAAGTATAACGATTCTGAATTTTAGGTCTTCATACGAACTTAAAGTTCCAAATCTCCTCGGTCCGGATGCAACGCATCAATTTTATTGGACTACTTGTGTGCCGATTCACAAACCTGTGTATTATCATCGTTACAAGCAGTGGTTGTGAGCAATTTATTCGAATTAATTTGAATCATCTACCAACGGTGTTTTCCAACCAGTGCGAAATTGAATCATCAACCATAGTATTCACATCCAGTCACAGCCAGGAAATCATTAACCAACGGTGATTTAAATAATCAACAAACCTGTACTAAGTCAGATAATCTGTTCTTTGTTCCATATCCCATTTTAGTCAATAAGTTAATTTTATTTTATTGCGTCATAATTTATCTATTCCGTTATCCATACGTGAAGTCAAAACCAGTCCATTAATTAATCGTGTGTACGCATGCATAAAATTACTCCGCACCATGTACAGTGAAATCTATCCAGTCGGTTATTTAATTGCATTCACATATGCATATTTTGTTTCGTTGTTACCAAGCACCGTGAAATCAAGTCGCATCTGTTCCGCTACCAAGTACAGTAAATCCCAGTCGATTATTTAATCGTACGCATATTTTATCGTGTTCATACCTTTCGTAATTTTAGTCCTCACCAAGTGTAGTGAAATCCAGTCTGTTAATTAATCGTGTTCACGTCCAACAACCAAACAATAGATATTCCAATTCCAATTACCAAACAGGCACCTGGTATCCCTTTATATCCCTAAGTTAAAATATTGTTTAAAATAAATAATTTGTTTTGAAGTGCGGGTTTTTATGTCTTATTATTTGTGGATGTATAAATCGGCCATTCTTTATACATTTGCTGGTCCGTCAAGCCTTGATCAGGCAGTACCAGATGTGATACAGCGCATCCTCGTTGTTTTGTGTGGAATGTATAATCAATCCTAGATTATACATTTTTTGGTGAGATAATCGCATTTCTCTGATATTTTGATTAGATCTTTAAAAACTCAGAGGAGGGACCAGAGCAATAAAAATGTCCATACAATTTAAATATTTTATTTAAGAAATTAAATTCCAGTCATTCAAAAAAAAGTATATCGGCAAAAGTATGTTTTCCATTTGGTGCTGGATGAGGAAAAAATTGCTTGGATTGGTGTATGGAAAACCAAAATTGGCAAATCTAGTTTTTGATTTATGCTATCGACCATAATATCATTAGTTCGAGTAGTGTTCCAAAATACATCATACCGTCGGGGTAAAATATCTTCTGGACATGAAATAATAAGTTTTTATTAGGAACTATTTATAACATCTACAGCATATTTCAGATATCAAATTTTACTAAAATCCGTAAACAAATATGATTGTCCCATTTGATGCTGGAGACTGAGAAGAAAGTCTGACTCAGTATGTAAAAATAAATTTGGCAAATATAATTTTTCATTTGATATCATTGGAAGTGTTCCACAATATTTCTTAAATTTCAGCAAAGATTTAAATAAGAAATTCGACCCAGATGATACGGCCGGAGAAATTCTCGATAAAAAATTCTTAAAGAATCAATTGTACATCTCAAATCTATGAAGTAAATGTTTATTAAAGTCAATCCACAGAAGTGCTATTTAATTCCATTTTGAGCTGGAGACGTAGTAAACTGGTTCGATTGGTTGTTCATGTAAAAAAAACATTTGGTGAAGCAATTTTTTTATTAAAACTACCAACCGCATAACAACATTTATGTGTTCCGCAACATTCCTTGGATTTGGCTTTTATTTTATTTAAAAAACCACATCCCTAATTATAAGATCCAAGGAAATTTTTCAGAACGTGAATAATTCAATGTTATATTAGAACCACTTATAAAATCAGCTGAATAACTTAGATATATCACTAAAATATATTGACAAACTTGTGTATTCCATGTGGTGCTGGAACCGTAGAAAAGGCATGGATTGGTTATGTATTGAAAAAACATTTTTATCTTTGGCAAATCTAATTTTTTGATTTATGATTTAAATATATGTACGCGGCAAAATATAATTAGCAGTGTCTCGGAATATTTATGAATTCTAATCATGTTTTATTTAAAAAAAAACTTCATCCCTGCTCCAAACGGAACTTCGCCGATAATACACCAATTCCATTGAAATTTAATATCTGACCTAACTAATATATTTGATGGTAAATGAATAAGTTGTGGCGTATTCAAATGATAAATCAAGGTGGCATCATCAAAATTTCGAGACTCTAAAACGGATTTGGTTTTTTTAAGTCGAAATGTTCTGGAATTGGTTTAGAGAGGTTTGAATATTTGACCGAAACACGTGGAATTTTTAGCTATCGACAAGTTATATGTAGTTTTTTGTGCTCGGCGATTTTTTACTTGTGGAAATAATGGAATAAAGAATTTAAATGAAATGTACAACGGTATTGGTAATGTTGAATGTTTTGGGTTCTATGAATAAAACTTTAAAGACAGTATTATATACATTGAAGATGACGAGCTCGTGCAACGCCCCAGCACACCAAGAAGCGACGACATAATCGAAAAACCAGCAAAATAGTTATTGAAAATTGCCGAATCACTATCATAGAGGTTAATGACGATGTTCGTATATCATTTGGATCATGCGACATACTTCTTTTCTATTGTTTTGGACATACAACGTGTGGTAACATAATTGGCTTCGATATTGTCGAATTTGGACCAAAATCAGTACCGGATGGATATTGGTTAGAATTTGCTGAATGAAGTGAACGACGATCCAGAACTTCTCGAACGGGCCATAACAGATGATAAAACAGTAGTGTACGAATATGATGTCAAAATGAAGGGATATTGGTCCTAATAGAAGATTTCTGAAGAGGATAGACCGCAAAACGCTCGATCGTCATGTTCGAAAAAATCTCTGCTTACACTTGTCTGCTTATTCGTAAATTTTTGGACAAAAACCACACCGCTGTGATGGCTCAGCCTCCGTATTCGCCGGCCATGGCATGCGACTTTTGCCTGTTCCAAAAACTAAATTGCTTAGAACCTTTTCGACAGCCAACAATAAACTAAGAAATGTCATGATATACGTCAGGGACAAGTGAACCAACACAACAAAAAAAAACTTGTAACAACTAGACATACAGCCCCCAAGATTAAAAAATCCCTCGATTTTTTTATCCAACCATGTATTTTATCATCTAGTAGTTTTCTTTCAAGCTTTCCGTATTTCTCGAACATCTTCGGTATTCTTAAAGGTAGTTATTATTTCCCGCTTCCCAGCATTTCAATATTTGGACTTTACAAAAACCTAAAAACGACTTTTACATTTTTTTGTAAGAATAACTGCAAATTTTTTTTTTTGTGCCAGACAAATTTCTAAATGTGCCAAGTTTGGCATTTGTGCCACGTATTTGTGATCACTGCTCTATATGCTCTCACTCTTAAGTAAACTGATTTATATGATAGTGGCATTCCATCCACAATACTTTAGAACCAAGAATTTCGATTAAGCAATTTCAATCACGCGAAAGTCGGCTGATTAAGCTCCTGGGATTTAAAAATCACACTACTTACGCTAGGTGCAAGTATTCGCGAAAATATTTATTATCCAGCACGCGTTTCAATAGCGCATTCCCCGTGACATTATTTTTAGCTCGTATTTCACCCCTATACGTTTTTTCGGTGGTATATACCTTAGTATTTAATTTAAGTTAGACAAATTCATATTTTTCTCATGTTACAAATTTCACCCTTCAAAGGATATATGCTTTATACATTCGAAATACATTTATTGTTTATCACCATTTTTATTATTGTAAATGTTTTAATTAAATAGGCGCGCGCGATATTCAATTTGCAGTCTTCCTATTTTGAATTGTTATGTAATGTACACAGGTATGCAGGTAAGGTACGTGAATGACATAGTAAAATGCAACACGATTTAATAATGATTTTTTTCTATAGTTACTTACATACGATTATATATTGAAATAGGTAAATTGCTACCCCGATATATACGAATATAAACCACCCTCTATACTATAATTATAATAAAACTACAACTATAACAAATAAAATTAGAGATTAGAATATAAATTATGTGGCACTATAAATACATTTGTTTTCCAATTGTTTAACACTGTAACAAATACTGTTGTACACTCGACAATAACAAAAACGCAAGCAAAACTTTCGTGAGCTTTGTACTCGTGCTTTCAATTTAACTACTGTTTTACTGTAGTGAAATGTCTGAAATTTAATCCATTTTTTGTTACATCGAATTGCCCTTGAGTTTACCTTAAAAAAATGATTGTACTCTTTACATCTAAAACTTTAAAATACAAATGAAAATAAAAGTTCAACAAAAAATCAACACAACAACGCAGCACATCGAACCGGGAGCAAGAAAACGAAAACTCTAAAAAAAATCAACAACAACAACAAAAAAAGGAAAATTGAATTTGAGGTGAATTTATGAGGGACTATAATGAAAATGTAGAGATAAAAAGATTCATTGTAATATCCGTTGATGTAAAAAAAAAAAATTTTATCTTAAATTTTCTCGAACTCGATGTTTATATATTATGTACAAAAGCAGATAAATGTGTACATATATACTACTAACGGAGATGTATTATATAGAGTGGGAATTGTTAAATTTCCTTTTTTTTTATTTATTTTCAAATATACATAAGGAAATGAAAATGAATTGACGTAATAATTATAATTCTGTTCATGTAAATAAATAAAATCGATAGAATTCTTTTATATCTCAGTACTTTTGTTGAAAGATTTTTTTTTAATCCAATTGTTGTGTTTTGTTTATCTTAAATTTATATATGTATGTATGTATATATGGTTTATATGGAACACAGTGTTTTTTGGTTATATAACAGCTTTGGAGGTGTTTTTGTATTTTTTATGTGGGGTGATTGGTGGCAAAAATAAGGTAAAATAAAGTCGAACACATACAAAACAAAACAATAAAATAAAAAAGAAAAGTTTTAGTCTGATTTGGATTATCTGATATAATCAAATGCAGGTCAATCGGTTTGAGTATACATAATAAACGTGTATTACGTAAATGAACGGGAGATGCCAGTCAATCAGTGTTAAAGAACCATTTACTTCATTGTTTTGGTATAATGTATATACATAGGTATATACTGACTCATTTCATGGGCGTCCTCTTGTTGTTTAATAATTAATTTTGAAATACAAATTTCAATGGAAAATTCATATTAAGTTTATTAAGCAAAACCCAGTAACAATTAATTTTTCATTCAAAATGTTCGTGATTCGAAAAGCATTACGATAACAGTTTTATTTGAATTTTTGAAGTGAAATTACTTTAGCGAGGTATCTGTTTGAAATTTTTGAAATGAAAAATCTAACACAAATCAAAGTGAATTTAGTACTAAACTAACTTTATTTCTATGTATCTTAACTGATTTTAATATAATTCGGCATGCAAGATAGAAATCAGATTCTAAAATGATTTTTAGATACAAATTTGTCATATGGTAAATTAGGAAGGAACTTGGCCATTTATTATTCGATTTTGATGAAATTCAGCATATAGGATGGAAACGAGATTCTAAAATGATTTTTAAATAAAGTTCTGAAATATAGCCAATTATAGATTTTTGCATTTTATTTACTTAGGCATTTCGGTAATTCTTAGGAAGTTACTTTATAAATTTGAAATTTGACATAAAAAAAATCAAATAAACAAATAACATCTGCGTCTACAAAAGTTCCACTTAATCCGCAAGGTTGGGTGGATGATTCTCACGATTTGTTTTTTGTTATTAAAAATTACAACTCTAGAGTAATATTATGTTCAAAATTGGGGTCGTAACGATATCCCGCATTTCAAAATCCCGCTTTCCAAAATCCCGATTCTGCAAAAATAAAAATTCCGGTTTTCAGAAAATCCCGGTTTTGATTTTGCTTTTAATTTATAAAATTTTCCTTCACCAGAAAGCGCGGTTCGAATTAAAAAAAATACCTTTTCCAAATTTCAAAACCAAGATTTTGAAAAGCGGGATTTTAAAAAGCGGGATTTTCAAAATTGGGATTTTGATTTCGGGATTTTGAAGGCGGGATTTTGAAAAGCGGGCAAACTTACCTTCCCCTTCAAAATTAGACCAATTCACAAAATTTCTAATTTAGTATTAAATAATGTAGTTAAATCTTTATTTTTAAAATTTTTATTTTCGTCTGTCCTCGTAAATTATGTATAATTTGGAAAATTATAATTTGTCCCCAATATTTGAGAAGTTTCATTTCCAAATATTTTTTTTTTGAAAATTTCTAATGAAGTCTAGTGCAAGTTGGAAATTGTTATTCTGAACATTTTGATAATCATCTTCCAAAATTGCAATTACTTTTAGATTTAATTAAATCAAATTTAATTATCTTGAATTACCAGAACTCAAACCGTAACAGAATGTTTACAAAAATCCATTTCAAGTTCCATCTATTGAAAGCACAAAACATTATTTTAAAAAAATACTTTTCTTGTACAAAAATTAGGACGCCCAGCACAGAGAAGACGAAGAGAACGATGAATCCTACCAAATAAACCAACTGAAGAGGCACAACCAGTGACTACAACTACCTGAAGTACGACACCGGACAGGTGCAACCACGGGTAATTTGAAATTTTTTAAAATTTCTACAATTTACGTTATACTGATGACAGCTGTGTTTTTGATGTGAAAACATCTTTACCGGCAGGAATAACCAAAAAATTGTATAGAAATCATGTTACGGAAACATATGTGCCGAACAAATAATATTACATGTGTGCGTGAATATCGACCAGAAAAACAAATTAAATGATAAGACCGTTCAAATTCTGACAAGACATGTCGAGATTTGACCGAATATGTCGAATTAGTTAAAATATCCACGTTATATATAAAATTTGTCTACTGATATCGAATTCTTACGTCATATGTAGAATTCTAAAACCAAAAATTTAAATTTCGATTTTTGAGATGATATACGGAATTCTTAAGGTTTTATGATAGATTTTCAAATAATCATTTGACATAAGATGTACAATTCTGACATTATAAATTCATATTCTGACGTGTCATATCAAATTTTAACCTCGTATGTACAATTATAATTTATCACATATCGAATTCTGATTGATTTACCAAGTTTTGGCATGATATTTGGAATTCTGACACGATATATCGGACTCTACATCATAAATACAAATGAGAAAATCTGACTTGACTTATCGAACTGTGCCATGATTGACACATATGATACATATGTATATTCAGCATAAATTCAAATTCTGTTACGACATATCGAATTCTGACTTGATATCAAGATATATCGAATTTTGACATTGATATTCAAATTCTGACATAACGTATGTAATTTTCACAAAAAGTAACTAATTGTGGCATAATTTGTCACATTCTGGCATAATATTTCGAATATGTGACCTGCCGGTTTCTGGCATGATACATCGTATTCTGCCATAATATATACAATTCTGACATCATAAATACAATTTCTGATATTGCATATCTACTTCTGACATAAATTATGTAATTCTGACATGATAACTCGAATTTTGGCCTCAAAAATTCAAATTCTGACATGACGTATCGAATTCTGATATGATGACATGAAGTAACGAATTCTGATATGAGATGTCGAATTCTGTTATGATTTATCGAATCCTGATAAGTATCTATTTTTGGCATCAGAAAGTCAAATTCTGACAGGACATACCGAATTTTGATATACCATATCGAATTCTGATATGATTTTTCGATTTCTAGTGTATCGACATGTTTTATTGAATTCTGATGAGATACGTCAAATTCTGATATGATATATCGAATTCTGTCATCATAATTTCAAACTCTGATATTTCATATCGAATTCTGGCATGTTACATCGAATTCTGCCATAATGTATGGAATTCTAACATCAAAAACTCAAATTCGGACATTACATATCAAATTCAGATAATATATCGAATTCTGACATCACAAATTCAAATTCTGAGATGATTTGTCGAAATCTGAAACGTTGATATGTACATAGATTTTTGGCATCACAAATTCAAATTCTAACTTTGGCAACTTACGTCAGATATATATTTCTTACATAAGATATAAAATTCCGACATCATAAATACAAATTCTCATATTGCAAATCTAATTTTGACATCATTAATCGGATTATAATTCGAATTCTGGCATCAAAAATTCAAATTCGGACGTGACTGGGATTCTGGCATAATATTTTGAATATTTTACATGATAAATTCTGATGTGACATATCGAATTCTGACATAAAATATAGAATTCTAACATCATAAATGCAAATTCTGATATTGTATACCTATAATTCTGAGATATTGACTTGACACTCAAAGATTCAAATTCTGGCATGGCATATCGAATTTTAATATGATTTATCAAATCCTGATATGAAATATCTCGTTTTGGTATAAAAATTCAAATTCTGACGTGACATATCGAATTTTGACATAATACTTCGAATTCTGATATAATTGGTCGATTTCTGACATAATTTATTGAATGGTGGTAGCTTGGATACATGCACATTAGGTTGATATCACTGGCAGTTAATTTCTGTTAGTTTTGTGGGCGCAGCCTCAGATGGATATATCAACTTTTATATTGAACGTCCAGCCAAGCAATCCAAAGGAAAGAACACTAATGATTTAGATGTTACTCCGATAGTGGTATTCCGTTATACAAAGGCTTTTGTAGACTAACTTCTCTAAAATTGAAAGAAAATAAAAGATGTTTTGATGTGGAACTTTTTCATAAGCTATAAAAAAGCATTTCCCCATTTTCAATTGCTATGATTTTCCGGTCAAAATTGCGCCCTAATAGAATCGCTCTATTTAATTTATTTCAAACTGATCAGTGACAAAACGATGCGCCTTTGCTGTGTTCAGCGACTTTACCATTACCATTCACTACAGTATGGAATCTGGAAGAAGATTGCCGTGTACAAGTAATGGTATATTTCAAAGCTTACATGGCAGGTTTAGATTATTAACTTAACAGAACTGTACTTTGCTCATGCTCGATTAATGTCAGTAAGATTCGTCCTCCAGATCCAAAATAGAATATATTATTGAATTTTTGAACCAAAAATGTAAAGTAATTTTAATTCTGAGCGATCAGCAGCCGTCTTTCTCTCATCGAAATGGCTTAAAATAATTCAATAGATATTTATATGTTTTCACATAAACATTTTGCGAGTTGATCTTGAACTCGCTCGTTGTTTTTTTTATTCGCTCCCGATATTTGCTATCGAGAGCCGTCATTTTTCTATACCTAAATTTTAATTTGTCGCGCTAGTTAGCGGTAAACTAAATTTATTTAACATCAAACTATCATTTTTAAATCAATTGTTTAGCGAAAACTTTATATAAAAAATATTTGGCTCTACCTATTTATACGAAGCTCTATCTGTAGCCACTTATTATATGACGGCTCTCGATAGCATAGCAGCTATCCGGAGCGAACAGAAAAACGCAGCTTACACTACCACCGATGAACTAACATTCCCCATTATGATCCAGACGTGAACGACGACGAAGATTATTATTTTGATTATATACCATCAACCGAATTGCCAAGTACCACTCTACTCACCACCACAACAACAAAAACAACAACAGAAAAAATTATTGTTCCTATAACAAATTCAGTCACAACAACAACAACTGAAACACCAACTACAACACCGGTTTTAACCACCACAGAAAAACAACAACTTAAGAGCCAACTACAATTCCAAACCGAACCACCGACTACCACAACTACAATGGTAGCACCAACAGCTACCATTCCAACTACACTCCTTACTACTACGACCCAATATTTCGAAATTATTGAGCCTATTAATACCCGACCATTAATTAAAAATCGTATGCCAAAACAATCACTTACAGCTGGACAACCATTCACACTTAAAATACCGCTAGATATATTCTATGAGAATGAAGATGGTACAAACTTAAAACTTGTGCTGCTCGATAAACACGTTTTACCATTAAAAACCCTTTCATGGTTATAGTTTGATTGATACTGGTAAATGTGAAATTTATGGTTTACTGCTAGAAGATGTGGTATCAAATGGATTTATTACTTAAAATCTACAGATAGCAGTGGTACAAATAACGGAAATACTAGACTTAACATTACAGCAACTAGGGCGTCCAATTTTCGGCCAAAAGTTAATTCCGGAATTTTCAAATTTGAATGTTCTCGATTTCAGAATTCCGAAATCAATTCCAGAATTGGCTTTTTATTAATTTAAAATTTTAAAAACAAAATTTTACAAAAAACAAATTTTTTTTGTATTTAGTTTAAAATTATTTCGTTTTATAATTAATGTTCCTATTTATGAATGATGGTAAATCGCAGTTACTACTTACACAACTTTTACCCTCCGCGGTCGCAGAAGGACGATCTCGTCCCAAGTAAAATTTCACTTGGTAATTCCCGAAAAACAGAAAAGAGGCAGAGCCTGGCACCTCCCTCTAAAAAAAACTTAGTACAGTTATGGTCCTGCAAGCGTCGTTTGCCAGATAGTTTAGAGCAATAGCGGCACAAAGTGGTTGAGCAGACTACAACGTTCCAGTGCGACGGGCGTGTAAGTTTAAGTGAAAATTAAAAAGAGGTAATTTTTTGTCAAAACCTGCAAAAATTCTCTTTAGAAAGTCTGCTCATTTTGCTGATATGTAGATACACATATTATAATTTTTAGATGTATTAGTCACTACGAAAAAATATATAAAACAAATTATATTTAGTCATTTATCACTCACACCCCTCAATGTGTTATCAAACACACTACTAACGAGGATTGATATTTGAGCATTTTTAGGTTCTATTCTGTGTTCTAGTTTATATACAGAATGTCAAAGACATTTTTTTTTATTTTTCTTAGTGACATTTTTGCAGTGAAAGAGATCTTAATCGAAAAAATCCTCGATTTCTCTCTCGTTGAAATTATGCATATACCATTGGTCAAATAATTAAACTTTTTTCGGCAGAAACGGTTAATGCGCATTTTTTTAATTATTGAAATTTAGGACAAGCCACAATTTCGTAGCGTTTTCGCTCAGATACCAATTTATTGTAACAAATATACAATAGTAACTTTGGATTCTCATTCTAGAAGGCTTCAAAAGTTATCATAATTTTTTTAGATTTTTCAAAGCAATTTAACTCGTTGAAAACTGTACGTGGACATTTTTCGACCCAGTGTGACCGCGCAACCATCGAAATTACAGTGCGAACGCCAAGGGTTTAGAATTAAAAAAAAATTATAGAATTTATAATATTTTTAGAATTTATTGTTTTTTAATTCTATAAATTTAAAAATTTTCGAAACGCTCAAAATTATATCAATCTTATAAATTTAGTAAACTCTACAAATGAAGTCTAAATATCCAATAAACTCTATAAATTTTATGAATAACATAAATTCTTTAAATTTCATAGATTTTTTGAGTTCTATTAATTGCATCAAATGTATCTGTGTCTGTTTCAAATATTCTACAAACTCAAAATTTACTTGTTTTATAAACACAACAATTTCGATAAATCCATAAACTTTAAAAAATTATAAATTCAATAATTTCTATACATTTCATAAATTCTCTAAATTCTACAAAGCCCATAAATATTATAAATTCTACAATAATATTTTTATAAGCTCTATAAATTCAATAAATTTTATGAATTTTATAAATTCCATCAATTCTATAAATTATATAAACTCCGCAAATTCAATAAATTTTATAAATTCTTTAAATTGTATATATTAATTTTTATGGGTTCTATAAATTGTTTTAAGTCTGTTAGTTCTATAAATTCTACAAACTCAATCTTGGCTTTAACAATTCCTTAATGTCTATAAATTCAATAAATTCCTTGAATTCTATAAATCGAATAAATTTTATTATTTCTATGATTTCCATAAAGCCTAAAAATTCAATAGGTTTAGGTTAGGTTAGTTGAAGTGGCAGAGTATGTATTCGCTTCACCCTTACTGGAACCATTTAGAATTATTAGCGTAGAATTATAAAATTGTAGGTAGCGTAGAACATTGCACACTGTACTGTTTTCGAGCCCCAACAGGTTGTCCATCTTGAACTTAAGTATTTGTCACTCTGCGTACTAATGCCGGACATGAGCAAAGGAAGTGAAATATAGTCCCTTCCTCCTCCTCTTCCAAATAGTTTATACAGAAGTCATTTTCCTTTAAACCCTGCCTCCACGAGAGCTTAATTCCCTGGTGAGCTTTAAGTCTAGTTTTGGCTAGACTTGTCTTGCATCATTTCAAGTGAGGCTGTCAATTCAACCTTACAAGCGTATGCACTGTCATAGGACTCTCCAGACTTGCTCTTGCCGGTTGCAGCATGTGAAATATTCAGTAAGTTTATAAAATAATTTGGTAAATTCTATTATAGATTATATAAGTCCTATAAATTGTTTTAACTGGCAGAGTTCTATAAATTCTGCTAACTTAAACTGTTTATCTATTTTTTTCTAAAACTTTCCAATTTTTATAAATACCTACTATAAATTTTTTGAACTCTGCAAATTTTATAAAATCGATAAATTCTATAAATTTCATTCATTCAAATTCTTTAAACTTTGTAAATTTTACAAAAAAAATTATTTTCATTCTCACTCCTTATAAAATGAATGTCGAAAAAAAATCGACAAAATTTTAAAACAAAGATTTAATTGCTACGGCGATTTGGTAGCGTTCGTACAATGGGCCATACATGATTTATATCAAGTGTTTCCTATTTTTCTGGTTTTTCTCATTAAACGTGGTCGATGAAAAAGTTTCTGAATTTGTTTGAGTCCGAAACCAGACTATGCTGTATAGTTATTATGTACTAGGTACCTTTTTCAGTTTAAAAACTAAGAAATAACACACCTCGTATTTGCCAGGTGTTAAAATTTGCTTCGGTGATAGCATGCTATTTGCGTCATCGACGATTAACGGGCAAAATGGAGCTAAGTGATGAAGAGGAGCGACGGTCGTTTAGGTCAAAAGGAATTCTGGTTATATTCCAGGATGAGTTGGACGAGAAGCCAGAAATTGGAATTAAAAGTCCGGTATAACCTATAAAAGTTGAGAAACCGGCATTGATGGCTCTATCGTATAATAGCACAAATCCAGATGGTTAGTAAACAATTTTAATTATTTTGTAATGTTAATTTTAATTAAATCAATTTTTTTGTGTTTTTAACAGACAACGATGACATCGATGGTTATGTACATTAAACAATTAATTTGGAATTAACATAAATTAAAATGAAAAAAAAAATTCTTTCTGAAAATGCCAATGCCATTCAACAAAAGAGAACTTAAATCAAATTATTCGTAAATAAATATTAAGATAATTAAATTTCAAAACCAATTTGCTTCCAATCCTTCCATAATTATATATTTATATGGAAGTTAAAAATTCTTTTTTTACAAAAGTCTTTTATAAAGACTAGATAAGTACAAAAGAGTAAGGTAAATTTAGTGGCAATCATTATGGCAATTCAAGCCAATCAAACAACACAAGCCATATAAGCTTATTTCGTTAGGCCAAAAAAATCTCATAAAAAGCGATTATTCCTGTCCCGGAAACAACCAATATATGAGTATTTTGGTAAAACCTATGAAATGGGAAGTTGTGCTAGGTAAACCCTATGCCATGCCAGAAATTGGACATTATTTATTACATTTTTCCAAAGCATTTATTTAGCAAAAATTTAAAATTTAGACTGTCTAGATATAAAAATATTCGGTAAGGTAGTTTTTGCTGGTCTTTCAACTTTGCCAGATAAGAAAGAAGTTTGGAGGTCTGGAATTTATTCAATTGAATAGAGGGATATTTTGGTCCAAAAGCGATTATTTATTTATTTATTTATTTATTTATTTATTTATTTATCATATTTTTAATTGCACAAATAAGGCAAAGCCTTTTTACAATATTACAAAAATATCTTATCATGCGCAATTTGTGTAGCAAGTGATTTACATAGTACATAAAAAATTTAATATAAAATATAAAAATTAAAAATAAAACTAAGAATACAAACAAAAAATAATAATAAAAGTAAAAGTATCATGCATAAACCTAGGTAATTAAACTATAAATTAAAATTAAATTTATGTGTCACTGATGTTATCGTAGTATAGCGCTTTAAATTTGCTTACATTAGACGCGGCTTTGACAGATGGGTGAATATTATTCCAAAGATTTACTCCATAAACAAGGAATGATCGTTTTCTTGACTTAGTTTTACATGATTTCGGAAGATTTAGGTTTAATGTCCGCTGTGACTTGCTAAAGTTCAGTTTTTCAAATAAATATAATGGTGCTTTGTTATGTATCAAATTGTATAAGAAAGTTAACGCCACTAGTTCAAGATATCTTCTCAGACTCGAATTAAAAATTTGCTTAGATAATAGAGAAATGGGATGGCCTCTTCTTTTCAAGAATATATATCTGGTACAGGAGTTGAACGCAACATTTAGCTTTTTAAAAGATTTTTTGGAACATTCTAAAAATATAGGTGCACAATATGAAATAAGGGGTCCTACTAGAGTACGAATAATATGACATTTAACATCAATAGATAAAAATCTCGCTGTATCCCACAATTTACTTAGAATCCCATAAATTTTACTACATAAACTATTTATATGGGCTGACCAATTCAGTTTACTATCTATGACCAGACCTAAACTTTTCACATGCTCATAGAAATCAATTTTGTGACTATCAATCATTAGGTAATTAGTTGATCTGATGACTCGTCTCTTATTGGATAAAATAATAGCTTGTGACTTACTTGGATTAATTTGAAGTTTATGTAATTTGGACCAATCTAATATACTTCCTAAGGCAACATTCAAGTTATTTATTACGGTCTCGATAGAATCAGGATCACCAAATGAATATATTTGTAAATCGTCTGCAAAAAGATGATACATGATATCATCCGTCCCCTGTATGGATTCACATATTTGGTTAATGTAGAGCGAGAATAAGATAGGCCCCAAGATAGAGCCTTGAGGAACACCAGATGTAATTAAAATCGAGTCGCTAATATTTTCATGATATTTCACCGATTGACGCCGCAAATGCAAATAGGAAAATATAAGTTGACAAGCACTTCTGGAAAAATTAAATTCATAGCATAATTTAGATATCAACATTGAATGATCAACCTTGTCGAATGCTTTAGAAAAGTCTAAAAGAGCTAGAATGGCCACTCTTCCAACTTCAATGTTAGAGGTAATATCATCGATAATTTTTAGCAGTGCCGTAGTAGTACTGTGGTTTGCTCGAAAACCCGACTGGTGAGTATTTAGTAAGTTATGACTTGTCACATAAGCATTAATCTGTAATTGCATGACCTTTTCAAAAATTTTGGATAAAGTTGGTAATATACTAATTGGACGGAAATCATTCGCAGTAGCCGGAGAACGTATTTTAGGAATCGGTACAATCAAGGCAATTTTCCATGCATTAGGAAACACAGACTTAGTCAAACCAGAGTTCACTAAGTACGTTATGTGAGGCAGTAAGATCGGAAGTATTAGCTTAATGAACCGTAGCGCTATGCCATCAGCTCCAACAGCAAATGATTTTATACTGCTCAATTGGATGAAAATTTCCTCTTCAGAAACATTACGAAAATAAAAACTGTTATGATCCGTACTGTATTGCAATGTATTTAGACTAAAATTTTCATCACCATCCACGAAAACTGAACCGAAATGCGCATTAAACTCACAGGAATTGATTTCGCATTTCTGTTCCATAGCTGGAGGATTTATGTAAGTCTTATAATTTTTCCAGAACAATTTACTTGGGACCTGGCTATTGAATTTACCATTGAAAAATTTGCGTTTAGCAGCCCTAATCATACTATTAACTTTGTTTCTAGCTCTGATATACTCTAGTCGACTAGATTCCGTTTGATGCATCTTCCAATTCTCATGTAAAAAATCACGAATATTGCGGAACTTGAGAATATCATAGCTGTAGGCCATCTTACATTCTTTGCGTGCAACTACAATCTTTTTGAGTGGTACGTACGCTTCAAAAAGCCCATTCACGTAGGAATTAAATACTGAAAGTTGCTCATTTACATCACACAAACAATATAAGCGTGACCAGCACAACGACTTAGCAGCTTTGATTAATGACTCGCTATCAACATTCCTAAAATCTCTCACGTATCCGTATTGTTTAATATTGTTGGTACCATAAACAGGAAACGCATATGAACCGTAGATCATATCATGGGTAGTAGCAATACCTGGCGTTGAAATTTGTGTAAAGGTTTTGAAGTTACTAGGTTGATTGGCAAACGCTAAATCGGTGGCGGAATTACCTGTAAAGTTGGTAGGCTCCCTAGAGATTAAGTTAAAGCCAAAGGATGACATCAATGATTTTAGTTTAGTAGACGAGGGTGTCGAAACAAGAACATCAACATTGAAATCCCCGACCACGATAACTTCACTGTACTTAACCATAATACCTCCTAAAACGATTTCCAGTTCATCAATTTGCTCTGGTTGAAGTGGACGGATAGGATTGTAGATCACACCGAAAGCAAGTTTTTTATTATTATGATTAGCTATTTCAATAAACAAGATGTCAAATGGAGCATTATTTGCATTGGAATAAATTATTTTAGAGCTCAACAGCTTTTTGACATAAATTGCAACTCCACCACCACGACGACTATTTCACTAAAACTTTAAAGTGGAGTTGGTATATGCTGGTGTTTTGACGGGTTGGGTACTAAATCTTACTTTTGTAACTCGCGCCGCCAAGAATGTAAGATTCGTTTAAAATTAAGATTTTGATAAAAATAAATTTTTGAGAATTAAGATTTCGATACGCAAAACGGGAAACTTTAATAGAATTGGGTTTTGTAGTAAACACAACAAACGTGAAATTTAGTTGGTCTCAAATGACAAATTTTGAATAATGAACGAATTTTACGAAACACACTACATAAAGTGAATTAGCAAAAATTTAAAAGACTAGCTTGTCTATTACTTTAAAGAAATATCAAATTTAATTTTTTGGAGAGTGGCAAATATCGATTTTGAAATTTTAATATATGGTGTGCCGACTCGACAGCAATGTGGTAGCACAACACTAAAGCAAGCACATGGAGGTTTCGTTGGAAATACCTTCGGCATATTTAAAGTGAAATTTACTCTGAAATTCGAACAAAAATATTAAAACATTTAACGACCAAATATTGGAAGTTAAACCAAAACATTATCACTCGATTATCGATTAGTACAAACATTTGCTCAATTGTGGGGCCAACGATTGACAGAATCTTTCGGATATATATGGCAAACCAAATGGTGACCTAAGTAACCAAGTTTTGTTTTCATAAATCATTACCAACCTTATGATACAATAATTTTTAATGATATGATCGAATAATGATTTTCATTGATAAAGATATTGATCGAATTGATTTTATTTAAAAAAAAATACCAAACAGGGTGGAGAATAAATTTAATCGATAAATTTAATAAATTAGATAGATGAAATTGGCTGGTTTAAATCAGGTAATTGAGAACTTAGAGAACTTAGAGCCAATTGACGAGCCAGATAGTTAGCGCTGCTGTTCATTGAGGTATTGATTGCTTATAGAGGCGAATTATCTGGTTTTCCAAAGTTTTCTCAAACCTTTAAATGTGTAAAAGTAGTTTGATAAAAAATATGAAATCATTAATTCTGTTTCGATTGACACCCCTAAAATTAGGCTTAATCTCATGAATTTTAGTCCTCGAACATTTTGAGCAAAATAAGAAATTCGAAATTCTGCTTCTGTGATGCCGCTAAAATTAGGTTTTTGGTTAGCCAAAATAACGTTAAGTGTGGAGTTGTAAGATATTCGTTGACATAAGAGTTTTATTGACGCTGCAGAAATGACGTGCAGTTAAGACTGTAGTCCCCTATTCTTTCGATGGAAACGATAACACATACAATAACACAATTATAGCATATTGCTCCGATTGCAATGGAAAACGCCTCTAAATACAGGCTTAGGGATACTTCTAAAAACAGACTTATGGATCCGTAAATCACATGGAGTTTAGTCGACTAGCGTTTTGGGAAAAAATATGAAGTACGTAGTTCTGTTTCGATTGCGATGGGTGACGCCTCTAAAATTAAGTGTCTAATTTTAAAAATAACAGAGGCTGAAGTTTCCTTGTCTTTTGATGAAAAATATCAAATTCATGGTTCTGTTTCGTTTATGATACATGCCTTTAAGATTGAAAATGGTGTACTAAGCAAAAATATTGACGATGGTGACAAAGAACGCCCCCTCCATTAAAGATTTAAAATGTGTGTGCCTATCTTTTTGATCATAATCGTAGCGGTGCTTGCCCTACAGGCCAAGGCAAAAATAATTTTTAAAAGTTAGCGATAAAAGTTAAGTCATTTCAAACATTTTCAGATTACTTCAAATTGAAGTGCTTTAAGATTAGGGATGTAACGAGTTTGAACAAGCTCCAGAAATTTAAATAATTGTTTCAAACCAATTCAGTCTGTGGTGAATGTGAACTTTTTATTTATGATTGATTCAGCTAAACATTACGTATACGATTCGTAGAATTGTGGCGGTTTTTAATTTGGTATAATTCTTAAATAAATCTGGAAGTATGCTTCAAAAATCCCCGAATGATTTAGGAATCTAAAATTTCTTATACTCTTAATTCTCAAGGAATATGCCTTTTCTATCCAAGCCGGCACGGCTATTAAGACGAATATTTCAATTGATATGACCTTGAACTAACATTATTGTAAAGCACAAAGCATTTTCAGCCACAAGTCTTTCACGATGGTTGATACGAAGATGGTGATTGCGAAGGTTGGTTTCTCTAAAAATAGACTTAGGGACCATAAATTACATGAACTTTATCCCACAAGCACTTTGAACAAAAATTTGAAATCCGCATTTGTGTTTCGATTGTGATGGATGACGCCTCTAAAATTAAGGTTTAAGTTCAAAAAATCGCTCTAAATCAAAAATATTTATTCCGTGGTTCAGTTTCGTTTGCGATGTTTGCCGTCTGTGGCCTAAGCCAGAAATTGTTTTTTGGTAATTGTGGCTTCTACCAGCGATTCACGCGTATCACACATAAGGGAATTACCTATATAAATTGAAAATTAGGGAAAACAAAAAAAAAATGAACTGTAAAACCACGGCTCAACTACTATTTATCGTCTGAATAGCGCTCGTTTGTATATTGATAAGAGTCGCCTAATAAGAATTTTCTAAACCTCAGAATTCTCTCGCTTCTATTAGAAGGGCCTAATTTTGCACTTTATATGGATGAGAATGGTTTAAACTTCGACGTCTAAACTTCATCAGCCATAACTTGGACGGGCATAATATTTCAGATGGTGATTACGTTGTTCAGTGGAGGAACAATCCACAAGTAAGTGTTGGATGAGAAAACCGAATAGTTCTGCAATGAATTTTTGAGTATGTATGTAGTCGAGCGGATGGTACCAACAATCGGAAGAGGCAGGCCTAGGTGTAAGAAATGTGACAAGCTGGGTCACTTCTCAAGAGACTGTCAAAAGATAATATTTTAATCCTTACCACACAGCTCGCGTCTCTAGCGTATGCCTCGAATCGCTAACTTTTTCATATAGTACGAGTATTTATTTAATATATTTGGTTTGCAATTTCAATCCATATTGAACACTTGTATCGCAAGGATTATTCGAAGGCTGTTAAAAATAGTAACCTTCCAATTTGTGTAAATTTCAGAATTTAGGAAATTATGGAGAGCGAAATTTTGCTCAAAATCGAGTAAATTAATTAAAATGTTGTCTCCTATCGTTTCTGATTTCTCCTAATGAATTTTGACTTAAACATTTTGAGCATTTATATAAAGGGTTCCGGACTTCTTCAGCAAATAAAAAACAGAACAGATGGCAACAATTTTGATTTTTTTTTTAAATATGCATACCTCAAACGCTCCACGAAATAATGTCGCAGGAATTAAAATATTTAAAAAATTGGAAATAAACTCGCAAAATGTGTGTGGAGTTTCAGAACAAGTGGAATTAAAGCTAAATAAGTTTTATTTTTTTGCATAATAAATTCGGAAACATATAATGTTTGCTGATCTAAATTTTTATTCTCGTGAGGAATTCTGATCCACAAAATAAACCGTTCACTTTTTACGATAATAATTCCTGCGTCCAAAGCATAGTAATTTGCCCCTTCCAAACTAATGCAGTCAATGGATTGCACTCTGTTTGTATTAATTAAAGTGCCAAATTACTCTTGATATTTTTTTTAATTTTAAATGGTTTACTAAGCGAAATTGTTGACGATGGTGACAAAGAACCCTACCCATTAAAAATATAAAATATTAATTGTTCTACCGTTAACGTTATAACCAATTTATTTATTTATTCAAAATTTATCTTTAAATTATTTAATTTTAAATTCTTAAGCCTTTCGAATTTTTTTTTTAATTCGTATACGGCTTATTAGTCAAAACCACCGCCTTATTAATCAACTTGTTCAATCTCGTTATTTTAAGCAAGTTCCAGAAATTTCATATTTCCAAAAAAATAACCTGAAGAAGCCACACCAAGAATCGTTATAAATACTAAGTACTACTACTTGAAAATAATTTTTACCATACAATTTTGGCAATATTTCAAAATTAATCAAATTCTACTTCAAAGAAAGCTTTGTTTAAAAAATTAAAAATTTTAAATTCTCCAAAATAAAGATTAAACCTCTTACGGCCACCAAAATTGTAATCCGCATTACTCGGGTAATTTTAAAATTTTCCTAGCTATTGGTTAAATGTTTAAAGTGCTGTGTAAGCCTTGATCTCTGGTGGTTCATCCAAGAATCACGAAAATAACCAAAATTTAACATGGAGAAAATGAATTTAACATTATTTGCAATATGGCTGAATAAAAAAATTATAATATATGTCATAAACGGTTAAGTATTCGGTTTTACGCAAGCAATTCTCATGTAAGCAAATTCGACATATTTACCGATTTACGAATTACTAATTTATTGCGCAGGTACTGCTATAAATGCTTCATAGGCAAATAAACAGCTTTTAACACTAGCACATATAAATCAGCTTTGATTTGTGTGTGAACCACTGGTTTCCTCAAATATACAAATTTGACAATTAACAATCCAATAAACCATTCAATTAACAATTTTTAAAACATTTTTAACTTAAAACTAAGTTTTAACATCAAAAGTTAATAAAAAAAAAACTTAAATACGCTTTATGGGTTTTTAGAATCTAAGTTACCTACTAAGGCAAATTAATTGTAATATATCAATAAAAAAAGCTCATTTAACCTTATGTCGATGAGCAGGGATCAGACCGAAGGGATCCCAAAATAAAAACCAAATTCGATAACTAGCGGATGAGGCAAGAACGGTTGAATACCAACAAATTGGCATGGTCAAGCGATTGTTTTTCGTATAAGCCACGAGCATATTTGATATCGATGAGAAGCTGGCTCTTACCCGAAGATAATGTCCTTCCCGAAACCTGAAAAATGTGGTATTCAGATATTTTGAATACGCGACAATATAGACCAAATTAAGACCGGGTGAAAATTTGCTATGCTTCAACGGTTAGTCAACACTTTTGAGTTATGTACCAAAGAAAGAGTTGTGCAATAGAGCCTAAATGACAACGTACTAGATTGGGTACAAGTAAATGTCTAACAAAGGTAGGATCACGTATCGAAGAAGAGTTAAACCAAAGCCATACGCCAGTAGCCGGAAATACGGACGATAAAACCAGTATTCTTTGCCTATATTGCAGGAACCCGACGTGTTTCAAGCATGCAAAATTGTTTTATAAAACATCCGGTATCAAAGAGGTCCTTAATTCAGATGAACGATAGACATGCGATGCCTTACCATAATTTATTGTAGTTTTTGTGATGTATTCTGAAGAATTTGTCGGCCGTAAGGTTGGGATCAGATTTTTTAAAAATGGCAGACTTGTAACGAATAGCCGTAATTTAACCGATGCCCAGTAGTCACCACCTGCAGCATTATGCGGGCAATCGCACAGTCTGGAGTGTGGGGTTGTGGTGGTGTCCTTCCTGTACGTTAAATCTAACTGTTGGTTTGTTCGTAAATATGGGAGCATTGATACCAACCCTGGCCCATATATCTTCTAAGTTGTTACACTCAAAAGCGAGTTGCCTGATGGTTCGAATGTCTCGGTTTGCGAGCAGTATTTGTAAATGAGGGTCCATGTTATCCTTTAAAGTTGCCAGGGTTTCTGAATCCGGAATTGGCGATTTAGCTTGGAGTGCTATTTTGACGACAGCATCATGGAATTCACCGAACTTTTCTTTAGGCTTCTGTCTTCTGTTGTCCATAGCTCGTTTTATATCTCGATCTGAGCGGAATAGGTTGAATCGCTCAATCAGATCCTGTTTTATCTGATTCCAAGAAAGATGATGAAATTGATGACGCTCGATGTACGTCCAGTATCATACGAAAGCGGTACCACTCAGAATATTACCGAGATGATCTATTAGATTTTTTTGAGAGATGTTAGAGACTTGTGCCAAGTATTCCAGTCTAAACAAAAATCTGTCTACTGGTAAATCATGCATAGTGCCACTAAACTTCAAATTCCAGGAATTTATTATTTGCGAAACTGATGTTTCGTCTGGTCTACCGAATTGGGAATTATCTAATTTAAACGGTCGTGCCTGAGATGACTGGATTATTGGAGTATTAGAAATCTGAGAAATGGGTTCTGGACGAAATTGGTAACGTTTTTGAAAATTTTGAGATGCCGGAATATTTTGGTTTATATCATAAATTGAAGTAAACGGTACCTGTGATTGAATATGATTAGGTGTAGGTTGAATTCTACTTGAGAATGTCCGATTAGAGGGTAACAGTCGGGAATTATTACTTTCTGATGCTACTGCGGTATTTATGTTTTTCACTGGTGGGTGTGCCGAATTATCAAAAGGATTGTAAATATTCTCCATGTATGGTGGTCGCGACAACGCATAAGTAAATTCTTTACTTTCGGATTTCGATTCATTTGAAGATTGCAAAGTATTCCCCTGCACGTTCATATGTAAGGATCGCTGTTTTAATGGATCTAATTCGAACAAATCAATTGAGGAATTCTTGAGGTCTATTGAGTGCCTCAAATTTTGTATTTGTGCTTTTTGAATTATTTGGTGAAGTATCATTGTTAATATCAATGGTATCAATTTTAGTAGTGGATGACATAACTCCATTTCCCACACTATCTTTTAATAATTCAATTACAGCACAACATTTAGCTATTAAATCAGAAATTGATTGGATTAAATTTTCAATATTTAAATTCTTAAGTCGTTGGAGACGCTCCCAATAATGAGTGGCTCTGGACTCTAATACTTCACTATGTTGTGTCGGAAGTATGATTGAAGTGCTCAGAGGACTATGAATTCGTTGAACTTTCAGTGAACATAGCTTAAGTCTATAATCAGGGTTATTAAGTGCTTTGATATATGGTCTCAATGGTATCAGAAAGGGGAACGATACTTCAGACTTTAATTTGGCATGTAAAATTGAAATTGAAGCATTAGTCAATGGGATATGACGCACTTCACATTCAATTTTGAACTCTTCAGGTTCTAAGTGACTCGGATTCATAGTAGAATATGACATCCTTCCTTAAATTTTTGAACAAAATACGACCAAGTCGAAGAAAAAAAAATAAATAAAAAATATAAGATTAATACAGAATTAATTATTGTGTATAAAATAAAAATAACAAAAAAACCAACATAGTTGTAGCAATGACTTCAATGACGGGTACAAGATTATCCTCAACTACCCGTTATTACGGTTCCGTGAATCAATCTCTGCGGTGGTAGTGATTCTACACGATTCTGCAACAGCACGATCCCGTTGACTGTGTTTTTTTTTCTCGTTCACCGTAGCTCGGTTGCACCACGCCGGCCGTCGCGTCTCGCGTTCCAATTTTTATCGCTCGATTTCCACTTCGAAATAAAATGCACCGATTTTTTGGTATAGGCGTATAATACCGATGCGGTTGCTTATGATTGGTACTTGATGGCATGAATTATTTATGTGCACCAATTATTTGGTAAATTACACACCATATCCCACTTTAACACAGGCAGTTATTCCGTATCCGAATACAATATATGTACGCACAGTATTAGTAATTGATTTCCTGGATTATCCGGGTAATTTTCTCGGTTTGATTTATTTTTCGTTTATATTTTTCTTTATATTATTAAACTTAACTTTCTTGTATTTTTATTTAATTTACGACAGAATTTTTTGTTCATTAGTTCTTTTCGCTGTCACATCACCAATCGATCTCCTATCAGTCAGTTTTTTTTGTTACCACCTCAAACACGACACACACGCTACATTACTCGAGCGACAAATCCACACACAAACATCAAAAATTGCGACATCTGACCCATGCACATTGAATTGCATAATTATTATCGCCGCCACAAACCCAAGGGGAAATTATCAAAGATGCACACCATTGATTGTGCTATAATACATTTTTAACCCTTTGCAGTCGTGAATAGGTGCCAGGTCTATACGTTACCGACTCCCTAAATAGTTCCTAATCGAAAATAGATTAAATCATGTCTTAAAGAATGTTCTTGGACGATATTATTTGGGGTGGAGTTTGTTTTTCTAGATAGACTTACTAATTGCTTAGAGGCAATTATAAAAATTTACGCAGTACATAATTGATAAGATTACTTTCTTTGATTCAGTACATCGATATAAAGTAAAACATTCGCTCACTTTCGCCTTATCATATGTTCAAAAGGGAAAACACATGTTGGCACATTTTTTAAATTCGGATCAAATTTCAATGGTTTACTGCTGTCTGAAATATTCCGACCATTTTTAAGGTTCTTCCATAAATTATCCCATTCCAACTTGTTAAAAGTTTTCAAAATAGTTTGATGGTTCCTCTGGCCGTTTTCATTGGCACTATTAAGTTCAGCGACCATAATGAATATTATTTAAAATCTAGGACAACGTGAAATATTTTACTGGACGCTCGCGAAAGTTTGAAAATTCAAAACATGTCCGAGGAAACTAAGTCTGGTCATCCTACTCGTTGATCATGTATCTCTCGTATATTTTGAGTTACGAGTTTCGACAACTAATCACAATTGCTAGGAAACTTGTTTATGTAAGCATCACGAGAACTCAAAATGTCTTTTAATTGGAATTATTTATAAATAGCAATTATTCGAGTTTCTGCAATTTTGAGGTTGAGTTGCATCATCATGTTACATCGTTTCATGTAATTTTTCGAGGTTTTAAGCTCATTTCAGATTTTTTTGAGATTAGCTGTTATGTACAGCTATTCTGCCAGATTTTATTATATTTGATATTATTCGAGTTTAGTTTGAGTTGAATTTAGTATTGCGTTTGGACTAATTTAACCTTTCCATTTCCTAAAATCAAGCTTTTGACATTTCTGAACATAAATTTCCAGGTTTTATTAGCGTTAACTATCAACATTACTGAATATTTTTGGGATTTCGTGATGGTTGTATGATATTACTGGAGATTATTGGGTATATTCGTGTTATTCGGCATCATTTAAATATTTAAAAATTTATTCAGGTATCTTTAAATAATGTACGTGGATGTGTTGTCACAAACTAATTTTTTTTGGAAAATTTCAACACAATAAAATAAAAGTTGGTCGATTCACGGATTAATTATAATTCGTGGTGTACCTGAAGAAAATGAATCTTTCATAAATTTTATAAATTTATAGCCAGCTAATAATCGATATTCAAATGAGTTATTATGTCTGCATAATCAAGTTTTTGCTTTTATACAATATTATTTGGAAATTATAAGCAAAAATCTAAAAAAAAAACTTTTATTTTGATATTTGAACTAATTCCCATATATAAATAAAAATCAGTCAGCCTGACCCCTATTCATCAACAACGTTAGAGCAAACAGTTCACCTACAAAATGTTAGAGATCAACATCTAAACTCTTTACTACTTTTAAGAAAGTTTTATTGAAGAGTATTCGAAATGTGTAAGCAGTAGATTTAGACTTTACCAAGCTACTAATGGGCCTCTAAAAATTATTATTTAACCCAAAAAAAAAAAATGTATAGTGAAAAACTAAGCCAAAAGTCCAGAGCTTTTGGTTTGCTGTGTTATAAACTAAGTAATATAAAAACCACGTAAATAAATATTAAAGGCCGCTTTTTCCCTCGGATTATATCAAAATTACCAATATATTTTGTTTAAGCTTTTTTGGGATCAGTAAGCTTTTAAAAGCATTTCACTTTTAAAAGTTTTTTTTTTTTCATTTCAGAACGAATTTGAGCTAACTGAAAAAGATTTAGAAAATTCTTCATGAAAATTGATTATAATTGTATTACACAACAAAAATTATTTCCGATTTCCAAACACGTACATACTTATCTATATATAGTTACACAATAATATGTCACATGCGCTGTTGTTCAATCAATTTCATAAATCAATCTCAATATCAATACAATAATTGATTTGATATATTTCTGCTCGAATTGATTATGATTTTTTTTTTTTTTTGCAATAAACTATCGAATTTCAATTGAACGATACCACAAGCCAACATATTCCTTATTAGGATCTTTAAATTTGATGTGCATATGATGATTTAGTAGAACAACATAAGACCAAAAAAAAAACAATGAAATTTGAAACTTATTTTTTGTCTTGTTATTAAAAACGATGTTGTATTACTGACCTTATTCACGTCACCACGAATTCTTTTTTTTATAATATAAATATTTCCGTGACTATATGCTCATTCCTATAACAACATACATACAACATACATACATACATAAATAAAAAAGCTTTCCTAGTATCTAGACTAAAACGTACATAAAAAATAAGCAAAATACACAGTACCACATATTAAATTGTAGTTTTTATTTAGCTGGAAAAGCTTTCAAGCTTTTCTCGTTTTTTTTTTTGTTGTGTTTTGGTTTATGTGACATTAACTTCATTAAGTGTAGAAATTAAATTAATAAAATAATAAAAAGTGTTTATATATATATATATATAATGTTGTTGTTGTCGTTGTCATCGTATCTTAATCGTATATATTGTGTTTTTATTTTGAGCTGGATTTATTTTTAGTTTTTGTAACTTTTTTTTTTCTTTAATTTGATGTAAATTAATTTTTGTTTTGTTCATATACTCCAATTTTTTTTTTTTTTTTGTATTTTAGTTTAATACGATTAAAGTTATGGTTAAAAATGTGTAAATATTTGTAATAGTATATAGAATGTACAAAACAAAAACTCTACCTGCGAGTGGAAGATAAATCCTTATTACTTTGAAAATAGTAATATAGTAAAAAATAAAATAGGGTTTAATGGAAGTTGTGGTACAAGGATTTTTTTTATTATGTTGGGTTTATTAAAAAAATATCATGTGTAATCCGGTCGTACCAAAATCAATAAAAAGTGTTAAAAAATATTATGGAAAACCATTAAAGTGTTGAAAGTGTTAAAATACAAGCACTTTTACACTTTTCACACTTTTTGCTATATTAATGTTTGTCGAGCCTATCTAAACATAAATTTCTTATTTATATTAAGTTTCAATTAAATAAAACAATATCTCTAAGTCGAAAGGTATTAGAATTACACAAAAACAAAATAATTATCTATAAATGTAATATAAATCTTTTTTTTTTTTTAAATAAATTCACACCTACAATAAATAATTATCTAACCTTTGACCCAAACAATATTTTTTGCTTGCCTCCTTCTATAATCTTGGTCATTGTATTCGTATAATAAAATACAACAAAACGAAATAGGCAACACAACACACAAAAAAAATAATAACAAATTTCAATAAATCCTTACTGACAGGATTTGTCTTCGATAACAAAAGAAAATTTCTTAAAAACTACAGAATTAAATAGATAAGATGTAAACAAATATCTTTTAAGCAAGAAGCAAAAAAAAAAGCGACATTTTACAAAAACAAGAAGGAATACAACAACAACAAAATTAATCAATATTTTAATATTACGAGTAATATACAGTACAAAGATACGCTGCGGATAAGGATTTAATTCAGTTGATTGTTTTAATCTGGTCGATCCGTGTCTGCGTATTTATCCTAGCCGTAATCCACGCTAGCCATAATAACAATGTAGCTAATACACTGTATGGGTTAGCAATGTTTTCGTGACTTGTCTCTAATCTTCTACTGTATACAAAATATATTATTTCTTTTAGGAAGATATACTGTTCGTGTGTAACCTTATCTAATCCCCCTACTTTTTTTTTTTGTGTGTGTATTATTACTTCTTGTCTTTTATTATTTCAATTTTTGCTCTTGCTGCTATTTACTCATTAAACCTTTTTAATTTGTTACGTAAATTAAATGAAAAAATAAAATAAAACGAAATTGACTTCTTTGGCAAAAAAAATAACCATTTTCATGTTGTATTTGAAATGTAGATGTATTTCGGCAAATTAATAAAATGAAATTCAAAATAGCAGAAAATCTACATTTTTTTATTTTTATTTGATTGATCCAATTAATTTATCTACCTTTTAAAATGTATCTTAAAATTTTATTTTTAGATCGGATATCTACAACGGTATTTATATGTATATACGAATATCGGCTTTTAAATTATATAAATTACAAGATTACGGTCCCTAAAATGGATTTATATATAAAATGTGTACATCAAAGTAGAATCCATTTAAATTGTCGAATCGACAAATAATAAAAAATGGTATCTACTATATGATATAATGAAAAAGTGTCGAAAAGTTCAAAAAGTGTATAAAGTGTATTATTTTTTTTATAATCAACACTTTTTGCACTTTTTTCTAAATTTTACTCTGGAAGGTAATGTGAAAATATTTAGGGGTATTAGAAAATTGTTGACTCGTCATTAATTCAAAAAAATTTTTGTTTTGTTTCAATTCATACTGCTGTCCGTTTTATTTAACGCAAACCATTCTAGTAAATCAATAATTTCTCTTTAAATTGATGGAAAACGTCAACTAACAATTATATAATGAATGTTTACGTATACTTGTATATACATACATTATTATTAAAATGAACTTTCTACCGTATTATTATTATTATTATTATTTAAGAAAGTAAAACGAACAAGAAAACTTTAAAAAACGTAGAAAATAAACTTTGATATTACATCAACTGTGAAATATGCGTTTAAATAAAACCACTTAGCATGCTTTCATAGACTTAATCGACATTTTTAAATAATACAAAAAATATATCAAATGCGTGTTATAAATGACTTTTTTCTGCTTCTTGCAAAAATAATAGAAATAACAAGAAAAAAAAAATTAAATAAAGAATTTTAAAATGTAAAATACTTTTACCCTCTAAGAATAGAACAAAACATTCAAAAGAATAGAATTTTAACTTTTTATTTAAGTTTTTTTTTTTTGTATTATGTGCGCTTATGGAAATATTTTTACGACAATTTTTAGTTACGCTAAAAGTATTCTTGGGTGTTTTTTATTGTATGAATGGTTGGCTTTATGCAAAGCTTTCACGTGTCAAAGAAAAGTTTTTTTATTAAGCTTATGTGTTGCATGGTTAAAAAATGCGCTTAAGCTTCTTGAAAAGATAGAAAATGTGTTAAAAATAATTCATTACAATTTAGGTCTAGACACCCACAATCACCTAAAATTATAGGATTATGAATTTTCTGCTATTTTCTATGCTTTAACACAAATATATTCCGAACAAAAAAATGTTTCAATTAAATTCGTATTTATTGAGACATTAAAATATATATACAATAATAAAACCTTCCTGTAGCTATGTATACCCATTAGAGCTATAAATGCTATAATACACAAATAAAACCACCCACAAACATAAAATTCAAACAAATTTGTTATAATACCTTATAATTTTCAAAGAAAATTAGTTTTACACTACTTATACCGTAAAGCTGTTTTTTTTCTCGGTATGTTAAAGCTTTTTTGAACGCTTTAACCGTACAAAATTATATACGATCAATACAGTAATTTAACAATTTATATGCTTATATTACTGAAGTGTACGAAATATATTTTAATTTATATTTTTCACAACAAAACAACAAAATGTGAAAGCATAATGGAAAAGTTTATTAAATTAAAAAAAAAACAAACAAACAAACATCCGAAATATTAATTTATTATAGTCCCAAATTGTATATTTAGAGTACAAAAATATTGTGTTGTTTCTTAACGCATTGTGTGGGTTTGTGTGTATATTTGTGGACGAACCATTCACACAATATAAAAATAAAAAGACGTTAATAACACTGGTTCTTCCTGCTTACCATACATATGTATATGTAAATAGTAGAGCTTTCATCTTTTTCATCTTCATCTTCTTATTGTGTGTGACCATTATTTTGAACGACACACATAAAATTGTGTATTTAAGACAATATACGAGTATTTATTCTAAGGTCAAAACACGAAAAATTATTATTGTTAATAGTAAGTATAACAAGTACGAATTTTTATGTATATATGTACGTACATATATAACAAACAAAATCCCTTGCTCACCTGTACTTGTGATTTTAACAACTTTTGTGTTTTCATTTTTTTTTTTGTAAGACGAATATATTCAGCAAGTAAAAATAAATACGTAAGTAAAGTTACTAGGTACGAACGTACGGTATCAACATCAAGTCTATGGAGTTAAAATAAAATCATGTAGTTGTAAAGGATTAAATTTTCCGTCTTTTTTCCTTCATTTATTTAAGCTTCTTTTTTTTTGTATTTACTCTTCATTAAAGTTATTTCATTCAACAAATCTTTTATTTTTTAAACCGTATTTATACCTAATGGGTATATAGTGCGGGAAATAAATTTCTAGTGAATAATTTTAATAATAAAAATCTAATTCCATTTCTAACTATTTGTTAAATTCAAATAATTTAAGGGGCTTAGAACTGAAAAAGCTCGGAAAAGCTTTGCTTTGTAATTACTAGATTTGTGAAAAAAATAGTCGTGATATTTCGAAGAGCTAATTTTTACGTGCAATACCATTAATAGTGCCAAAACTAAAATCTATGTACACATTTAGGTGAATTGTAAAAGTTGGGGACCAAGTAAATCAAGATTGATGTTCTGTACATTCTATTGGATCGTTAAAATGTGCAAAAGGATTTTAGTTTTGACGACAAATAATATCTGCAATAGCTTATTTTATTACTCATTATTATGCTCGTAAAAATATCGAATTAGAACTAATAGTGTTAGACTACCCCGTAGATATTATAATGTCTGTTTTGCTTTAGTATTTAAATGAAAATTTTCAAAATTATTTGTCTGTTTTTTATGTCGGTAACAGTTAAAAAATATAATTTTTGAAATTTGTATTTTCTATATTGAACGGCTACTGAAATAAATGATATTTCGTTTTTAAAAATAAATGACTCAAAAACTTACCATTATAAGAATTCAAATGTTACAAATTTATTTTATTACTTTAGGTTGTAAATATGTACACTGCGCGAAATAGCTATATGAGACAAGTTTTTTTTTGTTTTTTTTTAATAAGCAACCTCTTATTTTATTTTCATTTGCATCAGAATATTTGCCAATGTTACAGATTTTAGTTCGGTTAGTTTTCATTGTGCCTACATCACTATTTATAGCAGTTTATTCTCAATGGTCGAAGGAAATAATTATATGGGGCAAAACTTAAAATTCATTTATTTTATTCATTAATAAAAAAATACTAACAATAAGTGCATTTTAGTAGTTTCTATGACTTCCATTATTATTAATAACATCCATTAATCAACGCGACATGAGTTTATTAATGTTTGGAAAACAGAAACGTCAATTTATCCCATTCCTCTTGAATAACCGTCCTAAGCTTCGCTAAAGTATTAAATTGACGTCCATTTTTGTAGACTCCCTGACTAAGAATGTTTCAGAGATTTTTCATTGGATTTAAGTCCGGACTAGTAGCAGGCCACTGCAGTACTGGTATATTTAGTGATTGAAATAAATTCTTGGTGCACTTCACAGCATGAATATGTGCATTATCCTGCTGAAATGTCCAACTTTCACCGTATATTTCCCCCCCAAAATTTATCAAAGCGTCGTTTATTAACTGCACATACTTCCCCGTATTGATTTTATGGGAAACAAAACAAATTGGGGTCTTGCTCTGATAGCAGAAACCACCCCATGTCATAAGTAACCCTCTTTGAAATTTGCGGGAATGACGCGTTTGAGGTGATTTTCGATAATTCTGGCATTCATTTGGTTCATCAAAATTAAATGTTTTTTCATCCCAAAATTTATTGATTGCCACTTTTCATCCCAAAATTTAAATTTCTTAGCAAATTCTATTCTCACCAATTTATGGCGTAATAGAAGTTTAGGTTTACGCACTCGCTTCTGATATTTCAGATTAATATTTTCTTTTAAAATCTGTTGTATCCTTCGTTTAAAGACGTCTAGACACAAGTCACGCTTTATTTGGGATGGATTGATATTTTTCCTGACTGCAAGACGCTTTATTTCCCTTTTACCTCTTACGACAACTTTAGACTCTGGTCCTGGTCGTTTTACTGTGACGTATGTTGGGGATTTTTTTAAAAGTTGTTGATGGTATTTTAATTTCTATGTAGTTTTGTGGCTATCTGACGAATGGTAACGCCAGATTTGCTATAGCATAAGATCCTTGCCCATTCATCGGTCGAAAGTTGCGTTCCTCGTGGCATAATTCTTTAAAAATTGCTATTGAGTCATAAAAAATTTTTTTTTTAATGTAGACAATAATTCTTTTTTCTTTTTTTAATAAGAGATAAAGAAATAACAATAAGAGCAATATTAAAATTAACAACAAAACGGTTTTATTATCAAAAACCGCACTTGTCCCATATAGCTATTTCCTTCAACTGGCGGTTGTTAAAAACATTAAATCAACATAACGGTATTACGAGAAAGGGACGAACGAAAATTTTAACTTCAGATTGTTGAGTAAGCATTGACAAATTGTTCTATACATCGTAAAATAAAATCAGCGAAATGCTTTTGAAGAAAACAGTACAAATTACTTTGTCCCATATAGCTATTTCGCATAGTGTATATTGAAGTGACTGAAGAAATTTTAAAATTTTACGAAGATGAGAAATTTTTAAGAGTTCTGCAAGTCAGTTTCGATCTGACGAGGATCGTAAAAAACATATTTTCAATTATCTCATCAGACTGTAGCGACAACTGCTAACTTATTACACTGATTTTTTTTCCTACATATAGGAATCAAAATCGTACATATTTTTAGTATTAACGAATTTTACAATTCCCCTTAAAAACTTTTAACAATTTCAATTTTATTGTAATAACCGCAAACATGCGGATTCTATTTGAAACATTAGGTTATTCCGGAATTAGCCAAATATATGTAGGTTTTGCACTCCAAATTCAACCTTTTACAAAACTTTACTAACGGGTATAAAATTCACTTTAAAATTTGCTCTATAATTATCATAAACTTCACCTTAGACCTCCCTGAAGTTATCCCAGACTTTCATTCCAGAAAAATTTGAAATTGCGTAATTTGAAAGCGTAAAAACCCATCTCAGACTTTTTTTCTACACTATTCAAAGTGTACGAATACGAACTTTACAATCTATCCCAGAATTTTTACACGAGCAAAATCACCCATCCCAGGATTTTTATTTATTATAAGATTTTTTCCCGTATAGTTAAAAATAAATAAAATACAAAAAAATCTTCTGAGTGGTGTTTTCCCTTAGTTAAAAATGAATGAGAAGAAAATTAAAAAAAAAAAAACTTCTGATCAGGATTATGGTGGGCCTGGTCATTTTTTTTTGATCGGTTTAGTAGGGAGTCCCATCGTCTACCTTTTGGCCAATTCTAAACGCGGTTCGCTTGTTAGAATTTTTGCTATATCAATAAATGTGTTGCCTTCTCTTAGTTAAAAATGAATAAAAAGGCCTGAAAAAAATTCTTCTGATCAGGATTATGGGGTCCTAGAAATTCGTTATATCGGTCTAGTAAGGGGTCCTATTGGCTACTTGTTGCTTACCCTGGAAACTTTTTATGTCTGTTTAGTTAGGGCTTACCTGATATAACAAATTTTCGGACCCACCCCCAACATATTCCGAGCAGAATAATTTTTTTTATATAATTTTTAACCATGGGAAGGCAACACACTCATTGATGTAGCAACAATTCTAACAAGCAAACCTCGTTCAGAATTGGCCGAAAGGTAGATAAATAGGACTCCTTACTAAACTGATATAACAAATTTCCCGGCCCATCATAATCCTGAGCAGAACAATTTTTTACGTGACGTAACGAAAATTCTAAGACGTAGGGATAATCCTGATCAGAAGGTTTTTTCTTTGCATTTTTATTTCATTTATTTTCAACTATACGAGGAAAAAACCTTCTAATAAATAAAAATCATGGGATGAGTTTTTTCGCTCGAGTAAAAAGTCTGAGATGGATTTTAAAGCTCGTACACTTTAAATAGTGTGAGTTAATTTCAAATTTACCTGGGATTGTTATGTAATAATAAATTGGATAACAATATTTGGTATTTAGGGCAAAAATTAATTAACAAATTTGTAGTACTAAATTAAAATAAAAATAAAGGTAGTAAACCGAGTTGTAACACATATACCATTTTTTAACAAAAACAACAAGGGATTGGACAGTCAGACAGTGATCGAGTTTGAAGAAAGACACAAAAATAATATTTAAGTGGAAGACGCCATTACTAGCTAAAATTAAAATCAAAAAATTAAATACACTTAGCATAACATTTATTTAACAACTAATAATCAAAATTAACTATATTTAATGAAACATTTAAGAATTCAATAAATGTAGATACTTATAAGCTAGAAATATAAATAAGTGAATAATTATAAATTAAAATAAATTAAAATACAAATATATATTAGTGTGTTGTTATTTAATACTGTTGGACTACAACGCACAAAGTATCCTTCTTGTGACCATAACAGAAATTTTGGTGTCAGATGTAGGGTTTGGTCAACACGAGGTACTGTACGTTGCATCGGTAAATAACTAAAACACATATAGTGTTAATGTGTTCTGTGTGTGCGCTGTAATGGTGTTATTATTTAAGTCGAATCATATTTTGTCCGCATAACAAAATAGTATAAATCATTTTGCTAAATTTATCGATCGTTTGAAAATTAAAACAACGGGTATTTTATTCATTACGTCAGGAGAAAAACCATCGGCGATACTTTCCTCAATAAGCATCGAAATTATTTCCATCAACCTAAGGCAATTCAAGTTTGGATAAATCGTCGGTAATAAAATCATCAAATCTTTGATATCAGCTAAATCAAAAGCATGAGAATGAAAAATCATTAACATTTATCATCGAGTCATCTTGTATATAAGAACATAAATAAAGATCGACATCATATTCACGAAAATTATAATCATCGAAATTGGAATCATCGGAATTATAATCATTGATACTATAATCATCCAAATCATCAGTATACGTCATCGTGTGGAATTGTTTTAGTTAAAAAAAAAATCATCGAAAGCATAATCACGTAGTCATAATCATCATACTTAGACATCGTTATGAACATGTATATTTTATAATCATCAAAATTGTCAAGCGGTATTTTACGGAGCAGTCAGTATCCATCAATTTAATTATATTCATTCGGATTTACGCAACTGAGCAACAGTTATCATTTTGCTGTAAGTATTGTTTTGATCATACCATTATAACTCGAGATTTTTTTTTGAACTCACTTATTTTTTTTCGTTGTTGTTGATTTAATGCATTAACATTTATCATACGAATATTTAACTCAACTATTTACATTACCATATAATCGGGAATTTTAGCCGTTGTCAATAGCAAGGTGTCTGTATAATTTTATTAAGTCATAAATAATTTTTTGTAAAAAAAATACAGAAAACCATATGGTGTCTAGCACTGAATGTTACAATTTACGCCATCGAACGGTTGTAAAGCGGAATAATCCACAACGAAAGAGAATTTTCGCACAGAACAAATACCACATTTTACAAACAAAATGGGAGAAGATTTAGATATAAATCTCGCACTCAAACTCATACCCGAATTTAACGGTGACTGTAAACAATTACATCGGTTTTTGGCATGCTGTGACATGATGGCAGATTCACTAAAGAAACTTGAAATTCCTAAATTCCTAAAAGTTTTAAATACCAAGCTAATCGATAGGGCATATGATGTTATTAAATTTGGTTCTTTTCAAGATTGGAATTCGCTTAAAACAGAATTAAAATCTCGGTTTGCTGAGACCCATACATTCGAACAAATTGAGCTAGAGCTAACTACGGCTAAGCAACAGAAAAATGAATCGGTTAGATGTTTTGCAGATCGTATCGAAAATTTAGTGTCGAGTTTAAACGATGTTTGTATGGATACTCTCGGAACAAATTCTAAAGAGTTTGTTATAAAGCTAAATTCAAAAACTGCTAACAGAGCTTTCCAAGAAGGAGAACAGAGCTTTCCAAGAAAAATATCGAGTCTGTTCGCTTATATGTAAAAGCCTGTCAGTTTACTGATTTTAAAAAAAAATTCTTTGGTTTTTAGCTTAATATTTTATTTTTTTATTAATTATTTAATAAAAACCCGACGCTTCGACGGTACATTCCGTCATTTAAAACACATCCGAAAAATGTTATCACAGGTATTCGAATTTAAATTCAAATCGTGGACGTCCAAATATGCCTAATATAAACTTTAACGTTGCACTATCCACTCAAGTTTGCGCATATTGCAAAAAGTCGGGCCACCACATTAGTGAATGTTTCAAAAAGAAAAATTCAGATGCAAGAAGACAAAATTTCAAAGCTCGTAAAGAAGTAAACCAACCGGGAAACTCCATTCAACCGGCGCAGACGAACACTCCTGCGCGGGTAGAGGATTTAAAGTAGAGTGTTCGAATGTCAACGAAATCGCAACTCCCATCATACTGTCGTCATCATTATCTAACCCTGAAGAAGAATTCAATCGGAAGTTTGTGTATTTAAATATCGATATACTACAAGATACTGACCAATTTTTAATAGTAGACACCGGAGCTGATATTAGTTTATTAAAGAAAAGCTTTATTAAAATGGATACTTGTTATCACCCTGAGATAACGTATTCCATTCACGGAATCTCTGAGTCAGCGATATCTACTCTAACCGCAGTTGAAGCAACATTATCTTTTGGGAAACTCAATCACACTTTTCACATTGTCAATAATAATGTTCCAATTTTATGTGCTGGGATTCTAGGAAAGGATTTCCTTACTAAATATAAGTGTAAGCTTGATTTCTCAACTAATAAATTATCAATTTTAATTAGTAATCGATATGTCGATTGACATCTTACCATTTAATCACATAGAAATCCCACCAAGAAGCGAGAAAATAGCTAAAATATTTATACCTAACCTACAAGAAACGTCAGTATGTCTGAATGAAGAATTATTACCTGGCGTATTCATAGCCAATTCATTAATTTATCCTTTAAATAATTCAGCGCTAGTTTGTTTGATTAAAACGAATGAGAATTCGGTGAATCTATCAAACTTCATACCCAAAATTGACGCAATTAAGAATTGTGATATCTTAAACTTTAATTTAAAAATTAATTCAACTGACACGAATCGAATATCAATTCTAGAAAAGGAGCTTAATCTTGAAACGTTAAATAATAAAGAGAAAATTCAATTGTTTCAATATGTGGCAAGTACAACGACATATTCTATTTACCCGGTGACACTTTATCATCCACCAATTCTACAAGTCACAAAATACCCACTTTACCAGGGACAAATCCAATTTATATCAAGCCTTATCGGCTTCCAGAATCAACGAAAGCGGAAATTAACAAGCAGGTTTCCGATATGTTAAAAAATAACATTATTGAAAATTCCAAGAGTCCTTGGAACTTTCCCTTATTAATCGTTCCTAAAAAGTCACAAGATATTGAGAAAAAATGGCGAGTCGTGGTAGATTTCAGGAGACTGAATGAGGTCACTGTTGGAGACGTGTTTCCTTTGCCCAATATCACGGAAATCCTGGACCAGCTGGGCAGATCAATGTATTTTACTACAATCGATCTGGCCACGGGTTATCACCAGGTTCCCATGGATGAGGCCGACAAAGAAAAAACATCGTTTAGTACCAACCTTGGCCACTACCAATTCACTAGGATGCCATTTGGCATCAAAGGCGCACCTACGACTTTCCAACGCCTAATGAATAATATTTTAATTGGATTGAACGGCATAAAGTGTTTCGTCTATCTTGATGACATGGTAATCTATACACATAATTTAAAAGAACACAGCGAACGCCTCCAAAATGTTTTTGATTGTTTTCGTCAGCATAATTTGAAATTAAATGCAAAATATGCCAGTTTCTTCGAAAGGAGGTTATCTATTTAGGTCATGTGAACCTTTTTTTTTTTTTTTTTTATACAATTAAACTATTTACAATATCAATTTCCCAATGGATTTATTGTCCTTTGAAGGGTAATTGGGTAATTGATATTGTAATTCACATTTTAAATATTAATAAATCGGGTGTCATAATTATGATTACAGTTATCAAATTTAAGATTAGAGAGCGCTGAAGAAACATTTAACATCTTGTACATGTATAGTGAAACTTGGTACTCATACGATGCACCAACTGGTAAAATACCCTTGGACAGGTAGTGCAATATCTCAACTATAGCAAGGGGGGGGACATGAGATGCATTTCCGGCGGAAACATTTAAATATGTACGTTTGAAAAAGGTCTGGGGTCCACTGGACCCCATGTGTCATTTAAGGGTTAAATAAAGTAAACGCTGTTAATAAATACCCTTGGCCAAACAATACAACTGAAATTTAATCATTCTTGGGCCTATGTGGTTATTATCGATCATGTATTCCCAATTTTGCAGAAATTGCTAAGCCGTCGACCATGCTTTTGAAGAAAAATTCAAAATATATCTGGAATGATCTATGCGACGAAGCTTTCTGTAAACTTAAAACCAGTTTAGTAAATGAACCAATCTTAAAATACCCTGACTTTGAAAAAGTATTTAAATTAACGTGTGATGCAAGCGATGTTGAAATCGGATCAGTCTTGTCCCAAAATTTTGATGGATATGATTTGCCAGTAGCATATGCGAGTAGAACGCTAAGGAAACCAGAATTAAATTATTCCACTATACAAAAGGAACTTCTTTCCGTAGTTTAGTCGATTCAAAATTTTCGCCCTTATTTATACGGTCGTGAATTCGTTGTGGTTACAGATCATGAGCAATTGAAATTCTTAAGAAGTATATCCAATACGTCATCCAAATTAATTCGGTGGCGACTGGACTCGAAGAGTATTATTTTATAGTAAAGCATAAACCTGGCAAAGCGAACAAAAATGCTGATTCATTAAGTCGAATATGTCTAGAAAATTCAGAAAGCCAAACTAGTGAACCGGAAGTCTGTGATATTTTTGTAACTACTAGATCACAAAGTAAAGTTAACCCAGAAAATCAGAAAATTAGCAATTCCACTGGTAAAAGTTCAACTTTAACTGATCCTCACACATCCAAATCCAAAATTCAGTTAAATTCTTCGATTGAAAATCAATCAACTATAACAAATTCTAATCAAATTATAACAACTCCTAATCTTGTTAATCCAGTTACAGTTTTAGATAACGAAACTGATATCAATAGAGCGATCTCAGAATATCATTCGAGCCCTCTTGGTGGGCACCAAGGAATACAGAGAACCTACAAAAGATTAAAGCAATTCATTTATTTCCCAAATATGCTAGCTAAAATAGAAAAATACATAAAACTCTGTCCGTCTTGTCAACAAAATAAATCATCTAAATCCTTGAAAATGCCTATGGCCATCACTACAACTTCGGAAGCTGCATTTGATAAAATATTTTTAGATATAGTAGGGCCTTTTCTTTCTACACATTTAGGTAACAAATACCTCCTGACAATGCAGGATGATTTATCTAAATATTGTTTAGCAGTTCCTATCGTAGACCAGAAAGCCGATACTGTAGCAGAAGCTTTTGTCAAAAATTTAATTTGTGTTTTCGGTTGCCCAAAATCCATACTTGCCGACCAAGGTGCAAACTTCATGGGTGAAGTATTTACTAAAATTTGTAAAATGTTAAAAATACAAAAGATCAACACATCCGAGTACCATCCACAATCTAATGGAAGCCTAGAAAAGTCCCACAGAACACTTGTTGAGTATATTCGGTCATTCATAGATCAGGATCCGATGTCGTGGGATCAATGTATAGCGTGCAATGTTTGTTTACAACACAACTCCCCATATAGCTACTAAATTTATGCCATTTTATTTGATGTTCGGTAGACAACCCCAAATGACAAATAATCTTAAAAATGAGGTTAGTGTAGTGTACAATTATGACGACTTTGCCACTGATTTAAAATTCCGCCTACAAACCGCGTACAAATTCGCTAAAGAAAATCTTATCATTGCGAAAGAAAAGTCAAAATGTTATTATGACCGAAACGCGAATCCTTGCACATTTATCATTGGTGATTATGCCCTAATAAAGAACGAAAATAAAAAAGGCAAAGAAGATGAAATCTGGAAAGGGCCATATGAAGTAGTTGATGTACCATCAGAACTATTTTGTATCATCAACTAAATTGTATCATTCAAACCTAGAAGCCTAAACTAAAATAAACCTAACAACCTTAAAATGAAAATAAATAACCATTGGTAATTTATAGTTGAGTGTATTGCGTAGTATATAAATAAATGGACATAATCGTAACGTAGTTCAAAAATATTGATCACAAAGAATCTCGAAAATTTCTAAATGCGAATTATCAGTTAGTTAAAGGACTTCAATTCAATGTTTTTAATCTCAATGTGATATTTTCATAATTATCATTTTGATGAATTTTAGTTTGGCATTTTGAATTTTATTTGGGAAAACGTGTATATATTTTGAATAAAAATGAATTTTATTTTAAAATTGATAAATCTGATTTGTAAAAAGGTTGAATTTGGAGTGCAAAACCTATACTAGATAATAATTTTATGAAGATGAGAAACTCTTAACAATTTCTGTCACAAATTGAGTTATTTTTCACAATCCTCGTCAGATCGCAACTGAATTGCAGAATTCCTAACAATTCCTCATTTTCGTAAAATTATTATTTATCTGGCTAATTCCGGAATACAAATAATATTTCAAAATTTTAAAATATTTTTATTGTTCTGATTATTGCTATAATTTATGTTTTGAGCAATATAATCTAAGAGCCATCTATCATACACGATAAACTTTACTTTGATAATGGAAGCTTTTGACACTAAAAATTCCACTAGTCGACAGTAGATGTCTCTTAGGTCACAAATATTTGAAATGTACGATAACGAATAATGAACAATTTGTTCTAGATTATGATAATGAACAATTTGCCGGAGGTAAGAAGAGGTCTCGTAGTATAACTATATCATTGATGTTTATGTCATGAATTTTATTGGTCCATTGTAAGTTTGTTTAATATGGTTAGAAATCCTGGATACCACCATTCCCATACTTGTTGGAGCATATTTTGAATCATTAGCCACCTCGATAAATTGTTACATTTTATATCCTTTAGATTAGTTTCGGGCTCTAAAATAGCTAGATGCCCAGTCAGGAAATGTGCAGGTGTTATTAGATCGTCTTGTTCGTCGTCTCTAAACAATTGTTTCGAATTTGTAAAATGCCATTTGTAGCCTTGGTTGGCACCCCAATCGAATATTTGGTGTCTTATGCTTTTCGACTTCATCATGTCACCCAATTCTCTCAATTCATTAAGAGCTCCTACATATTTTGTTAGAAAATAGATAACTATAAATCCCTCGCACCATCCCTCTTTAAATTTATTACGAGTTCTAAATGAACTGCCTTCGTCGACATACACACAAAAATTGCTAATAACACTTTATAATTTTAGAAGAACGCTATTGGTGTGCATTTAGCGAGAACGGACTAGAATAGTCAATACCAGTCTGGAGCAATGGTCGAGTGATATGCACACGCGAATATGGCAATTGACCCATAAGTTGAGTCTTTTGTGGCAATTTATATCGATGACATCACATACATTCGTGAATTACCTTCCTAACAAGATCTTTACCTCTGATTATTTGAAATTTTTGCCTGAGGTGCACTAACATATGTGCTGGACCCGCATAAATAGTTCTAAATGAATTTTTAAAACCAATTTAGAACGTAGCGTAAATAAATTGTTCCTCTCTTTTTAGCTCGTCGACCGAAATACCACCAAGCTCCTTTTTGACAGTGTCCCTATTGTAATTACGGAACCATATTTTTAGTTGGGCTCTAATTCTTAGAATTGTGTCATATTTTGACTTGCTGCTAAATAAGAATAATTTCGTTCATTAATACTCGCATAACTGACTGTCAGACTTTCACTTTCTCTTCAGAAATGCCCATGCCAATTATTTGATTGGGAAATCGTATTGGATTGCATTGCAACCAAATGGGACCCCACCACCACAGATCACAACCGTAGATTTCGTTGGGTGATACAAATATTTGTATTCTACCTCTAGCGATTTTATTGTTGACTGCAACAATTAAACCAACAGTACAGCAATGTTTAATTCAAGCTTTGGTATCGTAATGGTTTTTATGGATACCACCCCCGATTTTACTGCTATTATTGTCACTTTACATCACCTTGTAGTAAAAGTACCCTTGCATACAATAATTTGACGTATCAGAAAAACCGTGGATTTCCAGAATCGAACAGTTGGATTTACGTAGCCATCTATCTATCTCTAGTTGTTCAATCATACTAAGTTATTGCCTAAAATTCAGCCAGCTGGTCGGTAGCTGGCCATCCCATGATAAGTTAAGTTCATCTCCAGACAGGTGGTTCAATAAGTTCGGATGATTAGCCAACCATTTTGTTAGCTTAAAACTGGCAGATTTTAAAATTTGTATCAACTCTTTTGTAGTATCACCTCTTTCTGTAGAAATTACTTTCGATTATATTTATGTTGGTTAGCGACATAGCTAAGTGCGAATGTGGATAGAAATGGAACACTTGAAGAACTGCGAGTTATTGTCAGCAATCTGTAAAGACATAACGGATCTGAAGGTGAATCTCTCTGTAGCAGGCGTGTCCACTAATTTTATTTTTTGAGGGATCTACATTTTCAAATGATATGTCGAAAAGTTCTTCGATACTGATTTCAATACCAACACTAAGGAAAGTTTTTATTGGTGAAACTAAAATACTTCTTTCGGTTCACTTGTTCCGACGACTCTCCAGCCAAATTTCTTATCTTGTGCTATTTGCTTGATTGGTAATTTTGTTAGTTTCGAGAATTTAAAAACAAATATCGCAACGCAATAGAATATCGATATACCGACCAAACGGCGCAGTGGTTAAAGCTACGGCGGTTGGATCGGGAGGTACCGGGTTCGAATCCCTATAGGGGCGGGATGCAAAAGGGATTTTTCATCATCTGATTACGATCGGTGATGACGATGAACACATCTATGACCCCCTGTTGAGAGTGCAGAATCCATGGGCCGACCCACCTTTCATGTCAGTACTATAGGCTGGCATGAAGCTATGCAATGTGCAGGTGGTTTAAACAAAAGCGGGTCTATAGCCGTACGTCCTCGAGTTGGCTGGCAACGGCGTAAGGTAGGACGTTAAAAGGGAACTGCGAAAGAGTTGGGAGTGCCTAGAGCCCCAGAAAAAGATTGCAGTGATAGATAAACAAAAAAAAAAAACAAAAAATATCGATATACCCCCTTTTATTGAAAGTTGGATCAGCCAATGGTAAGGATTCAACAAAATCGAGTAGGATACTAAATGTCTTAGATGATAGATTTGAGGTAATAATCGGTTCGATCAATGCTGCTACTTCTGAAAGTCCTAGTGATGACTCTGTTATGAAAGAACTTGTTGACCCAGAAAGCTAGAATTGTAATCTTAAACAGATGGTATCATCCTTTTTTAAAATGTTTAATATATGCTTGCATTAATGGCAAGAGTTTTTTTTCAATTCAACAACAACTGGTGTAGACAACTGTTTTTTTCTGCAAAGGGTAACTCTTTTTCCTTAATCTGAGCCGAAATCGTTCTGGTAAAATTATTAAGCGAAAAGTTTCGATAATAACAAAACTTATCTTCTGATGCGACCTTAAATCTAATTCATTCGTTGCACGAAAAAAAAAATTACAATAGGTACAACATAAAGAAGCAAAAATAAGCAATTGTGTTGGCTTTTCATTTTCCCCAACTTAAAGTTTGGTTTAGGTGACGAAATGATTGAATTTTTCACCTAATCATACGTTTTCATCTTAACCATCACTATTACCATTACCACCAACATTACTAATACCAGTAGTTTCCATCGCTATCACAATAACCATCACAGGGTTCCTTCGAAATAGGAGCTACAAAATAGGCTATGGAATCTTCACAAATGGGTTCCTGCCAAATTCGTTCCTCTCAGGTGGGTGCCTTCCGTAAGTTGTCTCCAAAATATGTTTCTCAAAAAAGAGTTCCAAATGTGTTCCTCCAAAATGGACTTTCCGGAAAAGGGTTCCGCCAAAATCGGTTCTTCCAAAAAAGGTTCTTCCGAAACGGGTTCCATTGGTTCCCCTAAAAAAGTGTTCCTACGAAAACTGTTCCTCGAAGTGGGTTTCAAAAGTTTTCCTCCAAAAGAAAGTTCCAAAAAGGTTTCGTACCAAATTTGGTTCCTCCTAAAATAGTTCCTCCAAAAACTAGTTCCCGAAGAGGGTTCTACCAAACAGAGTTTCAATGTTATTTCTGGAACTATTTTTGGATAAATCCTTGTAATGTTTCCTTTTTAAAGGAACCCATTTTGAAGGTGTAAACCGGTGCTTCTTCACTTTTTACAACTTTGGATGAATCGTCATCCTGAATTTCTATGGACTTGGAAGACTTAAACCGTTTAACACACGTTAACAGATTGCAAAGCCACACATTTACGTATGTCTGTAATAAATTGTAATTGTGTTAATATCAAAAACTAAAAAGTTCAATATAAAAACGGTCTATGACAACTTTACTTTATATTTTGAAGTAACAATCGTTTCTCATTGAACTTTCTGATAATTGGTCTTAATGCCATTAACAGACAGATATACGAAAATGTGTGACTTAGTTCGTCATTGCATTGAAAACCTCATAAAATAGGGCACTAATAGTGTGAAGTGTTCCAGTTCTATATCACTATACTTTAATACAGAATAGCGTTAAATAATGTTACTAACTATTAATTGATATGTTCTATAAACACGTATGCTGGAGACTGTAAAATAGTTTTGGGGTTTAATATAATGAATTATTTAGATTTGAAGAAAAGCATAGCTTATGGTCGTAAATTAAAAATTAGCTTGATCATCAAATATTCTAATGGTTCAAAATTTTGATAATACCGCCACACAAAAAAGGATGAAACCCAAATTTTCAACCAACAAAATCACAACAACAAATTTAAATACCAACTATAGTTAATACTACCTATTGTAACATTACCATATCCCTAACGGGCAAATTAACCTTTTTCCATGTACATACAGTATTGTGCCATTTTACAAATTTTAAGATTTTTTGTTGCCTATTGTGTTAAACCAAAAAATGGAAAACTAACAAAACCAAAGTGTACAAAATATAAAAAATTACTATTCTAAATAATTAATAAATGTGATACCTTCATTAAAAAGGATAATTTATTAACAATAATGCTATTAAAATACAAAAAAAAAAAAAAAAAAAAAATTGGAAAAATTGAAATAATAAATGACATTCTTCGTATATTATGGAAAAATAAACAAAAACTGAAAAAAGAAAATTTTCTCTCTGTTTTCTTTGGGGCCAAATAATAATATTGGCATGGCAAAATAAATAAGCAACAACACAACGATGAAGACGACGATGATGACAATAAAAAATTTAAAAAAAAGGGTGAAGAAAAATGTAAATAGAATATATAAATAAATAAATTTTTCCAATTTTATATGCAAATTGTTGAATGGGAAATTTTCTGTTCTGTGTGTATGTATGGATACGTAAAATGTGTCTTTACTTTGTGTTTGTATAATATGCTTCGTACACAAAAAAAAAGGTGCAAATATTAAGAGAAGTACCGCACCATGAAAATTATATCTACATTATGTACATACGTAATGATTGCGAAATGGTATTTTATCAACTGTATTTAAACGAAAATATTTTGGGAAATTGTTTATGGAAGAACCATTTCACAATAACATGTATATAATATAGTAGGGGGGGGCCCTGTGCAATTGCAGAATTTTATTATTTGTTTGTTTATTTATTTCGATGCAATCTTTCTGAGGCTCGAGGCAATTCCAACTCATTCGTTCATTCGGAATGTGCCCCAGTAATAATTTCCGCTTTAATAAAATGTCGACTAAAATCTTTCACTACCACGACTAACTAACACCGTTGCATAACCCATTTTTATAGAAAAATTTCGTAGGAGCATAACTATGCAACCTTTCTTTAAATTTAAACTGTGTGGAGGGTTTAGGTGTTCAACTAGGAAATTTACTTGCACGCCAAAGTCACATGTCCCATCATCATTGTTTAAAATTCCCCAAAAACATAAGCAATTAAATCCTGTGAGACGTATTTATATAGCAAATCTATAATTTGATGTGCGATACCTGATGCCATCGGTGCTTCATCCATATAATATTTAATGATATCCATGTTACGCGGAAGCGAGAAAACTGAAAGGCAAGACAGAAGTAAACCTACTGTCCATCTTTTAAGTGAGCAGATAAAATTACAATATTGTGAGATTGAGAATGAATGGGTAATTCTTATAGATTCCAAGCTGCTTCTTGTGAGCTTATATAGCGACAGTTTAGATATTGCGATATTTCACCACGTTGAACCCCATTTGAGTTATTATTTAATGATATATTTAGTTGCTTTGACAGTAGAATTGTTGGGGCGCCCCTGTTATTTTTTTTTTAATTGATAAAAAAATGAATTATGAAATTGAGAGTTTGGTAAGAAAATAAGAAGTCAAATAGAGAGCAAGTTGCAATCTGACATTTTATTGGAACTATCTAGTTTTAAAACTGCATGGGCTTGAAAGAGGAAAACCTAATGTAAGGATGTTAAAGTAGGGAATTGGTTAGAAGGAGGTCAGATTAATTAACTTTTTCCCATCTTTCTGGCAATTTATGGATACCGTCGCGAAAAAATTCGGCCGGCTTGGCTGCTATCCAGTCATCGACCCATTTTTGGGCTTCTTCGTAAGAATGGAAGCGCTGGTCAGCTAGGCCATGTGTCATCGATCGGAAAAGGTGGTAATCGGAAGGAGCAATGTCTGGGCTATACGGCGGGTGGGGTAAGACTTCCCATTTCAGCGTTTGTAGGTATGTTTTGACCGGCGCTGCAACATGTGGCCGAGCGTTGTCATGTTGCAAAATTACTTTGTCGTGTCTTTGCTCGTATTGTGGCCGTTTTTCTTTGAGTGCGCGGCTCAAACGCATCAATTGAGTTCGGTATAGTGCTCCTGTGATGGTTTCGTTCGATTTCAATAGCTCATAATACACCACACCCAGCTGGTCCCACCAAATACAGAGCATGAGCTTGGCGCCGTGAATATTTGGTTTGGCCGTCGATGATGATGCATGGCCGGGGTAACCATATGATTTTTTGCGCTTCGGGTTATCGTAAAGGATCCACTTTTCATCACCAGTGACAATGCGATGCAAAAAACCCTTCCGTTTTTGCCGTTCGAGCAGCAGTTCGCATGCAAAAAAACGGCGCTCGACGTCTCTCGGCTTCAGCTCATATGGCACCCAATGTCCTTGCTTTTGGATCATTCCGAGGGCTTTTATACGATGGGAAATGGCTTGTTGTGTCACTCCCAATGAATCTGCGAGCTCTTGTTGAGTTTGACACGAGTCTTCATTGAGTATTGCCTCCAATTCAGCATTCTCAAACTTTTTCACTTGGCCCGGCCGCTCTTTGTCCTCAACGTCAAAATCACCACTTCTAAACCGCACAAACCATCTCTCGCACGTTGAAACCGATGGAACATGACTCGGATAAGTCTCGGAGACCAATCGATGTGCTTCAGCAGCACTTTTCTTCAAATTAAAGAAGTAAATTAAAACTTCCCGCAAATGCTGTTTTGTTGGCACGAAACTCGACATATTGAGAGCTCAAAAAAACTATGAATTTGACACTGCGACAAATTGACACATACTGAAAATTAAAGCTATAAGACGTAACTTTGACATGAACATAGTCACAGTACTGCCTGATGCGTATAGCGTTAGTAACGCCATCTGTTATCAATCCCGCATTTTCAATTTGTACCCCTGATATAATTTTATTTTGATGCTTTTAGTTAATAATATTATGTAGGGGCAATAAGAGTGAAATAGTATAGTATTTCATAAATATTTTATTTAATAAAAATATTTGCAAGGAATAATTTTATTTATTCATATTTATTTTATTGTATTTATAGGTACAGGTTTAAGCATAAAGAATATAATATTAATATTAAATTAATAATGAGTCATTAAACACAGTTTTCTTTTAAAATTTAACTTTTCGCGCTTTCTTACTTGCGAAAGATTTTAGTACTTCGGAGAAATCGATACTTTGGGCTATATCATTTTCAATTGAAAGAATTTCTAATGAACTCAAGTTTTCTTGCGACATAGTTGACCTCAAATATGTTTTAATTAATTTTAATTTTGAAAAACTTCTTTCACCACTGGCAACCGAAACAGGTGTAGTTAATAATATTCGTAAACTAACCCATACATTAGGATATAAATCTTCAATTTTACTTATTCTAATGAAATTAAGAATATTGATTGGGGACGAATCATCAAGAAGTTCGACAATTTTTTTAATATTGATGAGTTCATCACATAAAACAGCCCCTTCAATATCGGAAGTCTCACCAACTATTAAAAGCAACTGAAGACCGCTACAATGCTTTTCAAGTTCCTCTCGGTTTGGCAGATTTTTTAGGTCGTAGAGGAATCCCCAGGTTTCGGCATGCTGGTTAATTACAATAGTTCAAATCTTTCTTGAATCGACATCATTACAGTATCAAGCAACATGTTGAAAAGTTCTATTTCAGATTGTTTTTTAGGCGTTAAAATGGGCTCATCTCTACCCTCATAATTGAGTTTCCGTTTTACGTATCTTATTCGTTTTGTTGATTGAAAGTCAGTTTCAGCATCAAGGAGTCCGGCAAGTTCTTTGGCGACTAAAATAGCTTTCTCCAAACCGGTTTGTTTCAATCTATGAAAAAATTAATACGTCCTTTGATTAAATCTGCGGTTTTGCTGACATCGATATTTTGATCCTGCATAGATTTACTGACAATATTTATTTGAAACAAAACGTTATACCAAATGATCAACGATACAAGAAAATTAAAGTCCTTTAATTGACGAGCTAAACTAAACGCTTCGTGTACTATTTCTGTATCGTGCTTCTCTTCCTTCTCACCAGGTTTGACAAGTGCATCGTGAACATCTTCAATTTGGTAACGAACAGCCTTAACACTAGAAATTTTTGCTTCCCAACGTGTGTCGCTAAGTCTTTTTAATGTCAATGATTTGACATGATCGGTTAATATTAGCCAACGATTAACAGACGCGGCGAACAATGAATAAAGCCTTCCCAATATTCCAAATAATGACAAGGATTTTAAAGACGATTTAGCTGCATCGCACAATACCAGGTTTAAATTGTGGCATCCACAGGTCATGAAAAATGCCAATGGATTTTGATCCAAAATTCTTTTTTGAACTCCACTGTGGTTGCCTTTCATATTTGCGCCATTGTCGTATCCTTGACCTCGGCAGTACTTCAATTCGATTTTATTTTTTTCCAACAAATTTAAAATCGTATTGAATAAACCTTCACCGCTAGCATCAGATGACACCGTAAAACCTAAAAATCTCTCACATATCTCGATTTTATCATTTGATAAATCAACAAATCTTATAGTCAGAGATAATTGCTCTATATGACTGATATCCGGCGTATAGTCAGCAATGATGGAAAAATACTTTGCATTTTGAATACATACATGAAATTATTTTTTAAGCGACGTTTTCAGCCATCAATTTAATTATTTCGTTTAAAATATTTTTTCCACAATAATGAACAAATAACTCGATTTTTAGGATTCAACGAACTTGTTCCTGCATGACGGGGTCAAATTTGGCAAGTAATTCAATTATGCCTAAATATTTTCCGTTATTCTTGGTATATAACTTATCAGAAGAACCGCGGAATGCCATCTTATTTTGCGCAAGATATAGAGTGAAACTCATCAATCTATTGAAAACATTTTTCCAGCGCTCTGTTTCCTTTTGAATTATAAGCTATTCCGCTCGATCAATTGTTGATTCTGATTTCAGTCTTGATTCGTTTCTATCCACGTTTCATAACTTATCATATGATTTGGGCTAGTCTCATGTAACTTAATCGCTTGATATATTATTGTAACCTACATTTGCTAAACTTGATTTCGAATTCGTACCACCTCGACCAAAACATAAACAACAGAAACAAAATGGACAATCAGCAGTTTCAGAATATAATATCCATCGTCGCGGTACACGTTCATTATTAGAAAGTACACGGAAGTAATGATACTATGAGTAGTTTAGAAGTGACACTATGACAGATAAAAGATTGTTACACTTAAAGGATTTTTTTACTATATCTCAAAATTGGCCATTTTTGAGATGTGTCACTATTCTCGCAAACCGATGATATGTACTTTTGTTTTCGTTTAATTAACCCATTGAATGTCATTTATTGGTGTTGCTTGTTAAATATTAAAATTGCATTTACAAGTTAGCTGCTAACATGTTAGCAGAAACACATTAAAAAATTGGTTTTTCCGAAATACATGTATATGGGTTGGGTTTGTTTGCCCAAAAAAAAAATCCCCAAAAACGTTTGCCCAAAATTTTTTTCCCAAAAAAAATTTCCCCAATTAATGTTTGCCCAAACATTATTTCGTCAAATAAAGTTTGCCCAAAAATTGTTTACCCAACATTTTTTTGCCAAAAAGAAAACCAAAAATCCCAAAATTTTGAATTGGGTGTTTCGCGCGAAACATGCAATTCAAAATTTTGAAATTTTTGGTAATCCTTTTGGCAAAACAATTTTGGGTAAACAATTGATGATGAAACAAGTATTAAATTGTTTAATATTGTTACAATAATACAATGCAAAATGATGTGTGCAATTATAAAACTGGTCATTTACATATTACAAAAAAATTCAAAAATTTAAATAAAATGGCTTTAAATATTATGAAGTATAACAAATGTAAAGATTTGCTGTGCCATGTAGGATACAGTTATTCTTATTACATTTATGTTAAAGCCGTTGGTAAAAATCGGTTTGATTGGGGTTGTGTGGATTGTCGCAAACACCAATGTAAGCACGGATAACAACACAAATTGAAAACGGACAACATTTTATCATAGACTAAAGTAATATTATAGAGACGTCTTAATACATAATAAAAAAAAGATCCAATTACCGGGTGCCAATCCATATCATAGCGGGTGCCAATAAGTAGTAATCTTTAGTGGAATTAACAAATAAAAGCCAAATGGAAAACAAAAATGGACTTGAGTGTACTTTCTTACCAAAAGCAAAAGCAAAGTTCAATCATAAAATAAACTGAATGAGAAAAAAATGTGTAGGTTTTGTGTTACAGCCCTTTATGTATGTATACCAATTTTGGGGCATTTTTTTTATTCGTATTAAGACGTCTCTATAATATTACTTTAGTCTATGATTTTATCATTAAGGCCCCTTTAACACATGTGCATGGTACAGCAGCGAGTGAGTTGCCAGTACGCTACGCCTATAATACAATAAATATAAGAGGCCAGCACTACAAACAAACATCCAGCTGCGATAATAAGGGACAGTATTGTAAACTATCCAACAACACCTAGGATGTATTTACCTAATAAAGAAGCACAGAAAACCAAGATAAAGTGAGCTCCACAATCTTTCGTTAAAGAGCCAACTACTACAGTCCGTGATATAAATATTCCTGAAAATCTATGAACAATAGACGGGGAAGTATTTTTTTTAACTGAAAAACTGTTTGGCAGTGAGTATACAGTAACTTACTAATGGGCATAATTAAGTCATTGCGAATGTTCGAAAAAGCAGACTGTTGGCTGCGATGGATGGAACATTTGACGTTATCCCATGCATATTTCGTTAATTATTTACGAGTTTTGCAAAAATTGACGGCATTACTGCACCGGCGCGTTTTTGTTTGATGACGTCAAATGCGGAAATGTTATGACGAAATGATTTACGAAGTATTAACAGTTGCCTGGAATCATTTCAGAGATTTGAAGCCAAATTTTGTATTTGCTAATTTTGAGAAAGCTTTCACCTCTGCTCTAAAGGCTGTGTTTCCGACTTGGCTGTTTCAATGTTGTTATTTTCATCTTGGCCAAATCATCTGGCGCCGCATACAGAAAGGACTCGCAACTACATGCGGTACAAATGAGGCCGTCGCTCTTGATATCCGAACGATCCGGGCCTTGACGTTCGTCCATCCTGATGAAATTCAAGATTTTTTTAAAGAATTATTGAAGCACGTCGATCCGCGGTCACGAAATATTGCTGTTTGGTTTGGACAGGAATTATATTGTAAACGACAAACGAACCAACAAACCTCCACGATATGTACCGCATTTTTGGTCTGTTATATATGTACATAGTATGTATTTTATTTTTGGTAATATATGTTTGTTATGTTATGTTATGTTCGGTTGTTATATTATGTTATGTTTGTTATGTTATTTTATGTTATACACTCCTACATATGTACATAAATCCGTGTGTTCGTTGATGGCTTTTTGACAGAAAATACCCGAGTTTTTTTGACAGATTGTACCCCCGCAAACTTCACTTCTATAAAAAACTCGGGTTTTTTTTGATTACATCAACGAACAACTCTTTTACTTGACAAATAATTTTGGTGTTTTAAATGTCAACTTTACATTTTCTTTTTATTATTTTAATATTTTTTATTAATATCATTATCCAAATCGAAGCATTTCATATTATTTTACTTTAAATTTTTCAATTTACAGAATTTTTGGATTTTTTTGCGCCGATAAAAGAACAAGTTTTCGGTTGTCAAAAAAACCCAAATAAAAGTAGAGTTAAAAATACACCGACTCTTTTTATGCGTTCGTTTTTTTGCTCAAAAAAACTCCGATCTGTTTTACCCCGGTGGTCATCAGCGAACACTAGGAATAAATTATAATTTTGTGTATTTAACTTTTGTGGAACCAGTTTGAGCAATTTCTTTTTTGGGAAACGATTTTTGGGAAAGTGTTTTTTGGGAAAGATTTTTTTTACGTTTTGGGTAAAATTTTTTTGGGCAAACGGATCACTCGCTATTAGAATGCAATACAGGATAGTAAAAAATGTTCTTATTTTATATTCAACATTTAGCAAGTTCCTTTAAAGTGTAAAATACAATTTTGCGTCCCCTAAAAATGTTGCGCCCTGTATAGCCGCACAGCCCGATCACCCCTCGAGTGTGGTCTGGTTCAACATTAATATGTGCGTTATATTTCAAGCTTAAATAGGCATTATATAGAACTATAAATCGCTTATTATGAAGAATATTTGATCGCGTTCGGGGAAAATATTCTGGTGAATTAGAAGAAAGCAGCCTTCTTTATTTGGAATAACTTTCCATACATATATCTGTTTCAAAACAAAATTCTTTAGAAAATTGCTTTAAACATTTACTGCCGATCAAACAAACAGAATTTCGTTTAAATTCTACACATGGACCATGTACATCGTGTTTAAGAACCACCTCGTGAAGTTTGCCATTATCATTGAAATTAGGAATATTTGCTGAAATGATGTTATCAACATCGGCCCAAGTTTTGGCTCAATAACTTCAATATACGACACGAACATACGACATATTCAAAAATTTGCTGTTTTACGATATGACTAAGGAATTGCTGTAATTTTAAATTAAAACCTCGGGTTACGATATCAGGACGTTTTGAAGAATTTTGGAAAGTTTTAAGTTCTGACTTTATTTCTTCACATTGCGTACACAAAATAAATTCTAATTGTACACAATTTAGTTAATTAAAGAATTTATTTTTATTTATTTAATTAAGGTATAGATGGGTCGTTGACGCTCGAAGAAGAAGGACGTGTTTTTGTCGTCTTTTTCGAGAAAATTTTAATTTAATAATTTTTTGTTTATTTTATTTTCTAATGTAGTGTAAAGTGTTTAAATATATAATTTATATATAATTTATTTTAATTTAATTTATTTAAGTAAAAGTGTGTATGGATAGAATGCAATCCATCGGGATGCATTCAACAGGCATTGTTTTATATTTTTATTTTTATTTTCATATTTATAGCGAAACAAGTCAAATTTTGGCTTTCTCGCTTAATAATGCATGTCTTAAATTTGTGTAGTTGGTGCATAAAATTCGAATGGTCAAACATTATCTCGTATTTAAATTTAATTAAAATCGAATAAATAAATTTACGCATTAAACTTCTGTTTCTGTACATGAATATACAAGTTTTCGGTTTCTCTCTTTTCTCTTACGAGATTATGTATGTGTTGTATTTTTTGTTTTATGTGGAAACGACACAAACACATATATTCTTTATTTATATACATAAAAAGAATATAATTTCTATTATATAATTTCTATCAAGGCAACATTGGTTCTATAGTGTTCGATTGTTGATATTTGTTTCTGAATTGTATTCACAGTCGTGTATGTGTAGTGTACGAGGTTATTTTCGGAAATATATACAGTAATATTAATATATAATATAGTGAAGCCTATTATATATGTATATAATATAGAGAAGGCATGTACCAAAACACACTATGTACACATCGATACTTTCCCTGCTGCGCACGTGAAGGATTATATGAAAACGTTTGTTTTCCCTATGTGCGTTGGTGGTTTTAGTTTTGTACTGTAATACGATTTTATTATTTTTACTTGGCGTTGTTGTATTCTTTGTGTTTATAGTGCTCTTTATATACAATGAACTACACAACGCAAAATTTTCATGTATTCAATTCAAATAACATTCTTATACTACGTATAATCGAGTAATTTTGAGTTGAATTGGAAATTTAATTAGAATTAAAAGTTTCTTGTGTTCGATTCTAATGGGATTTGTTTACTTTGTATTATCGAGTAAATTTGAGTTGAACCAGAAACTATCGTATGTAATACAGTGAGGTCTCGTTATAGTGAATACTGATTTAAGGAAATTGTAATTTCGCAAGGAAATTTTATTCGCCAAAGTGATAAGTGTTTATGTGAAAATATATGGTTAATAAGGAAATAAAATAATAAAACTTTGCATATGTAAATACACAACTAAATTAAATTATTAAATAATTAAATACATTTCTCCGGTCCCTTTGGCTGCGCTGTTTCGAGATTTCACTGTTCATATAAAAATTTTTTGTTTATTTAAGCATGATTATTTTTAATACGGGGTAGTTAATTTTACTGAACTGCACGGAATTCCTAAACTGAATTCATACTTTAGAAACTAATTAGTTCTTATAACTTTAATTTTGGGTACTGGTGATATTAATTGTAATTCATTCCAGAAAAGTCATCACAGATGAAACTTCTATACTTTAAGTGGCAGGTTCACGAAAATGGTTCATTTATAATAGTAGTTTTGAGTTAAACTGTAGTTTTTTGGATCGGATTGGTGAAATTGGGATTCCGGGAAGGACTGGCACCCTATTGATTTTGTTTATCAGTTATTTTTGTTAATATGTGAATAGTATCTAAAGGAGTTCCTTTTTTAGTTCACTGATTAATAAGTTAATTTTCAGAATATAACTCAGTTCCAGAATTAATCATTATTAGAGGGATAAAAATTAATCCTTTCTAATAAAGAAGCTAATTTCAAGTATAGATTATAGTTTCAGAATTAATAATTATTAGGAATTAAATTAATCCCGTGTTTCAGAATTAAATTCCAGCTTAAATCAACCTTCCAGGATCAACAAGGAGTGAAGAAGCTGAAATTAAAAATTGTGTTAATTTTGTAAGCTGATGAAATTAATTAATTGTTAAAATTTGTAGGGGTGCCAACTAGAGGATTTTTTAAATTATTTATTGAATTATTTAGGTGGCCTAGGATTGATGCGGATGTAATTTTAAGTATACTTAAATTAATAAAATCATAGATGTTTAGAGGGGTTTATTTTAAGTATACTGATGAATAATTTAATTTGTTTCTGAATTTAAGATTGCTCCAGAATTAATCATTCTTAAAGGGATTAAATTTAATCCTAATTTTCAGTAACAAAGGTATAGCTGGACTCAACGCTCCAGGAACAACAAGCAGTTAACAATCATGTAGTTTAGAAATTGTGTTGTCTTGTGTTGTCTTATTTACTAACTATCAACCGCCATGGTGTCTGGAACCGGGTTGATTCTCTGTTACTAACATACCTTTCCTTTCCCTCGATTTTGTTATTCGTAAGAGGGTGTACGGTGGACCCGGCGTATCCGGGAAACTTGCCTTAGGCTTGGTCGTACACACTAAATCAATCAATCAATCAATTTATTTAATTAAGGTATAGATAACCTTTACACGAATATTTTAATATATTTTTCACCACCATTTTGTGGTATTTTAATCAACGCGCGATGTGGGCGGCATGTCGCCGTCTTGAAAATCGAGAGCAGACTGAAATACTGAAATAAAAAATTATTTAATTTTATTTTGTGTTGCCTCTTCATATGGAAGAATGGAAGAGACAGTAGTTCAATGGTTGTTCAATGCGTTCGTTCCCAAATAGTGAATACAGCGGCGTGAGACGTTGCATTGGTGGTTGGGTGAACTCAGCCGCCAATGTATATGAGTGATACATTATGGCGGAGCACGCATGAGTAGGCCGCTACACCGGATTACAGGTAAAATTGAAAAATAAGTCTGGACGGCTAAACTTCCTAACAATATAGCCATATTGCCCTAATACAATTTGGAAATGCACGTTAGACCATCGATAAATAAAGATGGTAGAATATAAATATTACAAATTCTGGTATTATTTTCAAGACCATTTGTATTTACGTAATCCAAAAGTCTCCTGTAAGATTCAACACGAACAGCTTTTTGATTATGTCGTATTATATTTAACCGGTTACCTTTAACTGTAGCGTAAGCAAACACCAAATATTGTTGAAATAGTTTGCTACCATAAAACTAAGCGGATTAAAGGCAGTTTGGAGGGTCGTAATTTTATTTCATACAGCAGTAGCATGATCGCCATTGCGATGCATATCGGTGGTCCATTCGAATTCACTCTTATGAAAGAAAATACAAAATTCCATTTGATCCTAATGTTTTGAGAGGAAGTTTATGCGTCTCAATGTTCTACTATTACTCGGATAAACAGCGAAATATACATACATATATCAGCTGGAATATATCCTTCACGGTCAGACACAAAAACTAATGCAACATCCTCAGTATTTATTGGTGCGTTACATAGCCTTTGGTCGCCGTGAAGGTTCCGAGTAAAAGTTAGTGAGACACTATTACTCGGACGATAGTTTCGATTAGTATCGACTATCTTATTTTAGAAGATCTTCCGAAATTTTTTATAACTGCTTGCGTATGAGAGAACTATAGAAATTGTTAACATTATTTCACATTTGAACTTGGAATTAGCGGGGTGATTCATTCGAATATTTACATCTCTATCAGTATCGTAGAGAAATAATTCAGCATAACATATATTCCCACAATGCTCTTGATAATTATTAGAGTTCAAGGAAAAATCAATGAAAATATTAACGGAAGACCGATGATACACATACCCAGATATTTTAAAAGAATAAAGGTACACTTCCCAACATATGCTCAATATTAGCGCCCATCAGACAGAAGGTATTCGCATTATTATATTGTCTAATAAAATCCCTCAAGTTCTTACTTTTATCATCAAAAACTATATACACGTGTTGTGTGTCTGTGCGTTTCGAAAATAAATATTGTAAAAACAGCGATTTAATACTCAAGCAAGTAACTTTTACGAGCGAAGTAAGCAAGAAACATGAGCAGAAGGCTATGCATGAATGCAAAAGACCGTCGTTCATTCGACCCCACTAACCCATCCCTATCCCGTCAGTTCTACGACGAAAATTTTCCGTCTTTTCCAATCTCTACATCTATCGTTTTCCTCCAGACGTTCGACAACTTGGTGATAATGAGAATGCTACAACAACTCCGTGAGGCATTTGCAAACATGCTTCTCACGTACACCATCAGCGCCGACAAAGTCGAAATGATCGAAGATTTCCGAAGAATGCCACAATTTGCAAACAACTTGCAGAGCTCCACAACTTGGCATTTCATGCACTCAACCAGCGCTTTGCAACTTCGAGAAAGAGCAACCGAAATTTCGATCTGCCGACGCCTACAGAAGCAGCACCAATCCTGACAACACAATTGGACCAGGTAACTCAACCACTGCAAGTCATCATTTTTCCCGGCACCACAACACGGATTCAACCGAATGATGAGTGCAATGATAGCATTGAAGCAGAAGCAACAACATCAGCGAACATTCGTGCTCATTGGACCTGGAGGTTCAGGCAAGACAACGCTTTACCAACACATCATCGATGCGTGTCTACAACAAAATCTGAAACAAAGGTCTTTGCAACAACTAGCATCGCAGCAACTCTCGTGCCCGAAGGATTGACAGCTTATCGAGGTTTCGGACTGCCACTCAACATGAACGCGCAGTCACAATCGAACTTCGCGCGAAACCTAGCATAAGCGTGCCAAAATCCGTGGAATATCTCAACAACCAGATTCCATCGGGAATTCCACCACATGAGCTGAATTTGAAAGTAGGCGCTGTTGTGATGCTTCTCCGCAATCTGGATCCGGAGAAAGGTCTCAGCAGTGATACACGTCTCATAATTACTGACCTCTTGCCACATGCCATTGTCGGTCAAATCATCAGCGAATCACATCGGGGAGAAAAAGTCTTTATCTTCAGAATGGATGGACAGTTACCTCTGATTCCGGCTTTCGCGATGATCATCAACAAATCGCAAGGCCAATTCATCGAGCATCTCGTAATTTACCTCAACGATGTCGTATTCTCGCATGATCAACTGTATGTTGCATTGTCAAGAAGCCGTGACAGCCGTAACATTACAGTCTACATCAAGGACCAAGGAACACGTCAGGGACATTTGATGTGCAATGTTCCTGGAAATCAACACCGAGTCTTCACGAGAAATGTTGTCTACCGTGAAGTATTCCAACAAGGAGAGCTTAATACACCCAACTTTCCAAACCTTCAAAATATTGATCCTGATTTGGTCGACATCATCAATCAGGAGATTATCGAAATGGAAATTGATGAGATTATCAAAAACGTGCAAATTAATCTGGAAGGCTACGAACACGAAGATGAAAACAACGAACAAGATGCAGAAGATGAGCTATTTCCGGTACTCCAAGATGCACTCTCAGACGATGATTGATTACGAAGATGATGATGACGACGAAGAGGAAGAAAACTCAATTTTTATTGGGGCTAGAATTGTCAAATTTCACAAAAAAATAACCAATCTTAAAAGTGAACCAATCTAATATCTCTTATATCTTATATCTGGTATGGTTGCAATTTATGTGTGACAAGATATACTAGTATGTGCTAATAAAGAGTTGTTTAATATCGAATGGAAAATTTTCCGTATATATGTATGTATATATATATATATATATATATATATATATATATATTATATATATATATATATATATATATATATATATATATATATATATATATATATATATATATATATATATATATATATATATAATATATATTAGGGCGGATTAAATTTTTAAGTGGTCTAGAGACTCCACTTTTCTGTAAATTCATTGTATTTGAAGCAAAAATGTCCACTACACCATATGGCTACGATGAATTTCGAGCCTGCATAATTTCATTTGAAGATTTTTTTATATAGAGTGAGTTTTTTAAAATGCCAGGCTTTTATCTCGAGAACGGTGCTGGATAGGAGAAAATTACTTTTAATGAAATTTGTTAAGGGTCGAGGGGGACATCGGATGGCGACCTTCAATTCAACCTTGACTACGACCTTCAAGATTATTTGAAGGCTAAATTGATTTTGTTAAATATAAATCCCTATTTTTGACCCCAGATCATAAAAAACGCAAAAGTTTACGTTCAGATAGGCATTTTAGGCAATAAAGTTGAAAATATCGATTTAGAAAATGTCGACTGGGTGAAAATATCGACTGTAAAAAAAATACCGACTGAGAAAATGTCGACTGAGGAAATGTGGCCTGAGAAAATGGCGACTGAGGAAATGCTGTCTAAGAAAATGTCGACTGAGGAAATGTTGTGGGAGAATGTTGTCTGAAAAAATTTGCACTGCACTGAAAAAATGATGTCTGATAAAAGGTTGATTGAGAATATACTGCGCAATCAATCTTTTCTCAGTCATCATTTTATCAGTGGAATAGTTAATTGAATTTTATCAATTTTTATTCAGCACTCTAATAAAAAAACATACTGATTGAACGTAGTTTTCCAGTATGAATAAATCATCCAATAGTTTTTAAGAAATATACAAAATAATTACTTGTACGCGAGCAAAAATGGACGGGCAAATAATTCTAGTAATAAAAACGGTAAAAAATTACTATTTGGAGGATACATATTTCATTGTGAGAAGATGATTTCAGTTAATGAAACTAAGTAGAGTAAAATCCATTCTTGTCCCGTTACAATTACAAGAACAGAAAAGACAGCAAATTTACACATAATCGTAAAATCTCCAGCAAAGGAACATACCACATGAACCATCAGCATATGAAAATGGTGATAATGAAGTAAACAGCTCGATCATACAAAGTGCAGCACAACCTATTATAAAGCCTTGTAAAATATTACAATCAGCGACAATAATGTGTCCACCAATCTCTCGAACTTATTTGCCCTCAAATGAAGCTCAATATCAAAAAATTAAATATGCTCGTAATAAAATAGGTTGTATTCGGAAGCTACCAATTTAGATGAACTGGAAATACCATCCCTGTTACAAAAGGTTAAAGACAAGAATTTTTTAATAGCAGACAAGATATTTGTTGGTGGTCGGATTATCGTACTGGCACGTTTGCAACAATTCAAAATTTTTTCGCTCTCTGATTTGTAAATTTTTGATGGAACATTTAGCATTGTTCCCGGATTAATGAAACAGTTATTTTCAATTTTTTGCAGGATAATCATTCACTGTTTAATGACAGCGAACACTGAAAATTGTTATAATGAAGTCTTTCAAGAAATACATAATTATGCCGACCAAAAACAATTAAAGTTAAATCCCAAATTCATATTGTCCGACTTTGAAAAAGCTAAATCAGCTAAGAAATTATTTCCAAATGTTATTTTCTCTGGTTATAACTTTCTGTTTTTCTCAGAAAATGTTGTCTGAGAAAATTTCCACTGGAAAAATAAGGCCTGAGAAAATGTTGATTGAGAAAAAACTGCGCAGTTTTTTCTCAATCAACATTTTCTCAGGCATAATTTTTCCAGTGGAAATTTTCTCAGACAACATTTCCTCAGTCGACATTTTCTCAGACGACATTTTCTCAATCGACATTTTCTCAGTCGACGTTTTCTCATTCGATATTTTCTCAGTCGACATTATGACCCGGACCCCATTTTAGGTTTTTCATTTGGATGACTTTCAGGTGTTAGTTCAAGGACAAATTACTAAATATGTAATTAGAAATGATCTGCAAATAATGAAATGGGGAATATACTAACACAATATTAACTTGGTACCTTTGGTCATGGTGCCAACAAATTTAAATTAAGCCATTCCTCATTAAAATTAATTATTTGCTGATTATTTCATATTATTTAGTAGTTTTTTTTTCCTTGAATTAACATCTGAAAGGCATTCAAAAGAAGAGAATAAACTTCCTATCTGAACGTAAAATTTTGTGCCCTTTCCGAATAATCAGAGGTCCAAAAATAGGGCTTTTAATTTAAAACAATCAATTTGACCATCAAATGACCTTGAAGGTCGTAGTCAAGGTAAATTTTATGGTAAATTTTATTTAAAGGTCACCATCCAATGTCCCCTCGACCATTAACAAATTTCATTAAAAGTAATTTTCTCCTATCCAGCACCGTTCTCGAGATAAAAGCCTGGCATTTTAAAAAAGTCACTCTGTATAAAAAAATCTTCAAATGAAATTATGCAGGCTCGAAATTCATCGTAGCCATATGGTGTAGTGGACAGTTTTGCTTCAAATACATTATATAATGTTTCACGTCAAATGAACCATTCCGCTGTCCAAAAATTGAAGCAACATAATAATTTCGTTCTGGGCTAAATTGCTCGGATAAGTATATGCTTTCGAAATTTGACTGGTCTTTCGAATAATTCCAAACGGCGGATTTAAAATTGTACCAAAACGAGTGAAGCATCCGGATAATTAAATAGTATCATCTAGCAATTCTCATTATGTATGTTCTCAAGAAAGTCATATATGTTAACCCCACAGTCATTTAACATATGCTTTAAAATCACATAGCACACTGACCTTTGGAAAGCCTAAGACACCCTCTAAGTCAAGCTTTAAATATGAAAAGACCTAATAAGCTAATAAGCCCCATAGCCTAAACGTAAGCTTCATAGTCACAGAACGCCTAAACATAACCTCAAAAATCCCTGTAACTGCATAATATAAGTTATTATATCCCATTGACCCTTTACCTAATCTTATAGATCCCACAGTTGCTCAACCTAACCTAAAAAAATTCCTATAAATTCTATAAAGTAAATTTGTAAATTTAAAGAATTTTGAAATCAAAAACCAGTACGGTTTGGGCTATTACCACCCATAGTCTCTGAACCGAATAAGCACAAGAACTCATGAACCTCAACTCAAAAAACATTTAACTCCATAACGTGAAACTTTTCAAACGTTTAAAACGTTTGAAATGATTTAAAACTACATAGTCACCTTGACATAAGTCTTTAAACGTTATCATTTATAGTCGGCTTTGAAATTTTGTTTAGTGTTCCTAAGAGTCTTCTTAAATGTTGTAAAATACCGAAACATAAAATATTAATGGCGGTAACATAACCTCAAAAAATTTAATATATAGCTTGAAAAGATTTCCCAAAGTTTTAATTATGTTTGATTCACATTAAAATTACTTCTTAGCATAGTTTTTCGATGTCAGTGTTCTAGAATGTAAAGACAGCTCCAAATATTACCTCAGGGTTCGTTACTAACTTCAAAATTCTAAATATTTTCTAGGATTCAAATTACTTTTGTATCTTTTCACAAGCCACACGCACTCTTGCCATTAGCAGTCACATACAAATGTCAATCAGCTTTAACACCAAAGTCCTCTTCGTGGTGCGCAAGATTGCTAATTTGAAACCAATTCTTATAATGGTGTTTCGCGCCGTGACTGATGTATATAATCTCTCTGATTGAAGGCCACTTTTTTTTATTACTGGTATCAATATATCTTGGTTACTATAAACTGCAGCCGCGTCATGGCTTGCTATTAGACAGGATGATTAAGATTTTTGAGCTATATCTTTGTCAGTCCTGTAGTAAAATAGTACAGGGTGGACTGAAGATTGATTTTTAGACAAAAATTCATGAGGTGGTAGTTCAGTTATATCAGTTACTTGCCAAGTGCTATAGATAACTTATAATATGCGATTTTCTTTAAGTAATAAAGAAACATAATCAGAAAAAAAACCTGAATGTTTGGGCATGAGCACGATGAACATTCTCGGAGATAACAAGATGCTGATGGAGTTTTGCACATAACAAATTTAAAGCAATCCAGATATTTCCTCATTGGAGTTTCTAAAAATTCAATTAGCTTTACCAGATGTGCAGCATCGAACATTGTTTTAAAGTTCTGGTGAAGAAATGGACGAAATTGACGCATTATGACTTGCTAAAATACACAAAACGAAAAAAAGTCAAGACCTCCCTAGCTACACAAAATATTTCAAAAATGTTCAGTCTGGAAATTCTAAATGCGTGTACCTTTTTTGTGATTACGATAGAGTTCTGGTGCTTATTAGTTTAGGCTCAGATATGGGGCTTAATAGCCCAAGTCGAGGAAGTATTTGATTTCAAAACTATAGTGGAGCTTTAAGTCTAGAAATTTACTTTATGGAATTTATACGAATTTTTTAGGTTAGGTTAAGCGGGTATGGGATTTCTAGGGTTAGTTAAATGGTCAATGGGATATAATAACTTATATTAAGAGGCTACATGTTTCAAAAGCTTAACTCAAGTGAGGTACGGAATTTAATAGCTTAAATTATGGAGTTACAGGAATTTTTTAGGTTAGGTTTAGGGGTTCTGTAACTAAGAAGTTTAGGTTCAGGCTATAGGGTTTATTAGAAAGTTTCGAATGTTTTATTATTTTGGCTTTTCTGATTTAAAGCTTGCGTTAGAGGGTGTTTTAGTTTTTTCGAGGTTAGGTCAAGGAGCTATGTGCTTTTAAAGCATCAGTTAAAGGACTATTTAGTGTAGAAGCATAAACGACTCGGGATTCTCAATCACCGACCTTGAGAACATACATAGTGAGAATTGCTAGATGTTATTATTCGATTAACCGGAGGTTTCGCTCATTTTGGTGCTATTTTGAATCCGCCATCTTGAATGATTCATAAGGCGAGTCAAATTTCGAAAGCGTATGGGTATACGAGCAATTTAAGCCTAGAACGAATTTTTTATGTTGCGACAATTTTTGGACAAAGGGGTGGTCCAGTTGCCCATACATGTATGTTTTGCAGGGAAAGTAGAGGATAACCAAACCAAAACGAAAACAACAATTTAGGAAAAATACCCCATCATCAGTATAATCAAAAAGTGATGATAAAAAAAAAAATCCTTGTTGACACAATAAAAACTAAATCTAATGCACACAACAGCTACACCGACACACAAAAGACATAAAATATATATTGATTACGTGTTGATGGTGAAAATTCGTCTTCTTCGTATTTATTTTCCATATATAGTACATATACATATGTATAAACTCGTACATACACCCAATCCATTACACACAAACAAATCTTCTTTATTTTCATGTTATTGTTGGCTCATAAAATAAATTTTATTTTTCCATCATGAGATATAAAAATTATAATAAAAATTAACAAATTTTTCCTAACCAGACACAACACAATAATACAAGAAATAATGTATGTATGCATTTTGTGAAAACCTATAGGAAAAACCCGTACCGAAAACAATTTTTTTTTTGTTGTAAAATTCACACAATTCAATTATACAGACCAAAGTGATTTATTGAAAATATTATTAAATTTTTGTGGTTTTATCCTTTAAGTTTAGTTATTAATTTAGTTCTCCATCTACGTACAATATACATATGTATATACATATTCAGTATTCGTTTGTTTGTTTTTCCGATGTTGGAAATAGATAAAAAAAATTATTTCTGTTTAAATAAACGATAAAAAATAATTTAAGTAAATAAAATATTTAAAAAAATTAAGGCACTAACCAAATGACTATTGGAGAAACCACAATGATAATCACATAGTATATTGTACGTAGACATAATTAAATTTTTTTCTTCTGTTTTTGTTTAGGGTGTGATGAAAAACGATTGGGGGTACCTTTATATATAAATGAGTATAGTGATTTTATATTACCTGCCTGTTTCGATATAAATCATATCCAAACATTTTGTATTACATTAAAATTATCTCGGCCTAAGTAAATTTAAATTTTAATTCAATTTATTTTTGTGGTACATTTTAAACCCTATCACAATAGCGAATTTTTAGATTATATGCGTAAATAGAATTTATAAGAGTTTCAATTTCTAATTCAATGAAAGTTTAATTAAATTGTAACCGTCAGATTTGGGAATCATCAAGAATTATTGTCGCAAAAAATGCATTTAGAAATAAATTACACGTGCCACATTTTATGCTGGGAAAAGCTTTAGGTTTTAGCACAACAATTGCACAACATAATCAAAGTCTTTTCCTAAAATATTGCCGATTATAATTTTGTATATACATTTGAATTTTAGTTAGATTTTAGCACTAAGACTTGTAATAGAATAGTTAACTGAATTTCCAAATCATCCTTAAACTGTGAACTCAATCGTCAATTATCGCTATTTATTTAAACCCATACTCAATCCCAACACAATTCTTAGCCCCATTAAACTTTATCGAACTTCCAACATAATCCTCGACTTAATCCCACTTCCCAATAAATCCACAATTTAACCCTTCCCAACTCGACACCCTACTCGATCACAACTCAACCATCAACTCAAACTCAGCATGGTCCGAAAAATTACATGCGTACATGAACTTAATTTAACAGAAATTTTCAATATAACGACTGAAAATAGTATTTCGGTCCAACAAGTACCAGAATTCAACTAACTGAATCCCAACTCGGCACCTCACTCAATCCCCAAATCAACTTATGCTAAATGTAGGTCAACCCTTCATTCAACCCCCAATGAACTCTCAGCTGGATCGGACACCCACCATAACGCAATAACATCAACTCAGCTGTAGCTCAACCTCAAAACCCAACCCCCAACTCATACCTTAACTCAACCCCAAACTAAACGCCCGACTCAATTCTCAAACCAGCATATATAAAAAATTGGTCAAGATGTCTCTAAAACCACGTGGCGGTTTCACAGGTCAGCAACCACGTGGTTTTGGGTCAAGCCGTATGGCAGATATGCAATCCTCACATATTGATGAACAAAATTTCTAATCGGTCAAGCCTTTCCCCAGATATTGCGGGTTTTCAGAATGAAGGACAGACAACAGAATTTTTTTATTTGTTTTGCTTTGTCGGATTCCGGACCTTCAAAATATCAAGAAAATTGGCTACGGATAAATTTGTTTTTTAGCAGGATTTCAATAAATTTGGTACATGTCAATAACGATTTATAAGGCTTTAATGAACAATGTCAATCGTTTTAAAAAAAAATTTCAACACAAAATCTACCAATGTTCTCAAATTACTTAAGGTAGTCGACCAATGGGTTCGATCCAATTGTATCATCGAGTAACTAAAGTAAACTGTTAAAATCAATTCTTTAATGAACAAGTTCTGTAACATTTCTTAAATGCCACTTACACAAAAAAAAAAAAGAAAATGACGAAATATTAAATTTAATATAGGGTTTCGCGCTGAATCAGCTCCGGTTCGGATTTTTTCCTTGTATTTTTGTGAACCTCGGATCTAAAATGCATTTTCAAAAATTGAAAATGGTTAGTAAATTTATATTAAATTAGTTTTTGGCAGAGTTTGTCTGATTTAAATCACTTCATTTACATCGTATTAATGATACATCTAATGGCATGAACTAATTGCTTTTAGTGTTTTAATAACAAGGCTCATATTATGTAGCCTATTTATGTGTTTCCACCAATTGCCAATTCTTTAGACAAAATTCCTAAACCATTGTAGAATTACCTAATGTTCAAATATATTTGGAAAAAATTGGGGAAATCCATTTTAAAAATTGGAATTTGAATGCGAAGAAATGTGTTTTCAATTGATGAAATGGCTTCGAAAAAGTAGCGTAATTACAAATTTGGAGTAACCTACCGCAAAATATTCCGTGGGCTCCTAAAAAGGCTTTTTGTACTTATAAAGAAGTAAACCTTTTAGTTTAAAACTTATTTCTTCCTATTGTTCAGCCTCCAATTAATTTAAAGTATCTGATTTCGGAAGTAGACGAAACAGACCTTGTTTCATTTTAATGGCATTAAATAAAATGACACATCTTGCAACTCAATGCTATGACGATTTCTAAATATATCGATAGAGCGTCACAAATTTCGAGTATAATTTAAAAAACAGCAAGAATTTCAAAATAATCTCAAACAGTCGAATTTTCAATGTATTTTGAATATTCTAAAAAGTTCTCAAATATTGAATTATCTGTAAGTATGTAAAACCAAACCAAATCCTATTCGAGCTAATCACCGCCGCATGTATAACGTAAATAACCTAGATATTCTTGAATGTAGTATGACTAATAATTAATTGTGTTTCTGATAGTGTGAAATTGCAATATGACTTGGTTAAATTTTGCAGTTGGTCATTTAACTACAAATGGTTGTGCAATGTAAGATTTTGTCATACTCTCGGATGGGTGTTATAAGTTCTACTTAAATAGAATTGAAAGTGTTCTGAAGCAAATTTGTTGTATACGCTCTTCGTGGATTACCTACGGAACGAGAGCTTTAACACAACTTTAACTTTCCAATAATCGTTGCAGTTTATTATCACCACCTTGTTAAAGTTAGCCTAGAATGTTCAGCTGAAAGTTACAAAATGTCGATAATGTAGAAAGTGTCTTGGCTATCTCAGTCAAAAGTTACCAGCCGACATATTTCAGCCGAAACATATTTGATAAAAATGAAATATTGACAAAAAACTTTAAACTGGAATTTCCATATAGTGAATGGCTGGATACAGGCTCAGTTAGTTGTCACGGTGTGGTAATTACAAGTTAAGTTTCATGAGAGGAGCATAATAGGCGCATTTTATTTGCCCATTTGCAAAAAAATTGCCTTGTATCCAATACCATTTTGGTATTCGTAATACCCGATGTGTACTTGGTTTTCCAAAATCCAATAGTATTTTTTAGCAGGGACGCGATTCCGAAATGAATACCAGTTTTGAATTTGGCAAATAAAATAGGCCTAATATAAAATTTAAAAATTTGTATAAATCCAACGTATAAAGTGTCATGTCTGGAAAGTGGTTCAATTAGTGTGCATAGTTAACAGTTATCCCTTTTCCAAAATAATTCTAAAGAATTTCTATCAATTGTTTTCTAGAATATGTCTCGGCTCTTTTCCAGAATATATTACTAGAAAGAGCAGTAAACTCCCCCTTTTCCAAAATATTTTTAAAGAACTCCTCTAAATTTTTTTACAGAATATGTCTCGGCCCTTTTCCAGAATATATTACTAGAAAGAGCAGAAAATCTCCCCAGAATATGTCTCCGCAAACTTCACCAAAATAAACTTTTAACGTTGTGCTCTTACATGACTTTTCTGGGAATCTGTTTAAGGGATGGCATCTGCATGGCTCGAGCATTCCCCCTGACGTAATCAAAGGGTATTTAATCCATTGTTATCAAAAACATGTACGTGTACGTTGTATATTATTATTGCGTAATTTCCTAAAATAACAAAAAATGATAAATTCTGAAAAGAGCGAAGGGGTGTTCAATTTTATATTTAACTGATACCTACTTTTTTCTAGTTACATAATAAGGTATAGTGAAAAATATTCTAGAAAAAGGGAAATCTTCTGGAAAACAGAGGAAGGGGCTGTCTTTAAAAATATTTTGGAAAAAGAATTTTCTGACGTATAAAAAGTTAGCCCAGACTTTCTTATATTCAAGAAAATTTAAGTTTAAATTTTTATATAATTAAAGAGACACCTAATATTATGTTAGAAATACATCGTCAAATATTTTCACTAAAATCATACAGAATAAAATGTAACTAAAATTAACCGAATAACAAGAGATTTAAATAAATTCGGTATCGTTTTCTACTACCTAAATCAATGTCATTATAGAATATTGTGTCAGCCCAGAAAATAACTATCACGATAGTGGATAGAAAAAATCAGCCCAGAAAAATTGATCGCAATATCATTATATCATGATAATGTCAACAATGTTTGTTTTTTATGTAATTAATGAAAATTAAATTTTCTTCGTTTAATTTAGCAAATGAAAATATATTAAACTAATTTAAATTTAAATTATAAAATTCTTCTAAAAAAACTTCTCAGAGAACATTGAAAATTATTTTGGTACCTTAGAAAGACGAGTTAATTGGAATGCTGCTTTGGGGAAATTACCAACCAAAGCGTTGAGGTTTTTGAAAGAAATTACATTCGAAATGAATTTGTTTTAAAAGATTTACATTAAAAATTACAAAACAACACACAAACTTGGAGAAAACGAAAGAGAACTTTAAAAAATCTACGCCAAATTTTGATCGGCCGACATTACTTTCTTTAAACTCGAACGAAAAAGTTTTCTAATTAAAGAATTAACCATCAATAAAAAATTTAACAAGGAACCGAGTGGAACGGAGAAATTTAATACTAAAAAATTAAAGATTCAAAGTCCATATCTATCTCATTTAAGAAATGGTTCGATTACAGGGGAGAATTACTTCAACACCTGTGCTTTCGATTCATTTACAACTTGCATTTAGAATTTGAAGACATTAAACCATTTCTCACATGAAAATGATTTTCTTAATTTAATAAACAAATTAAAAGAAGATAATATAACCAGGGCAGAGCAATTCCGATTCTCAATTTTAACACAAATATTTGGCATTGAAAGGGATTGTACTAGTAATATAATAAAAGTGTCAACATTTGTGCTGAAACTATTAAATTATTATAGTGCCCAATCAGTTTTGAAATGTTTAATTTGCGTCGAAACCATAATAGATTTATTAAATTAGATTCCCACAAACTTTTTCAAATTGGATAGATTAGGGTTAAGAAATTTTGTTAACTGTTTGGAGGATATTAACTTGTCGATTTGGCCAATTTGTCATAATGAATATAACAGACAAATTTTTACGAATGAACTCGCTTTTATTTATGTGGAACCCTCAATAAAACCGTATGCAATTCCAATTACTGACATACCTCTAGAAATTAAAATTTTACTGAAACATTTAAAAGTAATTCTTTCATGAATTATGTATATGCCATTCAACTATCGTTGTTCCACATTACGTATCTTATTGCCGTTGGGAATGTCAATGGGAGATTTACGATGACATGAAAGAATTTGTTTCTCAAGCAAGGCTTGCGACGTCTCATAGAGTCCTTCCTCATTTATTTATATACGAGAAAGTAGAAAGCAGCTAGAATTTGTGTTTTAATCATTTCTAGGAAAATATTAACGAAAATAATAAAAATGAAAAACAAATAAATTCATGAAATTCGGCTTTGGCCTTAGGGTTCTTGCCATAAAAAAATTAGAAAATGAACAAATCGATGAATTTGGCATAAAATGACATTTTTCTCTTTTATAAGAAGTACACGGAAACAAATAAACTGGTCCTCAGGTAAGAAAACGGACTTTTAATTCAAGAAAATGTACTTTTTCAGATTTAAAAGCTAATTTTCTGATTTCTTTCGAGTTTTTCTTCATTTCAAGAAACACAATTCTTACATGAAGAAAAACTTGAAAGAAATAAGAAAATTAGCTTTTAAATCAAGGAAAAGTACATTTTCTTGAATTAAAAGTCCGGTTTCTTAGCTGAAGACCAGTTTATTTTTTGCCGTGTACCATGGATCCCAGTGATTGGCTAAAGAAAGTGACTACAAAGGTTGTAAAGGGTATACAATGAGGAATTCAAATCACTCAGTGTCATTTTGATGTGAGCCGTACGAGTGTATGACTCGCTTGCAAAAATGTTTTGAAAATTAACAAATCGGCGAATTTTGCATAGAAAAGGAAGTTTTAAATTGTTATTTATTAATTATTGATAATTATTAATTATAATACATAATTCTTAATTATCAATTTTAATACGATTCCAACTGACTACTCGAAAACCAGACGTTTCGTTTCGCTTGGAAATGAAAGAGGATCCCTATAAACGGGCTCTCTGTCGTGAGTGAAATCGATCCCATTGGTTTGGGCGCTCCATATGAATGTTTGTATGAACGAGGATCCTTATAAAAGGAATCTTGTGCATGAATGATAGTGTGAAGTCTGGAGAACGAAACATTTCGGAGAGTACACGGAAAGGTGTCCATGCGAAATTCGTCGATTTGTTAATTTTTTAAAAATTTTTGCAAGAGCCTTACAGTTTATATCAAAAATCTAATAAGTTATTTGAATTCCTAAGTTAATATGCTTTTATATTCACTATATGAGTCAATCTCTGAGATTCGTGCTATTTGGTTTAATAGGGTCGCCTTATAGGGAGAATTTTTTTGTTGAAAAATCTCAGATATCTCAGTCGCTTAGAGTCGCGGTAAAATGATTGTTACCACAAATCTTCTTCTGAATTCCAATCGCATACTCAGATTCACTTAGTCATCTCTACGATTTAATGTTACTGGCGATCAAATGATCCCAACACTTGATAAGAGAGGATTTTTTTGCTGAATACATTTTTGACGATTTTGTTAATTTAAAAAAAAAATTGTCAACCGAGCCCAACTCATTACTATCAAATGGGAGGTACATATTTATAAAGCCTAATTCAACCCCTTTCTATTGTATATAGTCAGTATAAGAGAACATCTCTGAGATTTCTGAGATTCAGCTTTTAATCGCTTTATTATAAAATGTTTTTTTTTAAGTTTTTTTAGAAGAATTCTATAACTTAAATTTAAATTAGTTTAATATATTTTCATTTGCTAAATTAAACGAAGAAAATTTAATTTCTATTAATTACATAAAAAACAAACATTGTAGACATTATCATGATATAATGATATTGCGATATATTTTTTCTGGGCTGATTTTTTCTATCTACTATCGTGATAGTTATTTTCTGGGCTGAAACAATATACTATAAGTTTATATATGATTAGTGATTTCTTGGGATGATAGAGATTTCCTGGGATGATAGTAGTTTCCTTGAAACTATGGATGAATCCTGGGCTAACTGTAACTACTGTATAAATAATTTTCTGCTCTTTCTAGTGTTATGCACTGGAAAAGAAAGAAGCATACTCTGGAAAAAGAATTGAGAAACATTTTTTCAAAATATTTTGGAAAATGGGGACCGACTTTACTGCTCTTTCTAGTAATATATTCTGGAAAAGAGCCCGGTCACATTCTGGGAAAAAATTGAGAGAAATACTTTAAAATTATTTTGAAAAAGGAGGGAATTTACTCTAGGGATAACTGTTGGCTAGGTACACTAGTTGAAATGATTTCCAGACATGACACTTTAAAGGTTGAAGTGATTTTTGACTTTGATTCAAACGAATATTTCCTAGCTCCCCACACGAAATTTGTCCTGATAATTTTTCTGGGGATAACTGTTGGCTAGACTCACTAATTGCATTTTTTTTCAGACATTGATAAGAATGAACGACCAAGCCTAAGCAAGACTCCCGGATGACACCGGGCCCTCCGTATACCCTTTAAACACAACAAGACCGAAGGATAGGTAAGGTATGTCAGCATTAAAGATTCGACCCAGTTACAGACATCTAAGTAGTCGATAGTTAGTAATTTTGTTAGTATTTATTTATTTTATTTTTTTTTGACACTTGTTAATTACAAGACAACACAATTTTTTGTAATACAGCGCCTCTCCGTTGTAACCGCAAGATCTGAAAACCTTTAATTTAATTAATTATTTGTGTCTCCATTATTTTCCCATCGGTGGTTGGGCGGTGGGAGGGGCGAGATTTCGTTCCATCATCATGTTCCCAAGCAGTCATCAAAATTTTACGAACCGTAGTAAAAATGTTGCTTGACATCGTTTATGAAGTTGTTGCGTGTGTTCTCTCTTGTCTACTCGCCCCCCAATTGAATTTCTTTTCAGACATGACACTTTAAAGGTTGAATTTATACAAATTTTTGCATTTTATATGGGCCTTTGTTTAAAACTAATTTTCCCCGGCTCCCCACATGAAATTTTTCCTGATTTTTTTTCTGGGGATACTTGTTGGCTATGCACACTAAATGAATTTTTTTTTTCCAGACAAGACACTTTAAAGGTTAAATTTATACAAATTTTTAAATTTTATATTTGGCTTCTCTGATGAAACTTATAGTAAAATTCCTCCTAAGGTATGCATTGACAAACGAAAATAAGCCTATATTCAGCCTTAAAATCACTTCATGAAAATACTAGTTTATACGTCGTTTTGTTAATTTATCACTTTATTTAAAATATATCGGCTAGTAACTTTCGGCTGAGATAGCCAAGACACTATCTGCATTATCGACATTTTTACTTTCTTCTGAAAACTTTTGGCTAACTTTAATAGTTTATTACCACCTCCTTCGTTCACGAAGTTCGGATTTCCCAAATAGATTGTGACAAATTAGTTGCTTGTTTCACTCTCTATACGCTTCCACAAGCTGGTTACGCTGCCGTCGTTTGCTACATATTGATCCTATTTCTACATATTTTGTACTTCTTGAGAATACAAATTTGTTCACCATGTTTTCGATTTTGCGTTCTTTACTTGCAACTTAGAAAGTTTTTGTAAGTGGCATTATTTATACTTATAAATTTATTGTAAATTTATAATTTACATTCATTATATTTTTTTTCTAAACTGGATTTGAAATATTATTTATTTATGTATGCAATATTTGGACCCGACTATTTTAGTGTAATACAAACCTTGTTACTCAACGTCACGTGACATTATTACTTTAATTATTTAATTTTCCAAAGCTTTATCTTAACTGTCACCGACAAAAATCGAATTATGTAAAGCCATATTGTTAATACTTTAAGTAATTATATCCTGTCAACGAAATGTCCGCAACCAACACAATTCCCACACCAATAATTGAATAGCTCGTATGGTATATTGCAAAACAAATCTTATGTTAATTTTTATTTGTTAGTACCATTAAATTACTATTATTTAATATTTTAAAAAAATAAAAAAACCAAAAACTATTTTACCTTCATTAAATATTTGTTATGTCACTCACTGTATATAAATTATATTGGACACAATTTATTATAAATAATTCAATAAAATTGATGAATAAAAAATTAGCCATCCACTACCATACAGAACACATTCATTGTATGTAATATATATATTTCCACTTAGCTTATCGACAAATAATTAGATTTTTTTATTATTTATGTTATGTGCTGTCAATATATCTAGCAATTTATATATAAATAGTTTATAATAAATTTTTTTTTTGATGAAATAAACTTTATTACATTCAGACTGTCCCAATCATATATTAATGTATGAATATTGTAGATATTCGATACGATATTCAACTTGGAATTATTTAGTATTTTTTATTTTAAGTTAGTAGAAAAAAATATAAATTCATTAATTCAACCCTCTATAATTCTATATCTATATTATAGTCGCACCACCCCTCTCAAACACCGCAGGCATTCCAATTTTCCCAAATAAAAATGTATAAATTAACAACAAAAACTAAAATAAAAAATTATTTCCAACTTGCATGTCATAAAAAAATAAAATGTAATCATCATAACAGTTCAATTATAAAAACCACCTCATAAATCAAATTAAAAATAACAAATTACTTTTGAAAATAATACTCAAAAAAAAAAAAAAAAAAAAATAGTAAAAAGCAATAAAAAGAAAACGAAAAAGAAAAATCTAATAAAATATCTATCTGTATCTATATCTAGAGACGTTATATAAATAAAATAAAAAAATATTAAAATGACTTGCTTAATTTTATTTTTACAAAAAAAAAAAAAATAAATAAAATAATAATTAAGTTCATCTCTAATAATACCAAAGAAATAAAAGCTCTTGGAGTTTTTCGTCTTTTTTTTTATGTTCTTCTTAATATTTTTTCTTATTACGATTTTTTTTTTTTTTTTGGTTATGCCATTATTATAACAAATTTTTTGTTTAGCGAAGATAATATTATTACCTTACAGCACCATCATTATTATTATGATTATTATTATTATGATTATTATATGACAACAACAAAAATGTCTTTGTTGTAATTTTTGTATTTTTTAAATAAAATTAAGATTTAATAGTATTAGGATATAATAAATTTATTAGAAGACTATTATTACATATTATTATATGGAATACAAAATTTGAATGGCATTAAGGTATATAGACCATTTCCTCCTATATATACTTTCTAAGTACATTGTACAAAATACAAAAAATAAATCCAAAGGGATATCTGGGAACAACAAACATTGTTGGTAATCTATATACATACTGGTTAATGCGATTTATTATACTAAGATTATTGTTAGGTCAAATATTGGTTGATCAATATACAGTTTCACGTGATGGATTGGTGGCGATACCCCAAAAAAAAAGCAACAATCAAATTTTTTTAAATAATTTAATTCGTCTTATGTTATAGAGAATGAACGCCCCTAAATACCCGCATTTAAGATTTACTAAAATACTAACATTCATAACAATTTAAACGAATTAAAATGTATAACATCAACTCGACTGATAACAGCTTGCACCAACAATCATGATGAAGGCAAAAGGACAAACTCACCTGAAAATAAAATCATTAGTGGACAGGATTTATTAACGGATTCACTTAAATCGGTATAAGAGGCTGATAAACGTGTTTTGTATGTAAGCAGACTACATACAAGCAGAATTCCGCAACCACCTCATTTGCAACACACTAATCCCAAAAAACAGGAGTATTGAAGATCTATCTTTTATATCGTTCAAAATTAGAGTAAATACCAATGTGCTACCAAAGGTTACTGATCCCTCCATTTAGCCAGTAGGAATAATAATTCAGAATTTTAAAAATCGGCCACGGCCAAATGTTCCAAAAAATCCAAAAATTCTCTTTATATTCTGTATATGATGGGACCAATTCAAACAGTCAGCTATATACAGACCCAAATAATTGAACATATTGACGTTGCCATTTGAGCAAACAATACCCTCCGATCGACTTACCCCGATTTGAGTAAAATGCAGGCGATTTTGCAAATAACTCAATAACATTAAATGAGCACTTTCCATAATGCCCATCAACTTGAATTTAGTTTATAGCATTTTATGATTAATATAGTCAAATGCTTTGGAAAGGTCAACAAATAAAACTCCAACCCTTCTTTTAATTTCGAAATTCATGTTCAAGGTTTTATCAGATTAAGGCAGGTAGACAAAGTGCCACTGTTCTGTTGAAATTCATATTGATGTATAACGCGTTCGAAAATTTTGGAAAACACTGGTAGGACTGATATGGGACGATAATCGTTTGGATTGGTTCTTGAGCCGCCTTTAAAAATAGGAGTAACTTTTCAACATTTAAATTATCCGGAAAAGTGTTTCCTCAATCGCACTATTAACAGCAGAAGTAATTACCTATTCGTAACAAACCGTTTACATTTTGCTTATTAATTTCTGTTGAAATATTGTCTTAAAATGTTTAGATTTTAAATTCAAGATTATATTGTGTAAACTACTAAGCGAATTCACACGTACGCATAGGAAGAGAATAAATGAGGACGCCATGCTTTTTAATTCATTCTATTGTTAGCATTTATGCTGTGTAGAGAAAAAAACACAAAACAAGGAAAGAAAGATATTCGAGGCTTATAACAAAACACCTTGATTATACAAGCCATAATCTAAAAAACGAAGCTTTTTTAAGGGAATTAGAAACGACGAACAAATCAAAATTTCCATAGTAAAACACATAAAACATATGGGAAATCACTTTTTTTTTCTTAAGACAAAGGCCCCTATGTGATATGTAGTGAAAATTGGGCCCCTCGTTTTTGTACTTTCGCATGAAGATAGAGCCTTGAAATTGAAATATATGTTTAATCACATCTTTCGAAACCTGTCTGCAAAATATGAGCGGCAGCCTTATCTTCGTTTTCCAGAAACTGAATTTTTACTAGACCAATTTTTACATGTGTAAGCATAGGAAAGCATAGAACAATGGCATTTTACATATGTTCGCATTGAGATACAATTTTGATTTTTCACATATATGTTATATAAGAATCGTAGAACAACATACTAAAAATTCTCTAGCAGCCCCTTCTTTGTTCGCATACAATTGGACTAAAAAAATTATTTTTATGCAAGAGATGTCAGATACACATTACACATTACTCTCAATCTCAATCAGTACAATTTGGTTCATAACTTTTATGTTTATATAACAATCACATATATAACAGACTATACAACTCATTGGAAAATAGACCAATCAGATAGTTCAATTTAACACAACTAGTGGTGTTTCGGCCACAAACAAGTAAATCATATTATGTTATAATCATATCATCCATGAATATAAACAAACAATTAATATTTTTGACATTTCGCAAAAATGAGTTTATTTGGTGCAGTTTTTATTTGGTTGTGTAATATATTTGGTTGATTCGTTGTATAGTCTTAACGTATACAACTCTAGCTTCGAAAATCATCTGAATATACAGTTGCGGGCTCGATGTGTTACCTAGGAAACACATCTCGTCCTCTTAACTGTATATTAGATTATTTTCGAACCTCTTGTTGTATAACTACTGTTGTATAAATCGTATTTCAAGTCTTGTTTTGAGTAATATAACTTGTGTGTAACATAATCTTTAATACTTTTACAATTCGTTAACTTGTGTGTTCATCATCATTAGAACTGTTTGACTTAACACTAATGGGTCCAGAAGGTAAAATGTACTTTTTATATTTATTTTGCATGTAATCTCATAAAATTGTTTATTGTAGTTGAACGATCTCATATTCTCTGTCGCATATGTAAGTCACGCATATTGAAATGGCGAGGAGTTTGCACTTTAAGAGCACCTTCTTTATGGATAAATGTTACTACATACTCATAAAGCGTAGGAAAGTCATATAATCCAAATAGTTATGCCTGTTTGAAGTGTCATTCAAGATTAAAGTTCAAAAGATATCACTTACTGCCTGGTAATACAGCTGAGGGTAATACTGTGGACAATAATTTGCATAATTATGAAATGGATATAACTCCTGATAGTTCTTGTTGCACTACATCTTCAGAGATTGATTTCCAGGCTTCAACCATGAATAGTACAACTTCATTTTCGACATTAGAAAACACAAGTACTGAATCTCAATCTGAATTTACATCTGAATTTCTCAGTAGTCAAGCTTCTGTAACGTCAAGCAAAGTTTCTTCTGTTCCAAGAAATGGAATTATAGTCAATCTTCCTAGCTGCTCTGGTACATAGAGAATCGATATGTGGAAAAGAAAGAAAATTGTTATTCCAATGAGCAATAGATGCTGTCGCTCACATTTTGACAAAAATGGCTTGTTTAATAAGAAGACTTTAGAATCATTAGTTGCAACTAAAGAAACAATAGTATTGTCCGCTGAACATATTACAGCCACATTAGGTGGCGAGTCAGTAACCATCAGGGCCGTAAAGGGCTGTCCCCAAGGAGGTGTACTATCTCCTCTTTTATGGTCATTGGTTAATGATAGACTGCTGATCCTCCTGAATAGCCATGGGTTTGATGTCCAGGGCTATGCGGATGACGTGGCTATCGTGATTAGAGGCAGGTTTGATGAGATCATCTCTGATCTCATGCAAAATGCACTCAACTTGATATGGCAGTGGTGTGACAAGGAAGGACTTAGTGTCAATCCAAACAAAACTGTCATTGTCCCTTTTACGAGGAGGAGAAAGCTCTCGCTTGTAGCTCCCTCGTTAAACGGTACTATTGTTGCCTTTTCCAAAGAGGTTAAATATATAGGGGTTATCCTGGATCATAAACTGAACTGGGAACAACATATACAAAAAATTCAAAATAGAGCCACAAAGGCTTTTTGGGCCTGTCAGAGACTCTATGGACGTATTTGGGGACTACAACCAAAAATGATCTACTGGTCATTTCTAACAATTATTAGGCCTATGATCACTTACGCATCGCTAGTGTGGTGGCCTAAAACTCAACAAAGGACAGCGCAAACTTTATTGAATAAGGTTCAGCGTATGGCCTGCATTGGGGTTACGGGCTCAATGAAAACATGTCCGACCGCAGCAATGGAGACACTCCTAGGACTAACTCCATTGCATCTGCATGTAAAAAAGGATACTGCTACTATGGCCCTTAAGATGCAGGCGGAGGGTAACATCAAACCAGGCAATATGGTGGGCCATCTGGAGATCCTTAAGGAGTTTCAGACAGACCCCACTATAGGAATGCCTTCCGACTGTATGCCAGCCAAACTGGATTTCCACAAACCATTTTGTGTTAGATTACCTAACCGGGAGGAGTGAAGTACAGGGGGACCATCCTTTGAGCGAGGGTCATTGGTGTGGTTTACAGATGGATCAAAAACGGAAGATGGGGCGGGGGTAGGAATACATGGGAGTGGAGTATCACTCTCGAAGTCCTTGGGTACCAATGCAACCGTCTTTCAAGCAGGAGTGCATGCTATAGAACTTTGTGCTAGGATAGGCATTTCTAAAGGCCTAAACGACGCAAAGGTTTATATAGTATCAGACAGCCAATCGGCCTTAAAGGCTCTTAGGTCTTTTACCATTGAGTCAAGGCTGGTATGGGATTGTCTGAAGGTTATTAAATTGCTGGCAAGCTCAAATAAGGTAACACTTGTTTGGGTGCCAGGCCACACTGGAATTGTGGGAAACGAGGCAGCTGATGTCCTCGCCCGCGAGGGATCTGCCTTTCCATTAATTGGACCAGAGCCCTTCTGCGGCGTCTCTAAGGGGCACCATAGGGCAGCAGTTAAACGCTGGGAGGATGTGCAAAAGTTCTCTTACTGGCGCGGAATTCCAGGTTTGCGACAGGCGAAGGAATTTATTTCACCTTCGTCGGCCAGCGCCAAGGAATGTCTCGTACTTAGGAAACCTGAGTTGAGGCTGCTTACCGGCTTCCTCACAGGTCACATCCCCTTAAGGTATCACCTAAAGAAAATGGGCCTAAGTTCGACGGATAGATGTCGCTTCTGTGACATGGAAGCGGAATCAGCGGAACATGTTCTGTGCCATTGCCCAGCCATTTTCTGCAAAAGGTTACAACACCTAGGAGGGAGAGTAATGAGCCCGGATGGTATGCACCATATACCGGCCGGCAGTATTGTCAGGTTCATTAAGAGCCTGAATATTGACTGGACGGCTCATTAAGTAGGGTCCATGCACAAAAGATCTTTTAGGTCGCAGTGCGGGGTGGCTTGAACGCCCACATGGCCCTCAACTAATAATAATAATAATAATAATTGTCCGCTGAAGATATTGAAGAATTTTTCAATGCCGTTTACTTTAGTAAGGCCAACTCATACTCTAAAATCGATTTCGACAACGGCTCTCCAATAACTCCATATAATTATCAGAAATTCACTGGGATTTCACAAAAAAATTTCGATTGCCTTCATGCTTTTGTAAAGCCACACATCAGAAATAGTTGCAACAGATTTACGAGAAATGCGTTAGGAATATTCCTAGTAAACTTGTCACAGGAATTTTTGGCATATTTATTCAATGTATGTAGATGGTCAAGCAAGAGTGTCTGCAATCTTTGAATCTGTTCGAAAAGCTTTGGATGAGCATTTTGTCCATCTTCATTTAGGTTATAATCATCTATCACGAGAAGATGCAATGAAACATCAAACTAAAATGGCTCATAAACTTCTGGGTGCAGATGAAAATTCTATTGTAGTTATCATTGATGGTACTTATCTATATGTTCAAAAGTCATGTGATCAGGAGTTACAATTATTGACGTATTCCAATCATACATACAGAAACTTATTGAAGCCCATGATTTTGGTTTTCCCTGACGGATACATTCTTGAGGTTGAAGGTTTGTTTTTGCAAACAACGACAATAGCGATTCAAAAATTTTAGAATACTTGATTTCTACCCCTTATGGATTTAAAAAATATTTCTTAGAGAATGATGTTTTACTTCTCGATCGTGGGTTCAGAGATGTCATAGAAAAGTTGAAATTGCTAAAACTTAATCCAATAATGCCTCATTTACTAACCAAGGGACAAAAGCAGTTTTGCACAAAAGATGCTAATGAGTCCAGAGCTGTGACTATGAATCGATGGATAGTGGAAAGTGTGAACAGCAGAATCAAAAAATACAAGTTCTTTGCTTCAACTATTGAAGTCACTTATTTCCCCAAGCTGTCATCTTTAACTAAAATTCCTTGTGCCTTACTGAATGCATACAGTCCTCCTATGTTTATAGAAAACGAAAATCATGCACGTTATGCATAGAAGGCAATGAGCAAAATGAATGATGACAATTCTCTTCAAAAGAAGATTGAAGAGCTAGGCCTTGAAAACAAACGAATTTGTTGGGAGGAGGCTACTAATCAGATTCAAGACTTTCCATGTTTATCAGAAGAAGAAATTAAAAATATCACTTTAGGTATGTATCAGTTAGACCAAGGAAAATGATATACTTATGAACACATGAAGGCAGATTCTAGTTACAAGATCTTTATACATAACGAAATGAAGAATTTGATAAGACGCAAAATTGAATTCGTTTTTCGTCAACTCGGATTCATCAGTTATGGTTAGAATTCTTTCCTAATGGTAGTGGAGCCGAATCAATTTTAGGATATTACTGTAAGTGCAAAACTGGGAGCAGAGTTGTCGGTACATGCAGTCATATAACTTCAGTGATATGGTATTTGGGCTACGCAAGACACAACCCACATGTATTATCAAAGCACCGCAAAGGTCTAGCAGATAATATTATAAATGCTATGAATTCTGGTTGTCAAATCTCAGACTCCGATTCAGATTGAGTCTCTACATAACTTGTTCTAAAGTTACAATAGTTTAGTAAGGAATGTTTCTATGGATAAGTTTGTTTTGCTCCTTCCAAAATAATGTGAATTTTTTATGCTGCTTATTTTGGAATAAGGTTATTTCTGCGCTTATCCAAAAATTCTCCGGTAAAATAAAAACGATAATAAATGAAATACCAATTGAATACAATTTTTAGATTTTTTATTAATAATGATCGCACTTCTGTTTGGCTTGGTAGTGTGCAAATTAATTATACAGTCAAGTACTAAATGATAGCCGCACTCCTAATTTAAGATTTATTTAATTTCAAATAAATTCTTTTAAAATTCTTCCTTTGCAAAAATAATACTTTTCACTTTACCAACTTTATTCTCTGCGGCGTCATGGAAAATTTATGGGTAACCCTCATTTAGTATGGTAATAAAAGATAGCCGCACACAATATTTTATTGTTTTTAATAGGAAATAAATATAAAAAGCACAGTTATAAAAATGATTTTTTATTCCAATTAATATTTTGTGTTTCGGCCATTGTTTTTAATTATTTCGAAAATTCGATTTGGCATACTTTTGTACAAGTTTTGGCATATTAATTTGAAATATTAGCCAATTCGCGTTGTACTGATGACTTTAGTTCATGAACGCTGCTGTATTGTGTTCCTTCAGCATATACAACTCTGCTGAGTACACCCCATATGTTTTCGATGCTGTTAATGTCGAGTGACCTTGCTGGCTGTTTCAAAACTGGTATCTGAGCCTCCGTAAACCAATAATTTACTATCCCGGCGGTGTGTACGGCTGCATTATCCTGCTGGAAAATAAAGTTTGGGTCGCCATTTTGTGCATCAACAACTGGTAATGTTTCGGGATAGCATGGATTTATACCGGTTGCTGTTAAGACGACCGGACATAAACTTCACATCCATTCTTCCTCCATAGCCAATTGCACCCCAAACAATCAGAGATCCTCCACCTCGTTGACGCCTCGATAGCACAAGAAGTTCTTTTCAAAGGTCGTGAAAATAATATTGCCATTAATCAAGGCTATCCATATTCAATTTTTTTCGTCACTAAAAATAACGCGCTGCCACTTTTTCTTCCACGACATATGTTCCTTCGCGAAACGCAATTTGGCATCTTTATGATTTGATAACAGTTGTGGTTTTCTTTGTAATTTTTTGATTTGTATATTATCTGACTCTCTTAATACTTTCCTCACATTACAAATCTTTGTATTATCTCAAGCTTTTAACGCAATTTGTTGCACGGTGCCAATAAAATTAGAGACGTTTCGTAAAATTAACCGTTTTTCTCTATCAATAAGTTCCACTGGCCGGCGGCCTGCACTTTTATGCGAACCGTATAATTGCGAATTTTTTAAATAATTTAGCACTACCTTCTCACTCCAACTAATATTTTCTGCTATTAACGGATACTCATATTACTTTTCTTAATAACGTCAATTTATCAAACTCGTTCAAACTACCTTTTCCACCCATATTTAAAAAATAACAAAAATCGGAATAATATTTAACGGCTATAATACTTAAGCGGCTATCTTTTATAACCATACTAAATGGGGGTTCTCCAATTGTCAATGATCCCGCAGAAAATAATGATTTGTATTTGTGCACGCATTGGTAAACTGAAGAGTATTATTTTTGCATATATAGGAACAATTTTAAATGAATTTATTTGAAATGAAATAAATCTTAAATTAGAGGTGCGGTTATCATTTAGTACAGGACTGTACGTCACTGTAGTGTGCAAATTAATTATAATTCGCATAATTAGGCTAACATACACCATAATTACTGTTTGGAATATTTTTTTTATTCAAAACAAAGCAATTTATTGAATTTAGAAAAATATAAAAATTATAAAAATGACAAATGCATAAAACTGCTGTAACACCCTGTAAACAAGTGGGAGGGAGTTGCGAAATATTTTTGCAATTATAAAACAATATACTAAAGAACCACCAATCCTAAAAAGTCGCAAAAAATATTTAGAAATATCGAAAAATGATGTATATTCAATTATGTAATATTTGCATTCAAAACCGGAAGTGCGTCACTGTAGTGTGCAAATTAATTATAATTCGCATAATTAGGCTAACATACACCATAATTACTGTCTGGAATATTTTTTTATTCAAAACAAAGCAATTTATTGAATTTAGAAAAATATAAAAATTATAAAAATGACAAATGCATAAAACTGCTGTAACACCCTGTAAACAAGTGGGAGGGAGTTGCGAAATATTTTTGCAATTATAAAACAACATACTAAAGAACCACCAATCCTAAAAAGTCGCAAAAAATATTTAGAAATATCGAAAAATGATGTATTCCATTTCATGCAACTGGGCCCAAGCTTATCTATGGGGAAAATAGAAAATACGTTGTTTTGGGCCCAATTTACTATGCTTATCCTATAGGGTCCTTTGTCAATGAAAACGTTGCAAATTCTTAATTATGATTTCTGAAATATTTTCATAAATGTTTGAATTTCAACAAATGTTGTTTAAGTAAATTGTTTTCATTTTCTTCTAATAATTGATTTATTTAAACCAAAATATAAAAAAAAGTTCATAACAGCATTCTGGCAGAGCCTTCTAGAGTATAGAGCCATAATCATTATGACGTATTTTTTAGAAGCTTTTTTAGTAGTATAACTTTTCACTAATTTCCATAGGAATCCATAGTAAAAATGGTGTTTTTCAGCTTCAAGTTTTTCATTGAAAAAGCAAAAATGTTACAAAATTTTTATACAAAAGTGTTCTACATATCTTTAGCAACAATATTCAGGAAGGGTTTATTGGTATTAAGTAAATATTAATTGCAGAAATATTAAAATTAAATTATTTCTAAAATATATTTTTCGAACTTTCATTTTGAAAAATACATCAAAGTTGGCTCTGACGAATTAAAATAATACTTGCTACATTTATCTTTAGTTTTACTAGTGTACGTTAGATGTCTCAGATTTATACAGAAAAATACGAAAAAAATTGTTTAATCACAAAATTATGGCACGTTCTTAATATTTTGAGAATTTGTTTTGCTTTTCCTACAATTTTTGAACTTAAATTTCCCCAAATGGCGATTTTTGGTACGGTTTTTCAAAATGTTTACTGCCCACTGCCATCTATGTATATTGGCTTAATGCACACGATTTGTAGTAAGCTTTTCTTTTTAATTTGACCAGGATGCTGTTGTTATGAATTTTTTTTTATATTTTGGTTTAAATAAACCAATTATTACAAGAAAATGAAAACGATTTACTTAACCCTCAGGGTACTGACTGGGTTACCGTAACCCAGACAGATTTTGAAAGTCGCGCCATTTAAAAGGAAGTGGAAGGTGGGGGTCCGGAGTGGGGGGTAAAAAACCTTTGTGGTAGTGTCTGTGTAAGCCGTGAGTGGCAGCCTCAGTCTGCGCTTGGTGCTCGAGTGGTACGAGTTAGAAAGTTGACCTCGGGTATTTCTCACCCAGTCAGTACTAAACGTTACAAAATCCGTATTTTCGGTAGACAGAAAAAAAAATTTTTTTTTGAGTTTTGGCTGGAGTAAAGTGTTTTGGTTTGTACAATTTACTATTTTTTATATTTTTATTATTAATTAAATATTTATTATTAATTAAAAATTTATTATTGTGTATCCTACCCTCAAAATTATGCTCTATGCTTATGTACTGTAGAATTCGGATTATTGTCATAGGACAAATAATTTTGTTCATTATAAACGTGTGTTCATTTTAACCAAAAATTTGGTTATGGAATGGAACTTGCGATGCAACTTGTTAAACCTGCGCTAGCTGCTAGACTAGCTACCCCTACATTGCGAATAAAACTGCGCGGTATGATTGAAGATTTTTTGAAGGCGAAAGATTTACCAGAGGACATGGAGATAAGACATGAATTTGTTGATAACAAAATGGCTAAACAAAAGCGCTGCAACTTGTGTCCGAGTTCTCTCGACCGCAAAACATTTTATAAGTGCCTCAAATGTAATAAGGCTATGTGCAGAGACCATGTAGCCAAAATATGCTGCGAATGTGGAAATATAGTCTGATTTTGTTTTTTTTATATTTTGAACAATAAAACTTTCATTCAACAATCAATTTTGTTATTTATTTATATTACAGTTGTGCCTTGTTACGATAAATCAATCATGGAACGTTTTATCACTATCCTAAAAAACGAGTGATTTCAAAGTTAAAAAAAAATATAGTTTTTGGAATGGATCAAAAAACTGATTCGGCCATTTTAAAGAACAACTTTTTAGCTTTAAAATGCAACAAGAAAAATTTCGATATCTTTTTTTTTCACAAAGTTATGCAATTTTAAAAAAAAAGTGATTTTTCACAAAAAAAAATTTTAAAATGTTTAAACTTTTGAATGTATCTTTGTTTAAACAAATTATTCGATAAATCTATTAGCACCCTCGTATTTGTGACAAAATGGACTATCGATTAAAAAAAAAACGTTTCAATTGGCCAACTACAGCCCAAGATACAGCCAATCAAAGTTGCCGGGTTAGGCTAACCCATGTCAGTACTGAACGTGACTTTTTTATAGTCTGTACCCTGAGGGTTAAACGAGATTTATATATGTTAAAATTCAAACATTTATCAACATATTTCAGAAATCATAATTAAGAATTTGGAACGTTTTCATTTAGAAATTTGTCTTCGGGAAAAAAGTGATTTCCCATATGTTTTATGTGTTTTACTATGAAAAGTTTGCTTTTTTCCTCGTTTCTAATTCCTTTATAAAAGCTTCGTTTTTTAGATTATGGCTTGTATAATCAAGGTTGCTTTGATTCTGGTCAAATAAAAAAGAAAAGCTTACTACAAATTGTGTGCATTAATTTGTGTGCATTTTTAAAAATCGTACCAAAAATTGCCACCTGGGGAAATTTTAAGTTCAAAAATTGTAGGAAAAGCAAAACAAATTCTCAAAATATTAAGAACGTGTGATAATTTTGTGATTAAACAATTTTTTTCGTATTTTTCTGTATAAATCTGAGACATCTAACGTACACTAGTAAAACTAAAGATAAATGTGGCATGTATTATTTTAATTCGTCAGAGCCAACTTTGATGTATTTTTCAAAATGAAAGTTCGAAAAATATATTTTAGAAATAATTTAATTTTAATATTTCTGCAATTAATATTTACTTAATACCAATAAACCCTGCATGTATATTGCTGCTAAAGGTATGTAGAGCACTTTTGTATAAAAATTTTGTAACATTTTTGCTTTTGTCAATGAAAAACTTGAAGCTAAAAAACACCATTTTCACTATGGATTCCTATGGAAATTATTGAAAAGTTATACCACTAAAAAAGCTTCTAAAAAATACGTCATAATGATTATGGCTCTATACTCTAGAAGTCTCTGCTTATAAGCGTGAATAAACCTTTTATTGCTAATTTAATAAATAATATTTGAAACCAGCCATTGTTTCATTTTATTATTTGCAACATTCTGACGATTTTACAATTGAATATTTCATCTTGTGTTACCGATTCGAAGGATCGCAATGATGATCGTGGCAAAATCAATTCATCGTACAGACAATTACTCGTGGTTACACTTTGTACCAATAGATTTTTCATTTTCGAACTCACTTCACTAAAGAATTTATAAATTGCTCTGCAACCTCAATTTCTGTGTCGACAATTTTATTACCAATATTTAATTTGATATTGATAGATTTTTTTTTCTATTTTGCAAGCAAGGGTTTCCTTGCCAAATTTCCAAATCATACGTGAATTAGCTTTATACTCATAAACAAATGAATAAATGTCAAAAAATGAAATTTGATTGAAACCATCTCCATTTTGCCTAAGTACGACAGACAGATGCCGCTTCTGTTACCTGAAACCGGAGACAGCGGAACATGCGATGTGCCAATGCCCAGCCATTTTCCGCTAAAATTGCAACATCTTTGAGGGAGAATAATGAGCCCAGATCAAATCCGATTTATTTATCAGTCAAAATCACAACAAATTAAACTACAAAATGGAATGCTAATGCTCCCGAGTATAAATGATTTCCACCTATTGGAATTATTCATTGATTGAATGTCTTATCTATTACTGCACCAGAGAACGGCTTGAGTGTCTCTTGAAATATTAAAAAAGTAATCATTATGAATATGTGAAGAGCCAAACCCACAGTTAAATGAAGGTTTGATTTTTTCACAATAATTCAAAGTGTTTGCTTTATTTTAGCTAAAATCTTCTAGGCCTTGATCTAGTGGACAATCAATAATTTATCATTAAAAAAATTGAAAAAATTATTAATTGGCTTAAAAAAATTGAAAACATATTTTTAAATCAAAAACAGTATTACGCATTCAATTAAGATCCCGAAAAGTTTGGCTAGACCAAAGCAGAAAGTTGGAGATTATTGCGAGAAAACCACATACAACTTTTTTCGTTTTCCTGTGGGTTTAGCAATATTTATTTCTTCGTGAGTCACTTATTCTGATAAAATTGCCGTTAATACTAAAAGTAGGTATTGGGAGAGAGCACGGTTGTTGGGGCCCATGAAATTTATTAAGAATTAAAATGTTACCTTAAAGTCAAGGTTAGATTGCTGATTAGGCTTAAAGTAGACCATATTTTCAAATTTGCAAAATGGTAAATTTCTATGTAGGAAATTTTTAAGAAAACGCGTGTCCTATTTTTTAGAGAAAGAAAAATCGTCCTTGCAGCTATTAAATATTTTCTTAAGACTGTCCCAACAATTTCTTCTCGATTGCTGAAGGTCCATAGAAAATTTAAAATTTGTATAACTTCAACCTTTAAAGTGTCATGTCTGGCAAGTGGTTCAATTAGTGTGCATAGCCAACTGTTATCCCTAGAAAAATTAGCAGGACAAGTTTAATGTGGGGAGCCTGGGAAAATTAGTTTGAATGAAAGGCCCAAATGAAATGAAAAAATTGTATAAATTTAACCTTTAAAGTGTCATGTCTGGAAATTTTTTCAATTAGTGTCCCTAGCCAACAGTTATCACTAGAAAAGTGATCAGAGTAAGTTTCATGTGGGAGCCCGGGAAAATTCATTTCAATGAAAAGCCCATATAAACTGAAAAAATTTGTATAAATTCAAAGGAATCCTATTAAAACATTATTTTTATGTATTCTTTTTTAATTGAACGACCATATACGTTTTATTAAAAATATTAATTCACTTTTCGAAATAAATACTAACGTAAAATAAAATAAATCAATTTAAAAACTATTAAGCAGTTCCCATATTTAGTAACAAAACCTTGCGACTGAACCTTTCGCCAAATTATCTGTCCAAAATGGAGGAAACAACCTTTAAATCGAGCTTCTGGGAAGAACATTTATAAAGCTTTTCGGGAATGCCAATATTAAAAATACCATCAGGTTGTCTTATTGCAGTAGACCTGGCTCTACTAATTTTTTGCTTTTGAGCCTGTCTGCTCGGCAAGTATTCTTCACATTTCCATTTGTCTCGAATACCGATTTCGCATAAGGAGACGGATCATGGGTATGTTTGGATAGTCCCTTTCTTATATTATGTGAAGCATACATGTAATCGCGGTCACCACTCTTGCCTTACATAATAGAGATTTTGTGTCGGCGCACATCCATTGGAAAGTATCGCCTTTTATTTGTAAGTAGTACGCATATTCGTCGATAATTAATTTCTCTTTCCCTTTATTTGTTTTCACAATGTGGATATTCATCATGAGAACAACTTCAATAACACTCACAAAACTTTTGGTCAATTAACTGAGTTCACTAATATCACTAATAGCTACCTAATATCACTTTACTACTATCAGTGATACCCTCGGTTTATTTACTTATCACTTATTTGTGATAAGCGAACAATTTAATAAACGACTAAATCTCGCCACTTAAGTGAAAAGTATTCCATTCAAGAAGTTAAATTGTTTTCATCTTGGGAATTCCCGACATTTAAATTTTATATAGTTAGGGGATTTCCCTACTTTCCCCGCGCCCAGTATATCAGATTTAAAATCTTGATTTTCAAAATCCTAGTTTTGACATTGTCAAAACTAAGATTTTTTGAAAAGTAACGTTCAAAAAATGTCCGTAACTTAGGTTATTCAATCCGATTTTCCTAAAACCGTTAGAAATATTTTATAAAATTAGTTTCTATGAGTGTTATGTCTGGAGAAATATTTGAAAGATGTAATTTGTCAAAAACAATTGTTTGAAAAAAATTCAGTTTAAGTTTCCCCGTATAGGAAATTTGAGAAATTCGGTTTTCCAGAGATCAAAAGGAACTTTATATAAAATCCGCCTCTTTACTTTCGGCTGGAAACTTTATCGTTAAACGATATAGCTATTGACAAACCACATCACTGTAATCCTACTTCAGACGTAATACTCTAAAGGCTGATTTTATTAAATCTAAGCTATCTAAGCCGAAAGTTATAAGCCGAAAATGAAAAATAGCTAGCCTGTTATAGTTTAATACTATGGCTATCTAAGCCGAAAGTTATAAGCCGTAAATGAAAAATTAGCATAACAAACAATAAACTGGATTCAGGCTCATTTTGGTTATCACTGCTTACGACAGGAATTACACATTAAGTTTCATGAAAGGAGCAAGGCATACAATTTACAAAATTTGTATTAATTCAACCTTTAAAGTGTCATGTCTGGTAAGTATTTCAATTAGTGTGACTAGCTAACAGTTATTTCTCGAAGATTTATCAAGTAAAATTTTATGTGGGGACCCCGGGAAAATTCCTAAAGGCCTAAATAAAATTTCAAAATTTATATAAATTCAATTTTTAAAGTACCTTGTCTGGAATATGTTTTACTAAGAATGACTTGCTAATAGTTACACATAGAAAAATTATCAGTGCAAGTTAGAAGCTTATATAGAAAATTTAAAAATTTCAATTTAGCAGACTATTAAGAGTTGAATATATACAAATTTTTAAATTTTATATGGACCTTTCATTCAAACTAATTTTCTCGGGCCCTTCACATGAAACTCGCCCTCACATTTTTTTAGGGATAACTCTTAGGTAGGCACACTAATTGAAATACTTTTCAACCATGACACTTAACCATTAAATTAACATAAATGTTTAAATTTTATATGAGCCTTTGATTCAAACGAATTTGTACGTGCTTCCTTCATGAACTTGACCTAATAACGTTTCCAGGGATAACTGGAGAGAGTAATACTAGAGAGAACAGAAGTTCCTGGAGTTGGTGATCTTGTCGTATCGCTGCAATCAGTTAATGTACAAGATCTTAAACATTTATATGTGAGTAGATTAAATCCAAATACTAAAGTCAATGCTTTGGTTCTCTATGCACGATTAAAGTTGGAGGAGGTGGAAGCTGTTGAGTGTGGTTTATTGTTGCCAAAAGGCCGGAACAGTAAATTTTCTGGCCGAATTTTATCGCCTAAGTTCTGGCCAAGAGTTGTTTTGATTAGGCTGTTTACAAGAAAATCCAGTTCAAAAAACTACAGTGCAGTTTCGCTACTTCGCACCGATTAAAATTTGATGAACTGCAGCTGTATACTAAACTACAATATCACCAAAACAGTCATTATCAGCCTGCGGAATCACCTGCAAGCGGTATTCGTTCTAAATCAGAGACATATTACTCAATGCTTCTGATGAGGAATATGACATTATCATCATAACTGAAACTTGGCTGAACCAGTCTTTTAAATCGGAGGAGTATTTCCCAAATTCGTATAAAAAGGAATGCAATAATATACTTAATGGAAATGGCAGACTGCTAGATCGGATGATCTGCTCAATGGATATGGACATACAAGTTTCAGCATGCAAAGATATCGGTAATTGTGGGAGTATATATACCACACACCTCTTAAATTAGATATAACTTTTTGTAATTGTTTTAGCGATTCTTTTACATACCTCTTAATAGTTTAATGTCTTCTTCAAACAACGTCGATTGTTGTGCGGATAATTTTTATCGTATCTTATATGTCGCATTTGATCAATTCATTCCACGTAAATCGACCGGGAAAATTAAATGTGAACCGTGGTATAATAGATCACTCACAAATTTGAAAAATCGAAAGAATAAATTACATAAAATATTTAAATCGAATCTAATCGGTTATATAGCAATCTACGAACGGAATTTAATATATTGAACAAGTTTTTATACAATTGCTATGTCATGCAGATAGAAAATGGCATAACAAACGACCCTAGGCGGTTCTGGTGTTATATGGAGCACAAAAAGAAATCTAGTGGATATCCTGTTCAAATGCATATAAATGGTATAGTTTCAAATGATAAGATGGATGTTTCAGGAGGTTTAAATAGCTTTAAATGAGCTAGATTGTAAAAAGGGGGCCGCGCCTGACGGTATTCCTCCTTGTTTCATGGTGAGTTGTGCTGATTCCTTGCGGCTCCGTTAGCAAAAATTTTTAGTCTTAGTCTTCGGTCTGGAGTTTTCCCCAAAGAATGGAAATTTTTAAGTCTGGTTCACGTAGTGATGTTCGAAATTATCGTGGAATTTCTTATCTTCTTTACAAAAATTAACAACTCCATTTCCAGAACGTTTTTAGCATCGTCTGGAGTACCCCAAGGTAGTCACCTGGGACCATTCCTTTTTAATATTTTTGTGAATGACGTGATTGGTTGCTTGTTTAACTAAGAAGTTCTTATGTACGCGGGCGATTTAAAAATCTATTAAACCATTAGCGGCATTTCTGATGCATTATCATTTCAAATTGATATCAATAATTTTGTTGAATGGTGTAGTACCAACTCCTTATATTTGAATATTTCCGAATTCAAAACTATGACATTTAGAAGAGGTAGGAATGTTGTCTTAACCGATTATATAATCGACGGAGTACTGGTCGAACGAGTTTCTGTAATTTGAGACTTATGTGTTCTTTACACACCTAACTTGTATTTTAATTTACATATTGATAACGTCATTGAAAAGGCTAACAGTATGTCAGGCTTCCTGAAAAGACAATGCCGGGAATTTAGAGCTCCAACTTTATATATGGCATTTGTTAGATCCCATGTCGAGTACGCTGCTGTTGTTTGGTCGCCCTTTTATCATAACTATTCAGATATGATCGAAAATATTCAAAAGCGTTTTCTGAACCCTTAGCGGCCACTAGGGGTGAATATGTACCCCAGACCAAATCGGAAGGAGTAATGATTTTTCAATAGTAATGATTTTTTTTTTTCTGAAAAACGTCATTTTTCCTAACTTTGCACATACTATATAATTTTTATTTGTCAAATTATCTTGATATTGGCTCTTGTAAACCAAATTAGAAATTGAAAAACATGTTTCAGAAATAGGGACGTGGCGATTGCTATTTTGCGCATGACGTGAATCTGGGACACATTGACTGTTTGTTCTAAGCTTTTAAAGCTTTATTGATTTTTATACCGTCTCATAATTTGAGAATATGTAGTATACTTAGTAGGATCAAAGATTATGTATTAAGTAACGATATGCCCCGGTAGCACAGTGGTTAGCTTGCTTGATTTAAGCTCCGGAGGTCCCGGGTTCGATTCCCGGCGGGTAATGAATAAATCACGGCTGGTAAATGTAGGATCAATGAATTAAGCATTATCCGTTAAAATAACGATTACGAAACTTCATCATGAAGCGGCCAAATCCCTATATGGGATGTAGCGCCAGCGGAAATCGATTTGGAAAAAGCTTTTGATAGAGTATGGCACGATGGTCTGTTGTTCAAAATAATAAAACTGGATTTTCCGTCTTATCTGATTAAAATAACTCAAAGTTTTATTACGAATCGGTTTTTATATATCTCCATCAACGCAAAAATTTCTACATTAGAGCCTCTAACTAGCAGTATACCATTGAATGCCGTATTATCGCCAACAACATTTTTACATCGGATATCTAATATATCTTTAGGCTAGGTTCAGACTACGCATTGTATGCGGATGATACGGCGATATACACATCTGCTAGGTTTCCTAATACAATACGCTTCAAAATAACATTGACGATCTGATTGAATACTATAATAAGTGTAACATTAAACTTAATGACAGTAAATCACTAGGTATGTATATTCTTCGCTAAAAGACGAGCTTCACAATATTTACCAAGTAATAATTGTTTAAAAATAAATAATATTCGCGTACAGTGGTAAGACAACGTGAAATATTTATGCATAATATTTGATAAAAAATGATCTTTCGCGAACCACATTGATAAATGAAATTATTGAAAAATCCTTGCGCCTTATTGAACTAATGTATTTATTTATTAACAGAAGATCGAAACTGTCTTGTAAAATCAAACTCTTGTTATACACCTCAATGGCTTTATGGATATCCCGCATGGATCCTTTGTGCAAATTTTCATCGTAAAAAACTACAAATTATCCAGAATAAATATTTGAAAATAATCTATGGAAAACCTAGATATCAACTAGAGGGCAACTCGCCCTCTTCATGAAATATCAAGTATATATTAATCATACAAATTAATTGTTCTTAAGCACTTGCAGACTCCGTTCGAATTTACTTATTAGTGATATTATTTTATAACAATGTAAACTTGTGTAATATGTAGTCGTTTCGTAAATACTATAGTTAAGTTACCGCATACATTAATTGTGAATCTACAACGTATACAAATTTTCTTTGTATTAAATATAGGATACCTTAGTTGTAAAGTTATGTAAATCTGATCTCTAGAATTAAGTAATTATATAAAATGTAATAAAGTTTGCTAGAAAAAAGCTCAATTGAAAAAAATGGGACTTAATTACAAGTATTGGCAAATAAATAGAAAAAAATAGTTTTTAAATTAATAAGAATTTTTTTAAATTGAATCGTTTAGAATTTAGCTATTACTAAATATTTAAACTAATTCTAAAATATTTTGGAAATTACAAAACATAATTTAAAACCGATTTGAATATTTACAAATTCCCTTTAAGCTGTAATTGTATCCAATATCCATGTTGCTCAGGAGTTTCACGCTTCCTTCAACTTACCTAAAAATAAAAAAAACATAATATTGTTAATTATTAATTTAATTTAATTAAACTTTGGAAAATATTAAGGTATTGTTAGTAGTAACGGTAGAGTAAACTAAATTCAATTTTTTGTTAGTACCAAACTTCTCATTCACCACAGATTTATAGAACATTAGTTGGACATTTAGGCTTCAAACTAAAATTATGTGTAACTATGAGTAGTTATATCGATCGATAACATTAAGACAAGCTAAATTCAGGATTTTCTTTATAACAAACAAATAAACAAAACCATAAAATATGTATATGGCCCATTATGTCTAATGTGAAATGTCTCCGAAAACTGTGACCTCATTATAATGTTTACATCTCGTTTATATATTTTATTGCAATTTACACGACCCACACAAAACTGCGATCTAAATATAGAATGCGGCGTCAATCTATTTCAATAAAAATTTCGTAATAAACATCATTTTCGTTTCATTTGGCATACATATCACAATATATGTTTACTTATGTATATTCGTTCCATTTATTTCTATTATATGTATATCCTCTTGCTATATATTTATGTATGTATATATTTTGTATACATATTCTATTTCTTAGTTGTTTATTTTTGTGCCATCGCTGATAAGCTCGTTTTTTTTCACCAAAAAAATAAACTTTCTATTTTCTTATTTCAACTTTTTTATTTAAAAATAAAAGACTCCAAAAAAATAATAAATAAACAGAGCCTTTATATTTTCCAGGACAATATAATGTGTATACACAAAAAATGTCATATAAATGATAAAAATGAAAATCCCTGGTTCAAAATCTCCCTATGCGCCAACGGATATATGGGTATATGACTATATATTGTATATATGGTACATGTCCCATTTTTTTTTTTTTGCCTTATCAAAATAACGTAACATAAACATAAAAAAAAAAAATCAAATGAAATAACCTATAAAAATACCATAAATATTAGATTTTATTATTTTTAAATTGGAAACATTTAAAAAATCCTTTTGTTTTGTTATGTTTTGTGTTTGCCCGACTTTTTCAATATATTATTATCCTGAAATAATAAATAAATTTGAACAAAAATCTCACAATATTGTGGACAGATAAATGTAAATTTTCAATAATTTTTATTTTTTATTTTTCTGTTTGCCCGAGCATTTATTGGATTTTCTGTACTAAATTTAAGTCTACATATTCGTATATTACAATAATGCGATATTAGGAAATATATACGCAAAAAAAAAAAAAACACAAATTTTCTAATTCGCATGAAGCTTTTCAAAATTTTATTGCTGTATAGATAATCCTATAAATTATTTATTAGGAGAGTTAAATTGAACATGCTCTCATGGTCATAATGTCACTTCTGGATTTCGTCATGCACAAACATTTGGTAATGCGCAAAAGTATATCTAATTTACCACAGGTTTATCCTTAATTGGAACCTATCGTTGAATAGATTTAAATTTTTATTTGGTCTCTAAACTGATTTTGCGAGTTTGTTATTACACATGATGAACATTATTAAGGGTCTATTCAATTATGCTGAAATATATAAATACTTTGATTAAGGCTTAAATCAATATAAAAAAAGTAATAGTTAAATTATATTGTAAGCGCTTTATATAATTTGGTTTCAGACTCTAGTATTTTTTAAATAATTTTTTTGTCAAAAAACTTTATGAGAGCTGTTGTTGTCAAATTTCACACCATGTTTCGTCAATGTTTAGTACATTTAAAATATTTTATTAGTTCACAGAGCTTCTAAAGCGTAGAATAATCTAAAAAGATAACAATTAAAGCATCTTCAATTGTTCCTGCTTTTTTTTATCGTAAACAAAAGTTGGATCCTAATATATGGATTGAAGTATTAACGAAACTCTAAAATCAAAAATCCGGATCAAAAAATTCGATAATATTCAATCTTAATTTTTTAACAGAAATTTAGAAGCTAATTATAAAGTAAAAGTAACGATCTTATAGGAATATGAAAATTAATGAAATTCTATGTTGAAAATGTAGGTAACTAAAATTTTAATTGGTACTGGGGAGGATAGTGAAGTTCTGCGGATGGTGGAGAGACGCAGACATTTGTTTATTTCAAGGCTATATTCTAGTGTAATCTTATAAAAGAAGAAAGGGAGGAAATATTATTTAACTATAGATTGGATATTTTTTTGTGAAACCGGGCATTAGTAAAATTAGGTTTAAGAACAAATTATCTCAAAAAAATTTGCAACATTCAAATTTAAAAAATCGTTTCGGTGAATTAAATAAAATGGTTAAACATGATGTGATTCTTGGTAGGGTTAATGGAAATATTTCAGAATGCTGGAAACTAGTTGATGATGTTCTTAACAAAGACTTTGTTGTTCTGTATCTGACATATGTGAAATGACAGTTATATTCAACAATTACGTTGTTAATGCAATTCATAATTTAAAACGTACCGTAAGTAATGTTAGTGAAGATTTGTCGGGCCTAATTGATAGCAATGCTGCTGTTCATTCATGTGTATTCTTTGAAACTTGTCCAGTTGAATTGCTTGAAGTTATAACAACTCTGAAATCTTCTGATTTTACTGACATTGATAACTGCAGCAATATCCTTATTAGACAAATTTCCAATAGTATATTGTAGTTCTGTTTTCATACAATGTAAAAATTAGTTTTGGTTCTGGCATTTTCCCAGCTAAACTAAAACTAGGGCTCGTTATTCCTATTTTTAAAAAACGAGTCAAAGCTAATGTTGCAAATTACAAACCCATTACGTTACTATCAGTGTTTTCTAAACTAATTAAAAAGGTAGCTCAGCAAAGCGTAACTAGTTTTTAAATATAACAAATTTTTTTGCATAATATGCAGTTCGGGTTTAGTAAAGCTAAAAGTTGAGGGTGCTTTATTAGAATTCACAAATTTCCTATATGAAGCTATAAGAAAAGATCTCCTTTTTTTCGATCTACCTGAATTCCATTTTCTATTTGAAGTTTTCTTCAAAATTGATAGCCTTTGCGAATGATCTAGTATTTCTTACCAGTGACTTATCTCTAATATTCACTCTATGAATACTGATCTAAGTTTTCTGAGGAAATGGTGCCTTGCACATACTATGTTCCTAAGCACAAGAACTAATGGTATAGTAATTTACCATGATTTTAATTGTGATCACATAACCTGTGTCAGTGACTCTTTTAAAATTGAGTTTGTATCTAATTTTAAGTACCTTGGTTTGATTGTAGATATTTGTATGCGTTGGCTTGATAATATCGATTCCCTTCGTAATTATATGTGTGTTCTTATTCGAAAAATTTATATTTTGCATTCAGTTTGTCCTTCCCCAGTCTTAAGAATTATTTATTTTGCGCTTGTTGAATTAAGGCTATCATATAGCCTGCTGGGGAGGAACTTATTATGCAAGAGTTCATAAAGAAAAAAGTCTGATGTGAGTATTAATTACGACTTGAGATAAAAGCAGTATAATCGGCTTGGAAAATTTACAACAACATATTTCCAAAATTCGTTTCTAATATATTGGCACCTAAAATATTTAATGGCCTGCCGGATAAATTGAAAAACTCAAGTATGTAAATTAAATACATTTAAGTCAGGTTTAAAATTATTTTTATTTGAAGCCTCAGCTGTAGATGGTTTTATGCATTTCCAAGTGTAGCAAATAACATGAACACTTTTTTGTTAGTATTGATGTAAATATTGTAAATATACATAAACAATTTTTTGGATCTTTGGATTCACAGATTGAATAAAAATAAATTTCAAACCGGTAGGAGTACTTTAATTCAATTTACAATTTTAAGTGGCAGCTTGTCAATTTTGACTTCAAAATGTGAACTTCGTTAAACTGTACAGTTTAGCAGAAACCGAAAATTTCAATAAAATTTAATCGTATATAACAACATTTGACAACATTTTTTGAGATTAAAATTTCAAACAAGCAAATAACATAAATTCATTAATTAAAAATTTGAGAGTATAGTCATAGTGTGTAGTCATTTCGTAGTCCCTTCTGTGCATGACTTTTTGCAGTTACAACTATATATTAATAGTCATCATGCCCTCAACAGGTTATTTTTAAAAAAATGAAACGTAATAATTTTCAGAAATGTTTCTAAAAAACATATAAAACAGAAAAATAGAATAAAAATGCAAATTTTTTGATAAACCAATTTTATATTTTGTTGTTGTCAAAACCTTTTGTTGTTGATATTTTCAAATTTATTGAAATTTCAAATAATTGTTGATATTAAGTTGCATGCTTCACCTCGTTTGGTCAAAATTTAGCACATGTAAAATATTTAAAAGTTTAAAGAGATTTTTAAGCATTTGAAGTTAAGAACAATCTAAATAGATCACCGATTAAAGTATATGGTTCTTTGAGGAATTCGGCCTCAGATTTTATCGTTTTTTTACAATGTAAATTTGATATCAAATTTTTGGGTATGGTTGGTAATCCTGATTCAGAAAATCCGGAGTAATAAAATCTCACTTAACAAAACCCCGACTGAACGATATCTCGATCGAATAAATTTTCGTCTAAGAAAAATCCTGACTTAATAAAATCCTGACGGCACAAAAACTCGAAAATCTCGAAAAAATCCCGACTTTAAAAAATAAAATTTCGAGCGAAAAATTTTCTGGGAAAGAGGTCTGGGAAAAGGGTTGTTCGACACAAAATTATCGAACTAAAATGGTCGAAAATAAAAATCTCGTTTTGAAAATGTCAAAAAAGTAATACCTGGAACAAAAAACTTTGAAAACAAAATATCTCGAATAAAATTATCGATTTTGGATCAGATTTGATATTTATAATCTAGGTAATTTGCTTACTGTTACTATTGTTTGTATTACATATATGTGAGTAATAATGCTATCAAATTTATTTAACTTATTGTGTGAAACCGAAACGGTAAGTATAAATGGTTTACGTAGCAGTTATATGTATAGCATTGCAGTTATTTAAGACTTGATATTTGTAAAAATTCGATTTTACTGAGCAATATTCACTAAACCATTGGATACCATAACTTAAATATTTAAAAATATCAAGAAGTGAATTTGTCTTAAAACGCAATTACATAAAAATAACAAAAAATTACAACAAATTGGTGTTGAATGGGTTTTCATACAATTTGGAAAAAAAAACTGCGACATTTTTCGATGGGCTTGTGAAAATAAAAAAAATGTACAGTCGGAGACGAGTAACATTTATACTGAACGGTGATAAACACCAAATTGATAAAGTATCAACAGAACAATGTCATGAACCCATTGCAAGCCGATTGGGGATACATAAAACAAATCAAAAAATCAAACTGATGTCTCGTAAAATAGCTCGACCACGTTCATAAATAATAAATATTGTATTATGTAATTAGTTATAAAGGTAACTGTGGGTTTATTTACCATTTAATGAATCATTGAAAAATATAATTCAATATGCTATAGGCTAAATATTTTAAAGGAGCCTACACCTACATCTTTAGATGCTATTGATATTCCGACACATTTATCCTACGTCGAAGGTAGAATTTTTCAAGTTTCAAAAATTATATTATCCCGGTATAGATACAGTCATATTTTAGGTGAATTATTTGTCTTATCACAAAAGGATTTCGGTACCAATAAAATAATTTTAATGTGAACTATCAAACGTTTACAACGCCTATATCAACTACTAAAAAATGTACGATCCATAAACCAAATTTTAGTAGTTGATATAACTACTAAAATTTGGTTTATGGATGGTACATTTTTGTTCCAGGAATAATGACACAAATGTTTACTATCGATGGCGGAATCGGAGACGTTATTGTACTCCTAATATTTTTGTAATTTTTTATTTTTAGTTATTATGGTCTGTTTTATATATTTTCTCTGTATTTTTTATCTTTTTATAGACAGTATTTATTAATTTATAATCAAAATCCAAAAAATTTTATTTTTATTTTTCGGCCAAATTTTTGATCTTTTAGATCATCATCTATGGGCCCTTTCTTTATTTTACTTTTACACTAAAAAACTTTTTGAGAAAAACATATAACAATACAACAAAAATTAATTAAAAATATTCAGACATACATACAATTAATTTTGTAAATATTTAGAGGTAATTGTGTAAAGAAATCACAAAATTATTTTGTACATCAAAAAAAAATTTTTTTTTTGTAAAGGTTCGAGACAAATTATTTGTAGGGCACAAAAATGCACAATCAATTAATGAGCTTTTAATAAATAATATGCCTCGCACAAAGAATAACGTATGTAGAAGCGTGGTACAGATGCCTCAAAGTCGTGGTATGTAGTTCGCATGTCGGCGTATATAAATTACTGAGTCATTTACAAGAAGAGTATATTACCATAGTATGTCACAAATCGAAAAAACCATTACTGGTAATGGAAAAAAAAAGAAGACGAGAAAGTGTTTCGAAGAACAAAAAGATAAATAATATTTTTCAAAAATGCATTCTTTGAGTACTATTAATGTTTTGAAAGGTTTGGCATTCTACATACAGTATATTTAGACTTGCTAATATTAAAAAAACTGTTAATAAATTATTAATAAAAAATAAAATTGAAATATAAATGAAAACCAGATTGTTAAATATTAAATTAACCAATTAACTGCTACATTCAATCTGAGTTGAATAGGTAATTAACTAATTACAAAGCTCGAATTCAATCATGAAGTTGGTTAGAAAATCTAAGCTTTATGTTTGAGATTTTCATTTTTCGACTAATATAAATCGAGATAAAAAATGTAGTTAGTTTATTTTCGATCACTGATTTTAATTCGAGATTTTTCAGGTGCCGATTTTTTTTCGTTCAAATGTGTCCCGGGTCATATTCTGGAAAAACTAAAGTAAATTCTATAAAATATTTTGAAAACTCGCTTTTATAAGCAATTTCATTAGTTGAGATTTACTAGCATCGGGATGTTATTTAGTTGGGATTTTCATACGTTTTATGATTCGATATAATTTTTATATAAACCAATGTGATAGATGTTGTTGTGGTACCATTTATTGAAATATGAAATGTCACTGGTGTTTCTCAAGGTTGAGTTTTATATTTGTAACATGTTTGGTCAAAGTTTAGCACATCCAAAATATTTAAATAGGTAAGCTTTGTTAGAGCTTTTTGAGCTTTAGCATAAAATAATCTGAATGGAACTTTAAACAATTCGGTTTCTGATCATTTTTTTTTTAAATGCACAGCTTATATACAATTTGAATATCGTCCAAGGTGCTATTGTGATGTTGCCAAAATCGTACATGAAAATCGTCAAATTTATTGAAAAGTTAAATATGTACTTGCAATTCATGAGAAAAGCATAATTAAAAATAAAATGCTTGTGATTCTCCAGATTGAGCTTCATTTGTTTACTATATTCGACTAAAGTTTAGCACAGCATTAAGCTTTTAAAGCTTACAATAACCTAAAAACTACAACGATTGTACTATATATCTTGAATATCACTTTAAAAAATCATGTTGTAAATTCTATCATTTTTTGAAAATGTTTACTCTAGTATACCAAATTTTATGCTGGAAACACATGAGCAGAATTCTGTAAGCAGCAAAATTAGAATACACAAGTTTAAATGAATTGAAATACATGTATTCTGCTTGCCATGCAGAATTCTGCTTCATGTCTCTATTTCTAATTTTGCTGCGAAGCAGTAGGCTATATTACGTAAAAGATAACAAATCTAGTACAATTTGTATATTTTTTATTTTTTTCAATCAATTTTTTTAATTTGTTGACAGAAAATAAGTTTTGTGCGGCAAGTGCCAAATTGGAGTATAAAAATTAAATAATTTGTGACAAAATAATGTATCATTCATTTAAAAAAATTGTGCATTAAAATTAAATATGTGTCAGATAAACGCCACAAAAAAAAATTCTGCTTATCAAAAACGACGCTCATTTAGTTCACACGAATTTCTGCCGGCAGCGATGCTAGCAGAAATGCTGCTCATGTGTTTTCAGCATTTAAATGAATTGAAATACATGTATTCTGCTTGTCTTGTAGAATTCTGCTTCATGACTCTATTTCTAATTTTGCTGCGAATCAGTAGGCTACATTACGTAAAATATAACAAATCTAGTACAATTTGTATACTTTTTATTTTTTCCAATCAATTTTTTTAATTTGTTGACTGAAAATACGTTTTGTGTGACAAGTGCCAAAATGGAGGATACAAATAAATTAATTTGTGACAAAATAATGCACAATTCATTTAAAAAAATTATACATTAAAATTAAATATGTATCAAATAAATGCCACAAAAAAACATTCTGCTTATCAAAAACGACGCTCATGTAGTTCACCCTAATTTCTGCCAGCAGCGATGCTTGCAGAAATTCTGCTCATGTGTTTCCAGCATTAAAATAATCCAATATGAAAATTTGTTGTTGTCAAAATCTAGTATGTGATGTTGCTGTTGCCAAATTTATTGAAATGTCAAATACTTGGAACTCTGGAGATTGTGCTTCATATTTTTGTCATGTTTGGTTAAAGTTTAGTACATTTATAATGTTCAAATAGTTTACAGAGCTTTGAAAGCTTTTAATGCTTAGAAAAATTGTAAAACCTAAACAATTATGGTAATTATCTTGAATTTCAGTGTAAATAATCCGGTTTCAAATTCTATCATTTTTTTTACAATTTAAGTAAACCGAATTTTTATAGAAATCAATTTGGTATTTTGTTGTTGTCAAAATCATGAATGATATCTTGTTGTTGTCAAATTTATTAAAATGCCCAATATTTGTGATTCTTGAGCTTAGCTATTATAGCTTGTACTAAATTTACATATGTATTGTACAATATAAACCTAGTGACATTTTGTTGTCAAAATTGTGTATGAGATGTTGTTGTTCTGAAATTTATTGAAATGTTAACTACTTGTGATTCTCAAGATTAGGCTTCATTTTTGTACCATATTTTGTGAAAGTTTAGCACATTCAAAATATTTAAATAGCTCACAGAGCTTTGCAAGCTCTATAAGCTTAGAAACATCTTAAAAAGTTAGCAATTAAAATATTTTGAATTGCCCTTTCCAGAACCCGGTTTCAGATCCTAAATATCAATATTTTAAAATTGTAAGCCGAATTTTTATTTAAACGAATGTGATGTTTTGTTGTTGCCAAAATCATATAATAAGGGATGTTGAATTGTGAAATTTAATACAAAGTCATATACTTAATACTTATGCTTTCAATGATGAAGCTTTTTGTTCCATGTTCGCAGGGCCGGCCCTATGGTTTTTTGCGCCCCGAGCAAAAATTCTGTGGTCACATGGCAAAATCGCTTAAGTCGATATAAGCGAAAAATGAATTTATGTAACAGCCATATTTGAAATTAAACTTTTTGGTTTATTTTTGTAGAAGTTATGCAAAAAACCATATTCGCGTAAGTCAGATTTAAATGAAAATATTTTGGAATAACCGCTTAAGGTATAAAAATCGACCTTAGTAGTCGTGCTGGAGCCGATTGTATGCTATGAAATAAGTTAAACTTTAAGTCCAGAAACGGATTCAATTATAAATAAAACATAAACAATAAACAAGCGCCAATTGTGGACATACAATCTAACAATTCATTGATGGTGCTACTAATATACCGTATTGCTTTATGTGACACGATACAATAGAAGGCCATCGTGGAAATGACATACTTCATATCTTTACAGACATTTAACTCTTAGGTAAAATTAGGTAAAATTTAACGACTTAGGTATAATCTGTTATTTTCTATAGTGACTATGTTTCGATAAAATTCTTAATATCGAATTAACTGAATACTAAAAATGAATCAGTATCTGAAATATGCGCGTATTATAAATGTGGAAAGTCGCAAATGGATAACATTATCAAATATAAAGATAATGTTACGTCCAAACTCCAAATATCCAAGTGCCAATGAATATGATAACATTTTCGTGGCAACGAGAACATCCAAATTAACAAACCGCCATACATTTATACATTTTTACGATCACCCCATTTTTTAAACCTCTGAAACCCGGAACCTGGATAATTTTGTCGGTCACTTGAGATTCCGTCTTTGGAAATTTTACTGTAGTAAAAAATAAAATACACTATAATACATACCTTAAATGATTTTATCAGCACTACTACAAATTATTTTTAAATTATGTTTTGAAATATTTGAATTTGTTGACTTTTTACATTTTTCTTTATAACTAATACAATTTTCACGCTTGTTTGCTGTACGGATTCACTTTTACAAATGATAGTAATAGAAAATGTCTGTTTTCGTTTATTAAAATTCGTTTTAAAAACGGAAACTGTAAAATAACCGGTTTTCGGTTATTTTTCATTATAAAATTTTAGTTTAGTATCGGAATTTGTTGAACAATTTACGAATTTGATACGATCTTTGATTAGTGTCATATAAAGATCGTGGTCCCGGTTTTTTCATACATGGATGCCGACAAGGCTGGGCAGTAACGAATTACATGTATTTGAATTACTTAATGAAAATACAAATTATAATTTGCAACTTGTAGATTCTAAGTATGTAATTGTAATTTGGCTCATTAAAATTTGGTATAAAACCAATGTTAATGATCGTTGTTTTAATGATACGTTTTGTTTTTTCACTAAACAAATTTCGTCAAATCAAATTTATCAATTTACAAATGCAAAGTAATTGTAATTTTTGTAGTTTAATTTTAAATTACAATTCAAAGTAATTATAACTTGAATTTTAATTAATCCACTTAAAGAAATTAATTGATCCACTTTTTAATTGATCCCCTTGTTTGTCTTATACTTATAATTGATTCATTATATTTTTGTAAAATGTTTCAAATTTTATTCATATTTTGTAAAAGCTTTTTTTGTAAAATTTACCACAAGTTTTATTGTCACGGTTGGAAAATATTTTTCTAGTCTAGACACACGAATTTTGGTTTCTACGGAAAAACTTTCAATTTTTTGGTTTTGTTTTTGATTTATTTATAAAAAAGGAAAATCGTATTGAAACCATTTTTATAAACGCTTTTGAAAATGGACTCGAAGTGAGTCCGAAAGCTCAAGTTAATTTTTAATAATAAAAACAATATAGAGAGCCCTAAACCATAAAATAATTTTAATTCTATAATGGAATTGACTTAAGATTCAGGAATTTTGAAAACATTGTTTGGGCCAATCGCTTAAGTTGGTGTTTAGCTTATTTCTTCGTATAACTAGAGAATTTCGCTCTTTTTTTGTTTAATTCTTTCAATTGAATTATGTTCTATATTTTTCAAATATTTTTAAAAACAACAACAGCAATTTTTTTTTTTGAAATCTTAATTTAAACTTTCATAATGCTCTTCTGAAAAGTAAGTAAAATCGACTTAGCGGTTTTGCCTTGTGACCGCAGATTTTTTTTTTTTTTGATGGATGAGAATAATTTATTTTTTATTCTCCTATTTTTGATAACAATTTGGTTGTGCTCATGCACATTATTTAAAAAATTTTAAATATTTTGATGGGCAGGAACATATATTGATGCAATGTGATGTTTGGTTTCTGTCAAACCCATATCTGTTGTACCATGTTTTTGCAAAATTTGGCACTTCTAAAAAATGTAAATAGTTTACAGAGGTCTATCAGCTATTAAAGCTTAGAAACAAGCTAAAATAGAAAGCGATTAAATAAATGGCACTTGAATGGCACTTTAGAGAGTTGAGTTTCATATGTATGTTGTTAATGTCAATTTTTTTAAAATTTCAATATTTCTGATTCCCTATATAAAGCTTAATTCTTGTATACCCTGTTTAGTTTAGCCTATTAAAAATAGTTAAATAAATTACAAGTCTTTGGGAGTTTTTAAATCGTACAGTAATATATTTAATTTAAGGAAGTACTAAAGCTCACCAAATATTCGTTAAAGGATAATCTAAAGAATTTTGTTGACGATTAAATTGGCCTTAAATTGACAGAATTTAAAATGAAAAAATATAGTTTCTTACGTTATTAAACAAATTTTTACGGTCAATTTAGCTCGAACCAAACAAGAATAAAAACTACTAATTGCTAGGTCAAGGCAGAAAAATTATCCCTTTACATTAGTATAAGGAGGGTATTTTCGACGTCTTCAAAAAAAGTAGTCTCAAACATAAACGATTACTTTAATATTATATAAACATGTCCATAAAATAATAAAGCATATCACATTAAATTTCTTTTAATACCTATATGTTATGGCCGCCACTTAAAAATATCCCATATAATATTGTTTATAGCCCAAAAAACGAAGAGAGAGAAAAAAATAAGCTGACAATAAAACCAGCGGATACCTAATCAAGCATTTTTTTTTTAAATTCTTCAAAATAAATTTCGTGATTTCAAAATATGTACTATATGTAGGTATGTGTATGTTTGTACTTCTGAATGGAATTTTCATTTCTTTTCACGTTTTATGGAGGTAATTTATAGGACTTAACCATCCGGTGATTTCTTTTTATTTATTTATTTATTATATAGAATTTTATCGAAAAACTTCAGTTTATATATGAATTATTTTCAAGAGTCTTGTGTTTAGTAATTGGTTACCTTTTATATAGAATTTCTTCGTTTTTTTTTCTGTTTGCTAAAATATAAATAAAAAGTTTTTTTTTTTCTTTTTATTACAATTTATGTTATGTTTACCATGAAAAATTCAATTAATTAGGAAATTTTTCACAACACACAAAAAACCCCAAAAGTACAGACAAACATAGAACAACAAACTCAAGACGTATAAATTTGGAATACCGAAAATTATAAGTTTTTTGTATTAATTTGAGTCACGCAATTAAAAAACGTAATATCGATATATTTATTTGAAAGGGGTTCGTTCATTTCTAAAGCAGCATGTATTTAGACACTTACTTTGGAGCTTTGTATATACACAAACAGAGTAAAAGTTATAAGACGAACATCAAAAGTTTTTCCTTTTTAATTTTACGATGCGAGTTTATTGGTTTTAAACGGAAAGCATTTCGATTCATGAATAAAATACATAAAATATTTATCTAATTATGTATAATATATAATTTTTAATTAAAAATATATATATGTATGTACCGTGTACAAGCATTAAATTGACATATTTTATTTTATGATTGTTGTACATATGTATAATGTAGGTACACGCTTTGGTAATTGCATAATTTAGTATAGAGAATTTTAAATTACCATTTTTGTTAGTTGTAAGTAGTTACATTTATTTTATTACAATAGAATTTATTGATTTGGACATTTATGTTATATGTACAATATATGTATACTCGTACATATACATAAAAGATTTCGGGACAATATTTTATGGTGTCTATATTTGCTTTTCGATGCGTATACAATACTATTAATGTGAGGGGCAGTTTACTGTCGAAATAATCCGTTGACACGTGATATGGAATGTTTTAGTTAAGTTTTATTTCGTTTTTTTTATGTTCGGGATTTAATTGACGGATAGTGTTCATGAAATATTAATGTAACTTTACCTGTTATCGAGTTTGAATTTTATGTTTTATTTTTATTCTTTTAAGCAGGTATAGAGGAAGATTGATGGGAAAATAGATAAAATAAAAAACTAATTGGGAACTCGGAAGTTTATGTACTTAAAAAATGAAACGTTTTTTACGACTTATAATTCATGCATATAATAAATTTTAATAAAAAATTATACCAGATAAGTAAAAACAAATAAAAAATGTTGGTCAAGTAAACAACTAGTTGTAAAGTTTTATCGTAGTTAAAACAATATATTCGTTAAAATAAATATTAAATTAGATAAACTGGCTTGCACCACTGCAGAAAAAAATCAGCAGAAGAAACTTTGAGATAACAATCAATTACTGCTTACAGCATTTTTTCTAAGACACTTTCTTGCCAAATATGTGGTTTTCGGTTTTCTTTCCCGTTTGATTTTATTAAGGTGTAAAATCTCCAGTTGAAAAATTGAAAAGTATGGCAACAAACCGACCTGTGGAAGACAACATATTATACTAACGATCTCACAAAATATAAAGTGTGACTCAAACCGATGGTGCTTATTTAAGAATACCGCATGTTATAAGCATGGTTTTATATGCATTAAGAGAACATTTTTTAAACTCTATCTTGAACGAATACTAATGTGGAAGAAATCTTAACTAAACATCTGCAACCGCTAAATATGATCAAAATATTGTCAAATAAAATGGCCATAATGCCAAAGGTCGTAAATCCGTCGAATAAAATAACTTGAATTTTATTATGTTATTACAAGCAGGAAGAGAAACACTTTTAAAATACACTTCATACACAAGGAGGAAAAAGTTTTACTGTAGACAAGGGAGCGATATTGAACCATTTGTCCTCGTGGGCGGAAAAAAATGTTGTATTTAAGAAACATTTTATGCCTGAGTTTAACGAAATTCCATAAAGGTATAAGTTTGACAAAAAGGACAGTATGTGGCGAAATATATTCTTCAAATTGAAATTTTAAGGCCAAATCTGAAAATTATTTATTGCGAGCTTTGCGTAACCACCTCTTATTTAGGATATAAGATAGTCATCTTAGAATCTTATTAACTTTTCAATTTTTATTGTACCCTATTGTATTACATACAGGTATTTTTTAAATTTTGAGATGAGCAACATAACAATAAATTGTCTGCATATAAACCAAAACAGCACACTTCCTCCGGCAACAATTCAACTTCTATTCGGCATGTGTGAAGTATATGTACATATAGTAAAGCATAAAAGTTCTCACAATAAGAAAGAATCACATCGGCTTAAGCGTGCACAAGAATAAAGCACACACGGAAAAACCCAATAGAAAAAATACAAAGAGAAAAACGTAATTATTAGTTATACAATACAACAAGGCGTTTGAAAATAATCGAATATACAGTTGAGAGGACGAGATGTGTTGCCTAGGAAACAGATCGACACCGTAGGTGGAGTTGTGTTTTCTAGGTAACACATCGAGTCCGCAACTGTTGTTCAGATGATTATGTTAAGATTATGCAACGAATCAGCCAAATATATTAAACAAATTATTTATTGAATATGAGAAAATAATTTATTATAACACATATTAAACGTATAAATATTATACACTATGCTGAAGATTGCACGGAAATATTTTAAGTCAATGGATTTCTTGGTTTACTTCCATTTAAATTTGTTCTCAAATTTTTGAGAAGGTTCTCATGCTGGTTAGCACACAGTTGCGAATAAGGTTTCCGGGAATCAGCACTATTATATCCAGTAATTTTAGTGATTTCTTGAGGTCCAATACCCGCTATAACTATTTTCATATTAATTCCAATTTCCAATCTTTGTTTACCGTCAGGAAAAGGCAATCTGTTTTGATGTTGGTCGTTCGTTTAGAGAAAAATTTTTTGAATAACCTGACTGGGCAGATATTTTCATTTTCTTTATTGGAAACCAACCATTTTCTGTCAGTTGTATTTTGGTTACCTCCTTGCGCAGTTTTCCCAAAAATTGAATTATATTCGACGCGTCCTGTCGGAGAACCATAATTGACTATTTCTTCCTTAAAATGTTACATTAAACATTTACCTCCTTCCTTACATCTCCAAGCCAATTCCACTGACACAATATGAAAAAATTTCTTCTTTAGTCCGACAGGAGTTTATTCGTTACATGTTTGGAAAATTGTTTGGCGCTCAGTTAACGTCAATGCTACTGAACTTTGTTTACGTTATATTTAAAAGCTTGATTTTTTGGGATTTTTTTATTTTGGATAACGATACCAATCCGATTTTATTAAAGTTCGAATCGTCGCGATTTTTGTTTTGGCCATTCTGTCTTTGAAGATTTTGTCCAATTCGAGATTTCTTTCTTTCGGGATTTTTTATAACCACTTTCAAGATTGTGGCCTAAAACAGATTTGATTCTTTCAAGAAAACGTAATGATCATTATTAATTTGCATCCAAAATAAATAATTCTCATGATTATTGGGTGAAACCGAAAATTCAAAGTCAATTCTTAATCTTCAGTCTTTGTCAATATTTCTTTATGGCTGATTGAATTAGATGATGGATTGATTGTTTCCGGGCTACTTTCATCATAAATCCATTTGTTTTTTTTTTTATTCTTTTTTGTGATTTACAAGATATCCCAAGTACTCAACCTCAGTAGAACATAATTTGTATTTTGATAATTTCAATTCCATCCAACAGCAACACTATTATCCCAAGGTCTTCTGATCACAAAATGAATCAAATCAGTGTCATCCACTTGCGCCGGACGAGCAATCAACTGCATGGTAATGACATTTCGACGCAATGATTCACCTTTTTTCAATTTTCGGACGCCTCGCATCTGATAAATTTCTTGACGAGTGTGAACACGATCGAATATATAGAGTAATATTATAGAGACTTCTTAATACGAATAAAAAAGTCCCAAAATTGGTATACATACACAAATGGCTGTAACACAAAACCTACACATTTTGTTTTTATTCAGTTTATTTTATGATTTTGCTTTTAGTATACAAAGTACACACGCAAGCTAATTTTTGTTTTCCATTTCGATTTTTTTTTGTTAATTCCACTAAAGATTACTACTTATTGGCACCCGCTATGATATGGATTGGCACCCGATAATGGCCTTTTTTATTCGTATTAAGACGTCTTTATAATAATACTTTAGTCTATATGGTCGAATTCTTTCAACAACTTCTGTTTCAAGTCCATCCAAGATACATTTTTGCAGTCCCATCCAATAACCGGCGTGCACTAAGAATTCGAAATTTCTCATCGCAATTCTAAGATGCCACAACGCATTCGTAATCAATCATCAATCCATTTTTTAATACAATAAGTGTCATTGCATGTAAACTTAGCGATGGTATATTCAATATCTGAAAATTCAACTCTCTTGTAACATTATTATTATATGCCGCTTTTCTACTCGCGTTAACTCTTTATCGAGTTCGGCGCCCTCATCAACGGCCACAGGTATTTATTTTCTTGATAATAGCAAATGCCCACACTGTTTTGCCCAGAATAGACAGCGATGTCATCCTCAATCTCCTGACCACCTTTTCCATCAACGCGGTGATCACCGTCTGAATATTCTGTTGACACCATGTGCTCAACCAACAAATTTCGCAGTTGCAACACAGTAGCTGTCGATAAACAGGCAATACTACGCTCACTCAACCACTGAAATTTAATGGTTATTACCTCACATCTGAAGTTATAACACACTTTTAATAATTAGTATTATAAAAAACTGTTTTTACGATATACCCAAATTTCTATATTCCTTTTATTATTTATGTTTCTTTCTAATGGTGAAGATAGAAATGATTATATTTGAATTTAAAATGAACGTTAACTATTACAACATACTAATATAGAGAACTCACCATATCCGGTTAGCATTGACCGTTTGCAGAAGGATGGCAAGAAAACGTCAGATAATCTTCAAAAATGTTTACATTTATAACAATATATATACGTTTGTACTTGACATACTAAAATAAAAAAACTCCCCATTGGTCCTTCGATGGGGCACTTTATTTTGTATTTTGCGATAATTTTTTGGGGGGATTTTTTCGTTCGGGAATACGATGATATCCCGTAAATCGCAAACACTTTCGAAGGAAAAACTTTTTGTACAATTTACTTTCAATGCTAGTAGGGAGATCAAACAATTATTTGACACAGCTATAGTTTCGCTCGCACAGCGATTAATATGTTTTAAACATTTTTCTTCATTGCATTTTCCTCTTATGTATTTTTTTATTATGTTTAATTTAATTAATTAATTTATCATAATTTAAAAATAATGATTTTTGAAATATTTAGTTCAATGGACTGATGCAATCTTCCAACAATTCTCATGCTTTTATTTTTATTTTTTAATTTATTGCATCACTCTAACTGTGACCCACATTTCACATATAAACATTCGCAAAAATACAACACAATCAAAGAGAACGATACACCCATAAATAATTTTGCTATATAATACCGCATCATATCCCACAAATTATATAGAAATTAACTTCCTTGAATATTCAATTTTAAAATTAATGTATCCGTACATTTCCGCATTTTCACAAAACAAAATGCTATTACATATCATACTCATAAAACAAAAAAAAATCGTACATAAAACAGTATCTTCACAAACAGTAGCATCATTGTTTTCTTGTCTATACATTTAAGTTCTAAGCGAGGAGAAAAGCAAGTAACAAAAACCAATTCTACATTTTCTTATTTATTTCCGTTTTAATATTTTTTGGAATGAATCATTAATTTAAATTTTATTATTATGATTATTTTTATCATGTTGTTATGTAAAAAAAAAATGTTAATACATATTTTCTACTTTTAATAATATATTAAAAGCTTATATAACAAGATAAAAAAAAAATAAAACAAAAACGAGGAAAATTAACGGAAATTCTTTTCATTCTGTCGCATACATATTTTTGGTATACAAAGAGGAATATTGTGAAAAGCGGAAAGATTTTCAAATTTTTTTTTCTCTCTGCAATTGTGATCGCATTATTACATTATTATTACACGTTGTTTTCAATTATTTAATTTAACTTTTTAATTATGTACGCTCATATCGCAGATTTACATATAAATAATTAAGAGGACAATACACTTAAAAGCTCTATACCTATTAATATACAAAAATTACAAAAATACAACGAGCGAGTTCACCCTCAACTCGCAGAAAATGTATGTAAAAACATATCTATTGAATCATTTCAAGCCATTTTGAGGCTGAGAAACTCCTAAATCCTAAATGTAGATTTTGAGGGTTCGTTTTTTTGTTAAATCACGCATTTTTTTTCTATATTATACTCGTTCAATTCCTATAATAATAAAGAATAAAGTATCTACACGAGAAACAGTTACCTTTTTTTATTTCGTTTACTTAACATAAAAAATCGTAAATGATTTACTCGAGAATTCGACCGCAGCCTAAGTTACATTTTTGGTTCAAAAAATCAATAAGTTAGTTTATTTTGAATTTAGAGGACGAACCTTAATAAAATTAATTGAGCGTGAGCAAAGTACAGTTCTGTTAAATTAAACCCCTAAACCTGGCATGTACGCTTTAAAATATACCATTACTCATAGACGGTAATCTTGTCAAGATTCCATGGTAGTGAATGTTTACGGCAAACTCGCTTAAAATAAATTTAATAGAGCGGTTCTATTAAGGCGCAATGTTAACCATAAAATCGTAGCCATAATTGGAAAGACGGTAGCACGAAACTTCCGATACAACAGCACGAGCTAATACGTAACAAATCGTACCGATTTAAAATTTTAAAATTATTATTTTATTATGTATCGATGTTGACGTGCTAGGCATGTTTTACATAACTACATTTTTAGCTAAATTGTCTTATTATTATCATCATTTCATATACATACATTTATTACACATTACTTACAATGATGATATGATATAGATCTACAGGCCAACCATAATGACGATCCTAGGTATGTATAGCACTTTCCTGGAGTATGCCTAACCCATTATCAAGAAAAGATACCTGGAAGCACCTTATTCCAGAATTGTGCGGGTCCAGGCCCTGCCTGCATCCTCAACACAAAAGGTTTGTAAGGATTTGGGATGTTAGTCACAGATATAATTAGGGCAGTAAACGCAGCAAAATTATTTTCTAACTACATAGTTAATTTATTAAAAAAATTTGTTAAATAAACCATTCTCACACTATAGATTTGGATTTTGTTAATTGTTAGTATATGTTAGTAGTGAATAGGTATAGGGGTTGCTATAGATTTCATCAATATGTGTACTCAATACTTATATGTGTACTACTAGAGGTCTTATCTTCTCGTGCTGTATATAAGGATGTGTCCCTATCTCCCACCATCACCATTTCTCGCGGTGGGTGTATCTGTCCGTTGAGACTCGACAGAATAATCGTTTACACATATTGATGACATAATGGTTGTTTAGGTCAGTTAAGTAAGAGTTCACAGTAGAGTCATATATAGTTATCCTTATCATACATTCAGTCTATCTAGGATTTATTTCTCATTAAGTTTATCTGTTATTACTTTTGAAAAAAAAATAACATTCAAACAAAGACCGTTCACTTCGAAAAGTAGTGCAAGTCAACCATCCAAAAAAGTAAAATCTTGGACAATGATATCAATAGAGATATACCGGCAAACGGAATGGGGACGAAGGGCCGAATTTTTTTTTTTAGAAATATAGGGCCGATTATTTTTTTTCAGACCATTTTATATTCGTTAGAGTGAAGGAAAATTCTATTTAGATGAATAAAATAATTTCATTGTGATTTTGTGATGTAAATTACTGAATAGTAAAAATTCGGCCCTTCGACCCATTTCGGCCTTTCGACGTTCGGCTTTTCGACATTCGGCCCTTTGATATCATTCCCGGCAAACAACTAATCCCTAATTTTAAATTATGCAATAACAAGAAAATTCAAAGTGTCATATAAGTATGTATCTCATTTATTGATTCTCAATTCTCAATTCCTTTATTTCCTCGTTTCTTCTAGTTATGGACCCACACCACCTCCTAAAACAAACCGTCCATTTTATTCAGTTAAATTTTATTCGGTAAAAGAAATCACCAGACAAATATCCGTTTGTTTTTCAATGTTCAGTTCAACTGGAGAGATTTTATAAATATAAATCTGTGCTCAAAAGGTAAACTATCTTAAGTCGACTTAAGCTGTTTTACCTTTTATAAAATTCAACATGCTCTATCTCTCCTCTAACCTCACTTAGTTTAACTTAAGTGGTAACACCTTTTGACCAAAGGCTTTGGTCGCAAAGCCATAGCAACTTTAGTCGACATAAGTGAAAAATGAATATAATATTCAACTTTTTATAACTCTCTAAAAAAAATTTGAAACAATAAGATGTTTTACCTTTTGACCACAGAAATATTCGTAAAGGAGAAAATATAGAAGCAAAACACAAAAGAAAAAATCAAAACGAGTTGAACTCAACTTATCAACAACTAAACAACCAAAAAAAAATATATATACATATATATAGATCGTTTCGCGTTGGCAATCGAAACAGCAACTTGTACAAAACAAATGCCAATTCCGTTCAAAAATAAAACCGAGAACAATATTATCCGTCAAAAGTTAATCAAAACATCAAAATCCAAAAATTTCCAAAAATGTCTACACCAACAAAGCCTGGTTGAAACCATTCCAAACAGAATGGAAAAATTACACGGCACTATTTTTACCAGGTCCGCACCAAAAGTGCAAAACAATGACGCGTCCTTAGAAAAGTTATCCTTAATAACAAAATCAACCTTACCAAAACATTGAACCAAATAATAAGCATCCGGCCCTTGCAACCAAAACAAAAACATTTCCAAACTTTAATTGTTTTATTTTAAACAACACGCTCCATTCCAATGCACTGAACAAAAATCTAAATACAGCACCAAACTATTTTATTGTCTCTCTCCTCGCACCGACCTTCTTACACTTGACGTCCGTTAACTTCTTCTCTATATCCTTTAGCTCTATGATACATGCATATAAATTAAAATCACACACCAAACTACAATAAAGACACTTGTGTCGATTATACATAAAACTAAAATACAAAACATTCGAGTATGGGTAAAAAATAAAAAAATTAAAACCATGCGTGAACAGAAAAAATCCGCGTATGTCAAAATGATTCAATTCAATATCAATTTAAATTATTATTATTATTGAAATTGGTTGGAACCCATAAAGGTTCTGCACTCAATACCACAAGGGCCCATGGTGCAAAAAATTTAAATTAAATATGGGATGTTTTGTATTTTAAAATCTTATGCACAACCACACAAACCTAAAATCATGCATTATTTGTGAGAAATCAAGAAATTTGACTTCCCTCACTTCAAATTTAAGATATTCAAAAAAAATATTGCCTGATAAATGCATCCCGGTGGATTACATTTTTCCATATTTAATTATTTAATTTTCGTTAATTTTAATTTAAATCACTTCACACACCGAGATTTTTTTAATTTCGGCCATAACACTTTAGACCAATACATTTTCGATCAGTCAACTCAAAAATAAAAACACAAAAATGTATCATTTTTACTTTTCCCACTATAACGAAGTTATATTGGGTAAGTATTGTAATCGCGAAAAAAATGTTGTTCCAGATTTTCACATTTCTCGACGAATTAGGTTACCAGGATCCCGAAACACCGATCAGAAAAATGTCGTTTCCGTCCGTCCGTCCTTCCAGTCGCACATTTTTATTATTTCTGTTTTGCCTCCCATTCTCACAAATATTGATAGTTTTGGTCGAAATTTTGTTCAAAGATAGATTTTAGTAATAAGTGATTTGTGTTAACTTTTAGGTCTATTCGAGTCTAGAATAGAGGGAGTTGCAGTGAAAGACAAAGCTGCCACACAGATTTTCTGGAAAACGGGACCGACGATTTTTTTGTTATGTTGATGATAAATTTGACAATTCATCATCTAGTTGTTCACAAAATTTGAAGTCGATTGAAGCATTGCGTGAGGGTCATTTGACAAAAAGGAGTAATATAAATTTGTTTTTCTGTTACCAAGGTAATGTCGCACTTTCCGAAGAAATATTTTTCTACAGTTAATACACTTTGCAAATTCCAACAATTCTTCCCTAGGTGCCTTTAAGATAAAATGAATAGATTACCGTGTAATATGAAATTTAAATTTCTAAATATACCTGAAATACTTTGCTGGTGGCAAGTAATATCGTCAACATTTAAAAATAATTATATCTAGTGAGCTTTTAAATAATATAGCAAGATATTCCCGTTTCTATGGCATTGACATTTTTCTGACATTTACATTTCAGTGACTTTTTATTGACATGTTATGACATTTTAATGATTGAAATATTAACGACATGTTGATCGATACATTATTTTGGAATTGCTTTAATATAATCGCCTCAAAAGGTATTAGTTCTGAATAATAAATTCTTTTGCTATTTAAAGTCGTATATAACTCCTAATAGCAAATTGCTATAAGAGGCTTTAAAATAAAATCACGCCACTAGTAGGGCAGGTTTAGCAGAGCTGGGAGATATATTAAATGAAATGCTATATGACAAGGGGATGGGATTCGATAACAAATGATAATTAACGTTAATTCTGATTTTGTATTATTTGTGCTTAATTATTTTGTATTCTCGAATGGTCCACAGTGATGCTAAGCACTGAATGAAGCACTGAGTAAAGAATTATATCGGCTAATTCTCACGTTGCTCACATAATATTGTGATTCGGACGGCACAAATTTTTAGAAAATAAATTTTTGAACATTGTGGGGACTCTCTGAATGGAGTAAAATAAATTCTTAAGGACTTTCAACGGTATACTAGAGATGTATAACTGGATCTAATTATTAAAGGTCAATGATGAAAATTAGCGAATACGACTTTGATTACTATACTCAACAAATGTCAGTTCTAATTAATCTAACATTATTTGTGAATCTGTGATTTGGCGGTATGCGAGTAGAATGTTTATATTGTCATGATCAATTGTGATATTGGGGAAGAGGTCTCCAAATTTAAGAAAAGCCGTGACATATTATGCCAGCCCCAAATATCCCCTGCCCAAAATAATGGAAAATCTTTGTAAAATATTAATGGTTGGTTTGGTGATCTTTAACGGTTGCTTTCTGGGAAAAGTGTCGTCCGAGAGTCGGATAGACCCAATTTTTTCCTTTACTTTCAATTCTCTCGTGTAATTTTTTTGGTTAGAAAAAAATCAAAAAATTAAAATTTCAAAAAGAAAAATGGAAACAATTAACTTCACGCTGAAATTTTTATTGTAACGGGTAGAAACCCCAACAATACAACAAACTATCAACTTTTTAAAATTAAATTAAAGCAAAAACAGGAGAAAATTGATAAAAATTAAGGAGCGAATGAAAAACACGACTTTACACACTGACTTCTAGTACTTTTTTTCATTTATTACACATTACTTACAATATAAAAATAATAATAAATAGCTTGTAGACAAGGATCAAGTGGCCGGCATTGCTTCCATTAACAACATTTAAAAAAAAAATTAGAAATATGAACAAAAAACAAGGCTTAACAAGGCTCCAATTTTATTTGACAACCCTCTAATTTGTCTGCAAATATAATCATATATTACGCTTAGATTCATATCATTTGGATGATTTTTTTAACTTTTTTGCGAAATAGGTTCCTTTTCTTAATTCGACTGGCAACATTATACCGAGATCCATGGCTGTAAGAGCTTGATATGTTTGACCCGAAAGTAAATATAACACTGCTTAAAAATGTTCGAAATAATGCTAAGAAATGTACCGAGGGCTTGAAACGGATAGATTCAGAACAGAAGTCCAGTCTACTTGCTCGACGAATTCATTTAACAATACGGGATATCAAAACTGTATCAAATTTGTATAATATCTCGATGAACTATTGATTTGAAATCGTAAGGTCGATTGCAGATGGCTTGAGGCATGAAATATTATATGATCAAAGGCGAGCAAAGAAATGATCAATACAAGTAGATGATGATGTCACTCGAGTAGTAACATTAACCAATGATTCAAGGCCAGGAGACGACATAAAAAAAATATAATCAGCAGTGCGATGAAAAATTTAGGATATCAATGTTAATGTCGTTAGCTAAACTCAAATCAACCCTAACGATTCCACACGAAACTAAGTTAAAGTCAAATAGTGAACAACACCAACGAGTATCCAAATAAACAAAATAAACACAGACCCTACCTGACCTATAAGCAATAGTGGTAAAAATCTATCGAGTGCTATCCATAACAATCGATACTTTTTATATACTATGGATAATATCCGTACAAGAGAGTTTTGCTATTATGCGATATTACTTTAGTTACGTTTTTCTTGTTGTCATTCCATTTATATGCTCGTCAAATTATTAGTGATCGACGATTCCGTCTGAAGGCCAAAAATATTGAGATGCTGATTTTCTTACATAAAAACGATTGGCTGCTTTTAAAACAAAGTGGAAAACTGGGAAACTTTCCGATTATAATTGCATAACTGTGATTTTTTTTAATTTACCTCCCTTGACTTTATATTTTGTGGTTCTAGTTAGAGGGTTGTTACAACAAATTTCCCGGGAAAATAGGTAAATTTGCATAAACCTGAATTCCGGGATTTTTATCATAAATCCCGTGAATTTTTAATTAGTATTAAAATTGCATTCTATTTGATTAATTTTTTTACAATAAGTAGATAATTTTAAATTTTTTGTGATGAACCTTAATCTGAAAATTCATCTTCGTCAAATAAAAAGTTACGTACCATTCAAAACGCATCCTTCCTTTTCTATTAAAGTCAAAAACGCAATAAGTAAGTTGTTTTGTACAAAATTTGAAGGCTACGGAGAAGATTATTCACAGAGAGGGTACAGACCTCATTTAAAGGCTACCGAATAATTTTACCGAACTCGGCAAGATGAAAAATGGGAAAGCTGTAATCGCCATATTGTAAAAAAAAAACGTAAAATTTGATAAGAAGTTGGAGCAGTCGAACGGAGACTGGCATTGGTGGAATTGGCAACATTCTCTAGATTGTTCCATTCGTACAAAGTCGCTTCTAATGAAAGAGCCAAGTAGTTGGAACATATTTTCGGTTGGGTGTTTTTCTGGGAAGAAGAGTCCAATAATTTCTTTTCGACTGGGAACAGTTTCTTGTTTCCCTTATTGGCGGAGTCACTGTGTCTATAGAAACCTGGACTCACTAGATAATGAGATTAAAAGTTCTTCTCAGTGTCCTCAGTATTCGTTCGATTGCAGTGGATACGTTTTCTTAGATTTTTCAAACCAATCCGTGAAGGACGCGCATCCACTTTGCGTTTAGTAAAAAATGCCTCACTGGGTCAACGGAATAGGTAAACTATTAAGCCTTATATTCATTTTGAGGCCTTCCTGATTTCTCCTGAAAATACATTTCTTGCATCTTTCTATTTTCTATGGATTGGCAATGTGAAAAGTTTGCTGAAATTTAACACTTTCAATATTTTTGGCGCCATTGTACACTGCCTTCCAATGATCATAACTTTAGATTATTCTGCATAAGTAAAACTATAATAAAGTGAAACAAATTTAAATGGCTACATCTAAAGAACAGTGTTATGTTGCCATCCTGTGAAGAATCAACTTTGCCTGTTTTGACATTAAAAATTCTATCGAAATTAGCAAAAACATTTGAAAACGAATTGTGGCACTTAGATTCTGATCCAGAACATTGTTGGATCAGAAAACAAATTAAAGGGTAATTTAACATCGTGGGTAAAATCATTAAGGTAATCATTAGAAAAACGATTTTTAATTTCCGAAAGAAGGTATCAAATGTATAGAAAAAAATGATGTTTCCATATATTTTATTGATTTCCAGCAGTTTTAGTTAATTTTCCGGGATCCCCGGAAATTCAGATTTATCGATCCCGACTCCCAGGATTATAAAAACAGTCGAGCTGTGAAAAACAAAAATCTTAGGATTATGTGGCTGAAAGAGAATTAGTGTTGTAGTGTCATGCGGGCGTTTAGCCACCTCGCACTGCGACCTAAAAGATATTCTGTGCTCCAAGCCCTGCTTAATTATCCGTCCAGTCAATATTCAGGCTCTTAAGGAACCTGATAAAACTGCCAGCCGGTACGTGATACATACTATCTGGGCTCATTGCTCTCCCTCCTAGATGTTTACTGTTGGAAGTACTTCTACACGCGATACATACTATCTGGGCTCATTGCTCTCCCTCCTAGATGTATACTATATCATTTACTTCTGCTAGAAAAGGGGTAGCATCAGGACTCAAGTACTTCGAGAGAGCAGTCCCACTCCTGTATATTCCTACCCGTGCCTCGTCTACCGTTTTGATTTTACTTTTGCGAGTTGCTGGGAATAGAAAGTCGCCTATTGGTCACCCAGCTTTACTACAAGAAGGCTAAATAAAACTGGAGGATGTCTGGTATCCAGAGTCCGCATATATAGACTGATTGGCCACATTGTGCCTAATGGTTTCAGGTACCAGTGGTTGCCGCGAGGAGGCAGTATACGTACACATGCGCCTATTGGAAGGTTACGGATCTGATAGATTAATGTAACAACTTGCCCCCCCCCCTCCTCCAATGGACGCTAAACCACCTAAAATTTAACAATAGTTGTTGGTGGAATTTGTCAAAAGTTTCTTTCCATCGAAAATTCTAATGAAAGCCCTTCAATAGCAGATCAGTTTATTTCTCCGTCTATATCCGACCAATTAAATGTTGACAATTTCGCAGACTTAGACTTAATAAATTTTTCAGATCCATCTTGATGGCCTAATAGTTTTAACAATAAAATACTGATTACTAGGTCGTTCAAAGTTCCAGGTAAGTTAAACTTACACGATATCCTCGTTATTTGGCCAATAATAATTTTTCCCGTATACTTGCTAATAATGAATGTGTGCTGCGACGACGGATATTATATTATGATACTGCTGATTTTGTTTCTGTTGTTTATGTTTTAAATATTTGTTTTAATCAATGAATCCATATATCTAAAGTGATTAAGTCAGATGATAATAGTCCAAATCATATGATATTTTCCCAAACGTGGATGGAAACGGAATCAAGGCTGAAATCAGAATCAACAATTGGTCGAGCGTAACAACTTATAATTCGAAAGACAACATTTTCAATAGATTGACGAGTATCGCTCTATATCTTGCGCAAAATAATATGTCACTCTGCGATTCTTCTGATAAGTTATATACAATTATACACTACTCCAAAAAATTAACGGAACACTAATTTTTTTCAATTTTTTTAGTGTTTTTTGAAGAGCTATATCTTTGTAAAACACGGTCGTCCAGAGATGAAAAGAAAAGCATTTTAAAGCTTCAAATCTCTAGTTTTGAGACATTTAAGTGGAAAATTTTTGTGAGATACCGTTATCACGCAATCATAAGAAAGAGCGCGAAATAAAAAAAATTCGATTTTTTTTTTTTTTTGTAAGGATCCATGGGCGCGGGAAATTTTTTTAAAGTTAATCCAATGCATAGGCCGGTTAGCCTGTTAATTAGGCGTAAATTTAATTTCATTCTGGTCTCTCTATGTCAACTTTTTGCTGAGATATCTGAATTTGAATCAAAAAAGATCCTTTTGCCGTTGATCATCGATATCTCAGCAACCAATGATTGCACAGTATACTTTAGGGCAGTCTTAAAAACTTCAGTAAATTTCCTACAAGACCTTTTAATAATTAGTTGAGAACAAATTTTTTTTTCACCCTCAATACTGATTTTAAAAAAGTACAAAAAACGGCTTTTTAGGTTGTCTTAGTAAATCTACCGTTACTTTACAAATATTGACGAAAATACTAATGTTGCCAGGTCATTTTACAGTTTAATGTACTCCTAATAGCCCTGTATTATTTTCAAATTGATCCATCCAACCGTTTCTCCGGACAGATTGATCAAAGTTTTACAAAACAATTAAAGGAACAAGTGACCATCAAAATAAAAAAACGACTTTTTCACATTTTGCGTTAGTTATTTGTTAACCCTTAATGATCGTAAGATTTTTTTGCAATACTCGCCCATAAGAGGCGACAGAAAATTAAATAAATTTCTGCAATATGACCAATTATTATGGAACTTGGTAATTTCTCATCCGATTTTAGTGAAATTTGGTATGCGTTATTGAAATGGGATTCTAAAACGATTCGTGGATGAAGTTCTGGAAAATGGCCAACTAGGAAGGAACTTAGCCATTTCTTATCCGATTTTGATGAAATTCAGTATGTACGATGGAAATGGGATTATAAACTGATTTGTGGGTGAAATTCTGGAAAATGGCGAACTAGGGAGGAACTTGGCCATTTCTTATCCGATTTTGATGTAATTCAGCATGTACGATGGAAATGGGATTCTAAAGTGATTTTTGGATAAAGTTCTGGAATATGGCCAACTAGGATGGAACTTGGCCATTTCTTAACCGATTTTAGTGAAAATTGGTATTCGCGATGGAAATGGGATTCTAAAGTGATTTTTGGATAAAGTTCTGGAATTTGGCCAACTAGGATGGAACTTGGCTATTGCTGAACCGATTTTAGTTAAATTTGCTATGGGCGATGGAAATGGGATTCTAAAATGAATTTTAGCTAAAGTTCTGGAATATGGCCAATTAGGTAGGAACTTGGTCATTTTTTATCCGATTTTAAACAAATTCAGCATGTACTATAGAAATAAAACTCTAAAATTATTTTGGTTAAATTTATATGGTTAATTTGGAAGGCGCTTGCCTATTCCTTAAACGAATAAAAGAAATTCGACATGTGCTTTAAAAGTGAAAACTAAAATGGTTATTCCATGTATTTAATGATTTATTTTATCAATAATTTAAGAATCTCATTTTCATCGTGAATTCTGAAATTCATAAAAATAGGATACAAAATTTGCAAGTTCCATAACAAATGGCCAACTTCTGGAACTTTATCCAAAAATCAGTTTAGAATCCCATTTCTAAGGCACGTGCTGAATGTCATCAATATCGGATTAGAAATGGCCAAGTTCCATCCTAGTTGGCCATTTTCCAGAACTTCATCTACGAATCATTTTAGAATCCCATTTCCATCGTACATGCCGAATTTCTCCAAAATCGGATAAGAAATGGCCAAGTTCCATCCTAGTTGGCCATATTCCAGAACTTTAGCTAAAATTCATTTTAGAATCCCATTTCCATCGCGCATATCAAATTTTATCAAAAATGGATAAGAAATGTCCAAGTTCCTTCCTAATTGGCCATATTCCAGAAATTTATCAAAAAATCATTTTAGAATCCCTTTTCCATCGTACATGCCGAATTTGATCAAAATCGAATAAGAAATGGCCAAGTTCCATCCTAGTTGGCCATATTCCAGAACTTTATCCAAAAATCACTTTAGAATCCCATTTCCATCGTACATACTGAATTTCATCAAAATCGGATAAGAAATGGCTAAGTTCCTTCCTAGTTGGCCATTTTCCAGAACTTCATCCACGAATCGTTTTAGAATCCCATTTCAATAACGCATACCAAATTTCACTAAAATCGGATGAGAAATTACCAAGTTCCATAATAATTGGTCATATTGCAGAAATTTATTTAATTTTCTGTCGCCTCTTATGGGCGAGTATTGCAAAAAAATCTTACGATCATTAAGGGTTAACAAATAACTAACGCAAAATGTGAAAAAGTCGTTTTTTTATTTTGATGGTTACTTGTTCCTTTAATTGTTTTGTAAAACTTTGATCAATCTGTCCGGAGAAACGGTTGGATGGATCAATTTGAAAATAATACAGGGCTATTAGGAGTACATTAAACTGTAAAATGACCTGGCAACATTAGTATTTTCGTCAATATTTGTAAAGTAACGGTAGATTTACTAAGACAACCTAAAAAGCCGTTTTTTGTACTTTTTTAAAATCAGTATTGAGGGTGAAAAAAAAATTTGTTCTCAACTAATCATTAAAGGGTCTTGTAGGAAATTTACTGAAGTTTTTAAGACTGCCCTAAAGTATACTGTGCAATCATTGGTTGCTGAGATATCGATGATCAAAGGCAAAAGGATCTTTTTTGATTCAAATTCAGATATCTCAGCAAAAAGTTGACATAGAGAGACCAGAATGAAATTAAATTTACGCCTAATTAACAGGCTAACCGACCTATGCATTGGATTAACTTTAAAAAAAATTCCCGCGCCCATGGATCCTTACAAAAAAAAAAAAAATCGATTTTTTTTTATTTCGCGCTCTTTCTTATGATTGCGTGATAACGGTATCTCACAAAAATTTTCCACTTAAATGTCTCAAAACTAGAGATTTGAAGCTTTAAAATGCTTTTCTTTTCATCTCTGGACGACCGTGTTTTACAAAGATACAGCTCTTCAAAAAACACTAAAAAAATTGAAAAAAATTAGTGTTCCGTTAATTTTTTGGAGTAGTGTATGTATATAAATAAATTACTTGCCAAATTTGACCTCGTCATGCATGCATGACGAGGTCAAATTTGGATTCATGCATGAACGAAAATCACGTTATATTTTTATTATTGTGGAAGAAATGTTGTAAACGTAATTATTGAATTGATGGGTCAAACTCACTGAAAAAAATAATTTAAAGTGTTCACAATACAAAGTATTTTTCCAGTATTCCGGACATCAATCATATAGTGCACTTAGCTCTCAGTTATTAACTAAGGCAACAAAATAAAATTATGGTGTCTACTATTAATCTCAAAATTGTCGCGCAGAGATTTGGAGCCGGCGCTAATTACAAGCACCCAATAGCTAATAACCCAAATTTCACCCAAAAATATAAATGATGGTTTGTTCTTATGGTTATTAATGCCAATCGATAGCTAATAACAAACTTTATCATTAAAATTAAAAAAATAATTAAACCTAAATTGAGAAACACGAAACAGGAAAAACTGTTTCCATTTTCAGTGCAAAATACATATTTCTGTAGTTACGTAAAACATGTTTAGTGCGGCAGAATGTATATGTGCCATTTTCATAGCTCGCTATTTCCATTTTTTTTTTTTTGAGTCACTTACACTACACATGCATAATTTATGGCCCTTTTGCTCCTAGGTGATTTTCGTTTTCGAAAACATTTTTTGGTATTCTGCTCACTCTCATGCGTAGATTTTGTGTTGATTTTAGGTTTTATTTATTAATTTTTCTGGTCAATATTCACATAAACATACAATATTATTAAATTCGGCACTTATGTTTCCGTAACTTGATTTCTATATAATTTTTTACTTACTCCTGCCGCTAAAGATGTTTTCACATCAAAAACTGGAATAAGAGCGCAATAAAATTGTACATCCATTCAATTAATAAGTTAGGTATTTTTTATTTTGCCGACTGTACTCAAATGACTAAATTATTTACGTGTGCTTTTTACATAAAAAATTCTTTACTTAATTAAATGTGACACATTATTTGTGATTTTAATATTATATATTTATTACAGGTATGTTTCATATAACGCCTACAGATAATTTTATTTTATTGAAATAAAACTATTTGCGTTTAGTTTTGCAGCAAATCGTTACATTAAGACTGCGTTGTTCGAAGTTGTACGGTATAACATCGAAATTATTATGATTCAATAATTATACGAAACAACAAAATTAATTCTTTTCGACAGGAACCACTTAATTTTAACCTAAATTACTTTCTGTTGTCTATGATGAATTATGCTTTTGTTTTGTTTTTTTTTTAATTGTTTATGTCAATTGAGGAGTAATGGATGAATGCATATTATGGTGAAATGGTTTTTCGTGATATAATTAAATTTAATTTGTAATATGGGAGATTATTTTGGCTGTTATTGATTTATACGTTGTAGGTAAAAGCATGAAAGAATGAATTAATAAAACCTATATTTAAAATGTAGTTCTCGGAAAACCAACCTTCGAGATTTTAAGTGTTGTTGGACTGTTTTTGACTTTTATGTCGTTCTTTCGTATCTTATAACATTAATGTTAATATTTACGTAAAAGGTATGTACATATATTACTTTTTAAATGAACACATTTCTAACTGACACTAGCAGACCTTACACAAAAAAGCCTTGGTACGTTAGTCTACCGAAATTAATTAGTCATATACTTCACTTTCAAAGTGGATTAACCTCGCGACATAAATTTTTTAAAACCTGAATTAAATCCGCGATAAATTTATTTTATTTAGAAATCGCTATAGCAGATTTATTGGAAATGAATTAATTTTGACTTACACAAATTTGTGGCGAAATTAATTAGGCACAATTTACATATATGTACATAATATACGGTTTTTTAATTTACGTTTGTTGTAGTGGTGCTTTATAAAATTTTTATTTATCAATACTATAAGGCAAAGACTAACAATTTATTGCAATTTGAGTTTTGTGAGGAATGAAAAATCAACATTTTGCTCTAATTCACTTTTTTAAGCTTTATAAGTTATAGGTACTGAAATAATTTTATTGGTTGTAAAAAACTTTTTATAATGATTTAATAAAAAGGCCTATAATTTGCCATACAATTAAAACTAAATATAGCCTTGCGGCGAATCGCTAAACTTGACAATGAAAAACATTAAATTTATATTAATCCAATTTAATATTTTATTTTCATCTTTAATTTAAAATTCACAGCAGTTAATACTCTTGACAGACTAGGGATTAGCTAAGCGCAATTAATGATTTTTTCGAGATTAGCTGTAGTGTGTCCAGTTGAAGATTAGCTAATCTCGTTTTATTTGAGGGTAAATGACTAATCGAGATTAGTGCACTAATATTAGAAAATTTTGAAGCATCTCGTCGTATTGGATTTAGTAAGGGTACAAGTGGGGCTAAAATGTGAAATATTTCTTTCAACATTGCTGAACATGCAAGTGGCATGAGTTTAGTGAGAGAAGATATAAAATCAATGACATCTTAAACAATTTGTGCTGAATAAATTTTGAGGTTATGTTAATAAAAAGAAAATCTAGTGTGTAATGTAAATCTTAGAAATATTGAATTAAAAAAAACTCACAAAATAAAATTGGAAAAACTCGATTTTGCTTTCCATCTAATTTGTGTATCGTTGGAGTAAACTTCAATAAACTCTAATAACACGCTAAACGAATAAAAGATATTCTTTGGTTTTCACAAAAACAAAATGAAATACATCGAAAAAACAATAAATCAGAGGACTGCCTTCTTTAGTTTTTACTTTACACCAAGTACGATGTACGATTTAAGATACAATCCTCAGGCGCCATAGCATTTCAAAACGAAATAGCGAATTTTATGAGCAAAATATTCAATTAAGTATGGTAAACTGCTAAAAATAAAACGCATAACTGCAAGTAGCTTTCACCGAAGCTTTCACTTTTCTGGAAAAGTCACAAAAGACGCTTAAAAAAATGCTTGCGAAATTTTGTGGACGTGGATAAAAATAATTGGGAGAAAATGTTACACTACGCGATATTTGTGTATAAACCAAAACGGCACAATGTGATAAAATTCACAATCGTACAAGTAAATTTATGGCAGATAAGCCACAATGCCCACGAGTGAAGTTTATAATTACGAAGACTACCTCTACAAACCGAAAACCCGTCTAAGGATAACAACCCCACCCGAAGCACTATCGCCTAAGCCAATGCCAGCTTGGTCGAGTTTCTCGGGTGATTCTAAACTAAAATAATTTTAACGATTATTTATTAATCTTAATATAAATACCAATATCAACATAAATACCAATACCAACATCAATACCAAGATTAATGCTCGATTACATCGAAATATTCATTTCACTAAATTTAATTCAACTTAATTGTAGCAAAAATTAAGTTAATTTCATTAAATTCAGTGAAATCGAAAACCCAATTTAGTTCACCAATAATTCTTTATTTAAAATCAGGCCTTAATACCCTTAAATAAATTCAATTCAATTCGGTATCTAAATTAAAAGGACATCAAATTATCACTAACTAAATAAGCTGAAATTCGAGCTGCGATAGGCTAAATTTTCAAAAAATTAATTTTAGGAAACTTAAGATATCTAAATTTTGTTAAATTTACATAAATTCAAGTTTGCGAATAAAAACAAATCACAAACTAAAGAATATTTCGAGATAATTCAAAATCAGAATAACATAATTTTCATATTCGAGTATTTCTAAAACTCGAGAGAGCTTACTGATAACCTTTAGCTATTGGTTCGGTCTTGGAAAAATTTCGAGAGATTAAGAATATTACAAAATTTTTTGTCTCACATAAACTCACATCAATTTAAATTTTGCTAGGCTTTCAGAATTTTTTTTCTAAATATCGAAGTACCTGTATCAAAGGCAATAGAATACAACTTAATTCCGACTAGATTTCCCTACAATTGAAAGTTAGCTTTGAAATTTAAAAATTTAGCTCGAAATTTTTACAAAAAAGTCGATAACAGGAAAATGCCTTAGTTATTGCTAATGAATTCTAGAGAATTGTATAATTTTAAAAAATCTAATGAAATTCCAGAATTTCGAGAAATAACAAATCTTTCAAAATTTAGTTGAAAAATTACAAAAATGTTGTCAAAAATTTGAAAAATTTCGATATCTAATAAAATCAATTTGGTGATTTCCCGAAATTTTGTAACTTTCAGAAAAATTAAATTTTTAAAAAAATATAGTGCTAGAAATTTCAATTGTTTGGAATTTCTAAGAATTTATAGGTTGGAAGACAAAATTCGTGATTCAAGAATCTCCCAAAATTCTATTTCTTAATAGAAGATTCTTCTGACTGATACATTTTACTAATCTGATATATTGTAAAATAAAACCGTTTAATTCAAAATTTCAAATGAATCTTGCTAACTTATTTAAATTAAGATACTGGCAAAGAATCGAATTTTTCAAAATTTCGAAATTGGAATCTTTAAGTTTAAATAATATTCTAGGTTTCAGAATTAATTTAGAAAATTTTAGAAGTTTATGAATGAAATAGACATTTCGGATATTTTCTGAAAAATTTACTACTTTACTGTATTCCGGGATTCAAAATGTTATGTTACACAGGTATGCTATTTTTGATTTTTCAATACAAATTCTAATAGGAACCGGGGAAAGAACATAACTTAACATGGATTTATGATTCTTAAGTTACAGAAGGACACACCTACGAAGAACGTAGAAACAAACGATATCATTTACCGCAATAATAACAACCCAACCTACAACAGGCCAAGCGCAACCAAGCGGAATAATCCAATAAATCAGCAAAGCAGAATAAACGACCAGATACTCATTCAATAAATCATAAGTACACAAGTGGCCCAGAAACCAATCAGCCTCAACGAATAACACAAAATTGAAACAAATGAATTTCTCACCGACGGCATAGCCCTGGAGGACATAAGAAATTCATACGAAATCATCGAAGAAGAAAACAACTCATACCGTCAGAAACTGCTGTAATTTAATAATTCTGTTCAAAAATTCTTCCGGTGCCTTTCGAGCAAGTTATGTTTTTAACTATATTCCGAAATTATGAAGGTAAGTAAATGTGGTCTTTATACCAAAGGGAGGGGATCGTTCAGACACCCAGCCCAAGGTTTATCGGCCAATTAGAGTCCCATCGTTTCTACTGAAGGCGCTGGAAAAAATCTTGGATCATCAAATAGGTAAGAAGTGAGATCCTTGTAAATATTCCTCTGCATCGGAATCAGTTTGCTTATGAAACTGGTAACTTGGCTCTTAATGGTCCTATGCAGCAATGGAGAAGGGAGGCTCCTACGTAAAGGGCTTTCTCTAAGGAGGCGTACTGTCTCCTCTTTTGTAGTATTTGGTTATTGAGAGACCAACCAAAAGTGTCATCATCCCTTTTACGAGGAGAAAAAGCTCTCAGTTATAACCCCCCCCCCCCCCCCCCCGCCTTCCCACATTAAACGGTAATATTGTTACTTTTCCAAGGAGGTTAAATATCTAAGGGTCATCCCAGATCAAAAACTGAACTGGAAACAACATTTACTAAAAGAGACGCTAAGGCTTCCTGGGCCCTTGGGCCTGTTAGAGACTCTATCCCAACACACATTTTGCGTCCAGAAAGTTTTTTTAATCCTCATGCATCCAACTTACCACTCTTGAGTTCAGAATGCGTCAACTAAGGCGCATGAGGCGGTATTTTCCTGCTTTTGCTCAGGTTTTTAACTGAAAATTGACAGCATGTGTTGGACTCTTTAAAACGGACCGATGTTGACGCATCGCAGTCGCATCTTTGGACGCAAATCAAAAAATGTTTGTCGGGTATGGAAGTACTTGAGAACTACAACCAAAAATGATCTACTGGTCATTTCTAACAATCACAAGGCCTATAGTCACCTACGAATCGGTAGTACGGTGGCCTACAACAGAACAAAGGATAGCGCAAACTTTATTGAATAAGGTTCGGTTTTACAACGCATAAAAAATGGAAAAATATGTAAAGAAGTGGCTCCTAAGCTATGTAATATACCTAGATCATAAATAGTTGGTTGGATTAAAGTTTCTAAAAAAAAGGGTTTTCCGAAGCGAAAGGAGCATGTTACTAGCGCAGTGAAATACTCTCTAGAACAACCGATAGGTCTCATCTCTTCGGAGAGGGCATCACACCAGGGAAAGGGTGGTTCGCATCATTTTTAAAGCGTTATTCTTCTCCTTCGTTAAGATCAACTGACCCTGTTTCTTCAGCGAGGGATACAGTAGCAAAATTATATGGATATACTTAAGGACCCTACCCGAATTTTAAACGGTGATGAGACAATTTTTTCACTTTGTCCAAAAACTAAAAATGTTCTAGCTGCAAAGGAAGCAAAAAATCTGTATGAAGTGGACAGAAGAGGGTTAGCCCTCAATATATCCATATAAAAGGATTCCCGAGGAAATTCGGAAATCATTACCTAGGATCATTACCCTTGGGCGTTACTGATAATGGATGGATGACTAAAGAGATTTTCCATGAATATATCGCTAAAGTTCTCCATCTATATCTCTTGCAGCTACAGGAAGGACATTCTAAGTGAAGCTAAAAATTGGTTAGACTGCTTTGTACCCCAATGCTACCAGAATTCTACAACCGCCTGATGTCGCTGCATTTAAGCCACTTATTTGCCGATTATTATAGAACTATGTCAATAATTATAGTTTCTGGAAGATTTACGGATTCTGCTACGTTGAATATTTTCGTATTTTATTTCTAAGCTGTAGTAGTTTAAATTAAAAGCCAACTAATTAATCTAACTGAAAACCATAAACAAGCTCTGATAAAAATTCTCAAAATAAAAGAACGAACGCTTCAATCTGAAAACTCCTTATTAGTATGTGTGCCAATAGCTGTAGTCGTTACGCTATTTCATGGTGAAATTATATAAATTGAACAAGTTTTTTTTTTTAAATTTAAAGTTTCTAACTTTAATAATACTGCTCTTCAAGACCTCTAAAATTGGGCATTAAAAAAATAAAAACTCACCCAATAGTTGGTATAGTATACAAAAACTGACACGTCAGTATGGATTAAATATAAAATAAATAAAATTGTTTATGATTTAGTTAGTATGTATATACTCCCCCACTTACTAACCATCACACTATTGAAATATTTTCAGCAACATATAAAATTTAATGAACCGTCATTAATTTGATATATACACATCAATATAATAAACATATAAATACATACATTTTCCGAAAATAAAATTACATATTCACGAAATATAATTAAAAATCAGAGTTGTGTACGAGTAAATAATTTTATCTATTTTAACTACATGTATGCATATACAAGTAGATGTGTATAAATGGTTGAAAGGGCGATAAATAAGATTCATGAAAGCTGAAAAATAAATCATAATTAAGTCAAAAAATAGTAGCAAAATAATTTCCAAACTATAAAACATATTCTATATAAGTACATACATATGATACATAGTGATGAACATAAATCAATAACTATGTATATGTTGATAGATGCCCTTATATGTATACACATCTTATTTATATAAATTTTCAATCGGCATTGATTCTATTCACATGCCATCGTTTTTAATATCCTAATAAAAACCATATTGTGTCTCCTATTAAAATCTATTCAACACCCCAACAACTGGCACGAGAACAAAAATAAAAAAAAAAAAACTGTTGATAATGTATTCATGTTTTTCGTTTCGGAAAATGCTTAAAATTCAGGAAAATGTACCATCAATAAATACATAACACAATAATTTACATTTCACATTACATACAGACAGACAGACAGTGAGAGTGTGTGTACTCGTTCGTATACACACATATCGATATTTTACTTCTTATCCATATTTTGTAACATATTTTATGAAATTTTGTATATTCTATGCACATACTACATGTGCATTGATGTTTATAATTTATGGTTAATTTATTATTAAAATTTATTTGATTTTTTTTTATATTTTACAAAATTTGATTTTTCAATTAAAATATTGGTTGATATGATTTTTTTGTGTGATGTTCTGGTGCGCTTTGATTTTTATCATATCTGGGGATACCAATCGGATAAAATTATTTTATAGAATTTTAGATATTTATGGTCTAGAAATTTATCAGAACTCAATGATTTATTTTTGTATGTGGTTTTTAGATCAACCATTAATTTGGATCTACATCGTATATATGAGTCTATATCAAAATATTTATACAGATTTTATGTGTACGCATATTAGCAATTAGATGAAATAAATTTAATTAAAAATAGTTTTGGTGAAAATCGAAATTGAATTATAATTCTGAATTTTTACACCTTATTGATGTGGCAAATAAATATTGATAGGTCTGCAAATCAGACTACATTTTTAGTCAATTTGATTTAGCGACAAGTATAGAATGAATTAAAATATTTTAGCTTAAAGCCAATCATGTAAACTTCCCACTGTTGAGCTCTCGTATCAACAATTTGAACTTTTATTGGACCATAAACTTTAGCCTTATGCTTTACAAAATTTGTTTAAAGCAAACTATGGATTGAACAATTGTAAGTAAAATTACTATTACTACAATTATTTAATTTTATTAAGGTGTGTCATAACGTAAATAAAAAGTGTGTTGATTAACTGTACCACAATAAAAAACAGACAAATTAAATATTAATATTTAAGCATTAATATTTAAGCAGATTTTAAATTATTTCATAAAACTCAATTTAACAAAAAGCATTCATTTTCTAGTGATAAGCCATAATTTATTCACCTACACGGATGCGCTATAATTTAACAAAATTGAACTCAAATATTTGTTTGATTTATGATAGATTTAACACTTTAGTTTTAATAAACTTAACAACCAAAACCAGAGCCTTCTAGAGTATAGAGCCATAATCATTATGACGTATTTTTTAGAAGCTTTTTTAGTGGTATAACTTTTCACTAATTTTCATAGGAATCCATAGTAAAAATGGTGTTGTTTAGCTTCAAATTTTTCAATGAAAACAGCAAAAATGTTACAAAATGTTTATACAAAATTATTCTACATATCTTTAGCAGGAATATTCAAGAAGGGTATATTGGTATTTAGTAAATATTAAGTGCCGAAATATTAAAATTAAATTATTTCTAAAATATATTTTTCGAAATTTCATTTTGAAAAATACATCAAAGTTGGCTCTGACGAATTAAAATAATACTTGCTAAATTTATCTTTAGTTTTACTAGTGTACGTTAGATGTCTATAATTGTTGGCAGAGAAATACGAAAAAAAATTATTTAATCACATAATTATGACACGTTCTTAATTTTTTGCGAATTTGTTTTGCTTATCCTACAATTTTTAGACTAAAATTTCCCCAGTTCGCAATTTTTGGTACGATTTTTCAAAATGTTTACTACCCACTGCCATCTATGTACATTGACTTAATGCACACGACTTGACGTAGTAAGCTTTTCTTTTTAATTTGACCAGAAAGCTGTTGTTATGAACTTTTTTTTATATTTTGGTTAAAATAAATCAATTATTACAAGAAAATGAAAACGATTTACTTAAACGAGATTTATATATGTTGAAATTCAAACATTTATAAAAATATTTCAGAAATCATAATTAAGAATTTGCAACGTTTTCATTTACAAATTTGTCTTAGGAAAAAAAGTGATTTCCCATATGTTTCATGTGTTTTACTATGGAAATTTTGGTTTTTTCGTCGTTTCTAATTCCCTTATAAAAGCTTCGTTTTTTAGATTATGGCTTGTATAATCAAGGTTGCTTTGCCAAAACACAGTAATTTTTGACTTCTATAAATAAGTCTATAAATAAAAATAGTTTGCCATAAAAAGAAAATTTGCATGGATCAAAAAACTTTCAGGGAAATTAGGGGATACAAAAGATATTTGCAACATATAAAATAATTAAAATCAGTACAGGATTTTGAAGCACACTCCATATACGGTACGTCTTCTAGCACATGCAAACCAAAACCCTGTGGTTATTTCTTCATAAATAGAGTTTTTAACATTTTCATCAGAACATCTAAAAGCCGTGATAAGGATACGCTTATGAGTTTCTTTTAATATAATGAAACATTATTTTAGCAAAGCTTCCAACGAACTATCGATGACAGCATCTAAGAAATAATAAAGAATGAATTTTAATTTTATTTGGAACCACTTACTTGGTTTCTGCCTAATGTCTAACATAGTTATTTAAATGCTCTTTAGAAATCTGCGATTAACCCACGGTTTTTTTTTAATTTTGAGGTTTGTTTGAAACTTCGTCACAGTCAGTTAAGTCTTTTGGGAATGTCTGTGGTAAATTGCGAGATGTAGTCGAGCTGTCGGTTCTGTCGAGGATTTCGTTCAGACTTTGACGCGATCGCGGTAGTTAACAGTTTATGGTCGGTTATCACGGAAAATATTCTACCTTCGACAAAGCATCGGAAATGCTTAATGGCCCAATAAATGGCCAACAGTTCTCTGTCGAAGGCAGAATACTTTTGTTCGGGTGAGGAAAGCTTTTTTTAAAAGAAACTTAGTGGTTCCCAATTTCTGTCATTTCGTTGCTCCAATACTGCATCCACCGCAACACTGCTGATGCGCAGTGTTCCACGTTACATAAGATGTGCAAAGAGAGTAGCCTGAGCGAGGGCAACTTTAGTTGCGTTTAAAGCCGCTTCGCATTCAGGTGGCCAAGTACATGGATTCTTCTTACTTACCTGGCCCATCCGACTGAGATGACCATGAGTTGGGCAAGATGTTGACCATACCCACAAAACGCTGTACTTGCTTGACAGCAGTGAGTAGGGGAAAGGATTGGATTGTCATGATTCTATCCGCAGAAGCCTTAACGCCATCTTTGGTGATTTCATAGCTAAGGAAGTTTATGGACGCTGTACCGAATTCACATTTTTATGATTTAATTGTTAAACCAAATTCTGCTAAACGAGTGAATATGGAATCTAGATGCTCGCGGTGTTCGATCTCCTTTCTACTGGCTACTAATATATCGTCGATGTATACGTACACGAAATCCATACCCTTCGTTACTTCATCCATTAGACGTTGAAATGTTTGCGCTGCATTTCTAAGACCGTATGGTATTCTCGTGAACCCAAAGAGTTCAAAAGAAACGGTAATAGCTGTTTTGTGAATGTCTTGCAATTTTATTTTTGTGAAAACGGTGCAGTCTCTTAGGTTTAAGGAAAAGTTATTAATGTGCGGAAGTGGATACCAATCCATACAGTGACCGGGCTAGTCGTTACTATCACGCTTCAGGACTAAATGTAGAGGTGAAGTGGCGCTGGAAAAGCTTTGTCTACATAAACCCAGCTGCAACATGTACTCGAATTCGTTACTTGCAATTTTGTGCTGCTCAGGGTCTAGTCGCCGTGGTCGCGAAAATGATAAATGACCTACAGTAATAATTCGGTGTACCACATTATGTTTCACCGGTAGATCGTAGCGGGGCTCATGATGCGTTCGAGAAGGGTAACGGCCTTCGACAGCAAATAGCTGAGGTACTGATTCATTACATTAACTTCTATGATGGTTAATCATATTAATGTAGGATGCAGATGGGTTGTATTGGAATATAATGTTAACATCGAATATACAATTATTTTTAGATTTACGTGAACGCTATAATTTTAGGTTCGGTTTTTTAAAATATTTTTCTCTAAACTTTCATTTTGTTGATGTTATTATATAACTTTGCCATTCAACATTTCTCATTCCTTTTCGAATTGGAGTCTTAATTACTTTTAAAAATTTTTGCATTTTCTAATCCTTATACTGATATCGGTTTCGATTTCTATTCAAACCATCGAAATATCACCCTGGTTAAATATGTATGTCTCAGTTTCGTCTATCTACAGGAAAACATAGAATTAATTGATTTTAAACTGCATCTTCGAATAAGTAATTCCCTAACTCATATCAGGCTTAAAATTTTCAACAATTTCAGTCTCAAAAATAATAATTTCTTGTCCAATTTCTAATTCAGAGTAAGTGGTGCTCTAGTAAGGTATGTCTAAATTTATATTTCAATAATTAACCCTTAGTGGCCACACGGGGTAACTAGTTACCCCAGGCTGAGAAAAAGTGAAATTAGAGGTATAAAACCTTTGAAATTGATACAAGTAACGACATCTGCCGGTAGTAGACAAGCGTGAGATGTGACTCCATTACATAGGAAGCCGAAAAAACGCGTGGCGGCGCTTTGAGCGTTTGTATTCTCGGCGTGGGGTAACTAGTTACCCCAGTGAGGCCGCAACCGTTGCTCGGCACAGATCATTTTTTTTCAAATCGACTTGTTTGTGGTGTCAATAGACAAAATAAAGGTAAGATTTTGATATTCTAGAGTAAAAAAAAAAAAATTCAATCCTAGTCGTTATGGAATCTTGCCTATTCTTATGAAATAATTAAGTTTTATTTTTATATGATATTGTTTATTGAATAAATCAAGGGGCCTATCCACACCAGTATTTTTAACAACCGTATTCACCCTCGTTTCTCTACCTCTCTGTCTACAAACCTAAATTTGTGGTGAGGATTTGTAATGCACTTTTGCATTATGAAATTTCTGGTATTTCTACACCAGAGATTTACAGGACTATTTCTTCGGAAAGAGCAACAGATGGTCATCAAGAGCATCCTAAAAATTGACAACAACCAAAAAATGGGCGACCTGAAAAAAGTTACCTTCGACCAAGCGCGGAGGTGCGTACTGTGCGACCGAAAGAAGGACAAAAAACGCGTGTTACTTCGGCCTGTAGAAGACCGGTTTGCGAAGAACATCGGTTCCCTTTGTGCATGACGTGTGCTGGTCAATAAAATAGGATTCAAAATAATTTTTTTTTGTTCAAATATCAAAAAAATAATTTTTTTTTTCACTTTTCTGTACGTAAATATGTATTTAGAAGCTAATAAAACACAAAAAAGCTCAAAGCCCAAAAAGCTTATGATTACTAATTTTTTTCATTTTTCCCTCCAGTAATTTTGCAAAATAAATATACTTTTGAATAATCAGCGGATACTGTTATTCTTTATGGTAGTGGTATATGTTGTGCGTACAATTCTAAAATTTCAGCCCCTATTATTGAAAAATGGCGGAGTAATGAATTGTTTTCTGAAAAAAGCCATTTTTGCTGAATTTTCACATATATGATCAGTTTTTAAAGCGCCATATATAAATTTATCGATAAAAATCATTAGAAATGTTGAAGAACTCTTCAATAAATATGAAATAATCGGTTAGAAGTCTTAAAACATTCATATGTCTTGTACAACTATGTTTTTCAGCGTGGGGTAATGAGTTCCCCATGTGGCCGCCCCGAGAAACAATTGTTAACCGCAACAGCATTCACGGTTTCAAAACCGTAAAATGTCGGTTGAAAAATTAAAGCAAAACACAAAAATATCTACACGAAGGCTATCCGATTTACTTATCGACAACAACCGATTCAACAACGAAAACAAAACCCAACCTAAATCATTGATGATTATTTCGGGTGACAAAAAAAATGTAAATGTATTGATTACAGATTTACATCCGGACAGTTTTAAGTCCGTTAAAATTACCTTCATTTTACGGTAAAGTGGGCTGTTAAATATCCCGACAAACAATGAGATTTGCCTTGAGTTTTTTAGTTTTGGCGAATATAATAATTCGCTAAATCAGTACGGTCTTAGTTATATATAACATATAAAGTTCGATTTGTAGTTGATATGTTATGAGTAGATGGCCCTTTATTTCACTGGCTCACCAAGTCGTAAATATTGGAATGCTATTAAAAATAATATATTTGTCTATAAACAATAGACATTTTACTTACAAATGTTCGTCAATTAGACCGTGTTTTATCCGACTATTTTATTTGCATATTACCGACAAGGAGATTGTAGAATGTTACCTATTCACACAAAGGGATGGTTCATTTACGGCAAATTTCACATATGTATAAAAGCTCGACATTTCGACGGTTTTCTATCCGACACTTTCACTAACATATATAGAATATTACATGATACACACAAAGGTATGGTTAATTTACGGCAAATTTCGCAAGTAAATGTTCGACTATTGCACTGTTTTATTTCCAACAATTTCGCTTACATATTAAGGGAGAAAGGACTTTATAATGGTACCTGATACCCACAAAATAACAGTTTATTTACGGAGAATGGCATTTACAAACTGTCGGCAATTTGACCGTAAAATAACCTACGGTCCTCGTTCAGACATTAGAGCCCGCCCAAGGTGTTCCAAAACTCGTTTTTTTTACATTACTTGAGGAAAGTCAAGTCTGCCAAAAAACAGTTCGGTCCTTCAGTCCCTCATCAGTTATTTTTCAGTACTTAATATTGAGATTGTTTGTCGGGCGCTATGTGGCCTGGCTGAGGTGTGGCCGTTAAGGGTTAAGCAGACCCAGATAATAATATTAAACACAAATGCTTTTTCCAAATTGGATTCCCCACGATCCGGCGTAATCTGCACGTTTCTACGCGAGATAGCCTAAATCAAAATTACTTACGCTACATTAAACTTCCACTTTTATTTTATGCAATAATCGAAAGTCCTCGGGGTTTGAACTATTTCTTTGGACAATTGAGTCCAACTGTTTCAATATAACCAATTTCAATAAATTCCTTAATGTTAATGATGCTCATATTTTCGATTAGTTCGCTGGTTAAGTTTGATAGGCAGCAAAAATAGTTACCATTTGTGTTGAAGGGAGTAAGTCCATCTCTAAAATAATTAGCATTTGCGTTGAAGGGAGAGTACTGTTCATCGAGGTTGGTGTTTCTCCACACCTGAACTTCCTTAACTTCCATTGACTCCGTGACGAACCAAAGTGAAGTAGTAAATTTCCCAAGGGAATGTCTTAATTCTCTCACTGTTACCGGAATATAATCACACATTCTGAATTTGAAAATTGGAGTGCCAATTGCAATGTAATTACTCCGAAACATCAATCAGTCAAAGTTATGCATTGGCACACGATTAGACCTAATAATGGTGAAGACGTACTAATTCCACGAATACCACTCATTACGACCGACCAACATAGTATTCGAGTTCAAATGACTTCAATTTCCAATACGCATTCCGTTCACAATCTTTGCAAGTGTGCGATTTGAATTTAGATGCTTCGATTGCTTCTCTAATGGGCAATTATACGTCGCATGCTCCGGAATCGATAAACCTTCGGATCTTTAGGTTTAGAAACGTAGTCAATCCACTAGCTTTTCAATAAAAATTATTTTCTATGAAAAACACATTTTTCCTTTCTTTCCTTTCATTCCACAGCATAGCCAGAACCACGCAAGGCAGGGTATTGAATTTAATAATGGGTTTTCTAGATAACTCTATGTTCGCTAGAATACTTTTAATTACAACGGGGTCAGCAAAATATGGAACTTATCCATTTCTAAACCAATCATGATGAAATTGAGTAAGCTATATACATACTGCGAACAGGATCAACCAGCCTGCTAAATGTAATTTAGCGATTTATAAATCGATAATGTAAAAAAGGTATGATGTTATAATGGTACGACGGTATGATTTTATAATGGTGTGATGGCATGAGGGTGTAATGGCACGATGGTATAATGGTATGATAGTACGATTTTTAATTTTTCCCGAGCAACGCCGGGTGTTTCTGCTTCTTTAAAATTTATTTTAACTTCTACATTGTCGCTGTCATCGAGACCTTTAATTTGATATAAGATATGTGTTTTTTTTTTTTCAAAAATGCGTTTTAGGCAGGTTTGGAAACGGGCACCTTAATTATACTACATAAAAATGTTTATGATATTAACTCGTTACTAATTCTTAAATACTAATCACAAAAAAGAAAATCGCAATATCCGTAATATTTGTCATCTGGTTAAATCACCTTCCATAAAAAAAATAATTCACTTAAGGGTCCCTTTATTAAGTATTTTACCCTATGTAGGGATTCATAATAAGACATTTCAAATTATCACCAATATATTTAATCACATAAGTTTTGAATATTTCGCTATTTTTTTTATTTCTCAACAGTTATAAATTTTAAATGCAGGTTGTCCGCCAATGTTAAATTATATAGGTAATAGATTATCATCGACCTAGACATGGCGTTGCTAAATATTGTTGACTTTGTGTTGCTCCCTCGTGTTGTCAGGTTGAAATAATTCTTTTGAAACAAATTTTTTTAGCTCGTGTTTTTTTTTTTTTGTTATCTCTAGCAATTTTATGTCAAAAAAAAACAAAAGAATAAAAATAAAATCAGACAAAATGCTAATTAACAATTAAGACACTTTTCTTTCTCGCCTACAACACTAAACACCAAAAACAAAAAAAAAATAATGAAATTAAATTTAAATTCACTTTATTGCTTCAAAATGATTAAAATTACCATCTACCAAAAAAATAAAGGAAAGACTCGGAATTAATTTTTTTTTTTTGAGTTTTTTTTTGTATTTTCATTTTCTCGTTTCAAATTCGTACAAAATTTTTTTTTTTTTGTAGTTTTAATTGAAAGCAACGAGAAAAATTCTTTGTACTAAATTTTTTATTTTTTTATTTTAAATGCTTATTTTAACAATTACCTCGGATATGGAAATTATATACTAGCTGTATGTATACAACTATGTATTTATATAAGTACTGTGAAAATACAAAAACAATGTATATTCGAGAAAACACAGTATTTTCCAACAGACGAAAACAAAATACAAACATTTTTTTTTTTTAAATTCTGTTTGGTACATGAAAAATAGAAAAAAAATTAAATAATCAATTATACAATTTTCCTGTTTTTCTTTTATTTTATATTCATTTAAAGTTCACCTTTTTGTTGTATTTCTAATTAATTTCTAAAAATTCCTTTCAATTAATTTATTTTTTATTTATTCCGACTTTGTATAAATTCTTAGTTTGATGAAGCGTAAAATAAGGAATTTTTGTTTTCGTTTTTCTTCTCGTGTATTTTAATTTTAATTTTTTTTTTCTTTTTTTTGTAAATTGTGAAAAATTCAAATAAATTTATGATCATAAAGATGTGCGGCTGATATAATATATGCGTAAACACAAAATACAAAGAAAACCGCACGAAATGTACAACAGCTTTTTGTCTTGTTGATGATAAAGAATTTTTTTTTTTTTGTAGTAGGTATAGGAATGAGCAGACAGGAAAGTTAGTACCTCCGAAAACTATGTATGACTGTGGCAAAGTATAATAATTCACATCTCTACGAATTATTATACATATTCGACTCATAAAATATGCAAATGTAATAAAATAAAAAAATGCTTCCTTCAACCATATGTATATGGTATGTATATTCAAAACAAAACACATGTCCCATGAAAATACCAATCTCGATGGAATATTTCATAAATTTTATAACGTGCTAAGAGATAAAAAAGGTGTGTAACATAATCATATACATAGTATAATACATTATATACCCAAAAGTTCAATCCAAATCTTATTTCGAAACAGTTTTCGCCTCATTAAATTGATAAATTAGAATCGATTCCCAAAAAAATTATTTAATTTTGTGCTTCGCAATTTCTATTTTTTTTTGGCTCAAATTATTTGTTCCATTCGTTATGTATATTCCATAGATCCACCAAGTCAAATTAATATTAAAGCAAATAAATTTTCCACACAGGATTTTTTTTTTTTTTTTTTTTGAAGAAATGGATACACAACAACATATCGTATATACCTTTCCAAAAAAAAAAAAAATATGAAATAAAATATTAAGCAAAAAAAAAAGAAAAAGTGAAGATTTTCCCAGAGACACTAAATTTTCTTATCATTTTGCTGCAGGTAAATCTTTTTTTTTTTTTTTTGTTACTTTGTAATCAAAAATATTTCTCGTACGAAAAATAAAAAGACAAATTTGACGTCCGTCTTTTTTGACATAAATTTTCTTTCCCGTCGTCTCAAACTCCGGGAAATATATATTTATACACCAACGAATAACTAAAAAAAAAAGGGAAAAATAATAATAGAAAGGATAACACAGAAAAAATAAAAATGAAATATAATAATAATAATAATAAGGAAAAGGAATTTATATAAATATAAATAAGGAGCGAAGCAGCGCGTTTTTGTCGCCCAATATACACAACTCTGTTGTGTAAGATATTTTGTGTTTATATATTGCCTGGCTTCGAATCGAAAGGGATCTAATTCAATTGTTAGGGGTACGTTTTAGAAAGTAGGTGTTTTTTTTTTGTTTGCTACATCTTCATGTCGTTCGTCTCTGCGTATTTATAGGATTCAGTTTATTGACTTTTTGATTTTTTATGGCTCCATTTTTTTTTTTGAATGCCTGTTATAGGAACGGAAAATTATATTTTATTTTGAACTAATCAGAAATTGAGTTATTTTATGACGTTAATAAAATTAACTTAAATTAGTTTAACCAACTTTTTTTTTTGGATAGTAAAGTATTTTTATGCGTGTATATCAATGTGAATGTGTACTTTTAGCATTTTATGCCTTTTTATTATCCAAATGTGCGTATATAAGGAGAAAAGTAAACGGAATGGATTTTGGGTGGTTTAGGTAATTTGATTGATTGAATATATTTATACAAAATACATACAATAGAATGCGTATATTAGCTTAATTAAACACGTTATGGGTGTTTTGGATTTGGTTAATATTTTACGATCACAGCAATTTGGTAATGTAAGGATTATAAAAAAAAACTTCATGGTTCAATGTAATAAGTGTTTTTATAACCTCGGTAAATATTAAAGCAACCTTGATTATACACAGCCGTAGTCTACAAAATGAAGCTTTTATAAGGGAATTATAGAAACGAGGAAAAAACCAAACTTTCCATAGTAAAGCACATAAAACATATGGGAAATCATTTTTTTCCTAATACAAATTTTTAAATGAAAACGTTACAAATTCTTAATTATGACTTCTGATATATTTTCATATATGTTTGAATTTCAACATATTTGAATGTCGTTTTAGTAAATCGTTTTAATTCTTGTAATAGATGATATATTACTGTTTATATTAATATATATATATAGCTATGAGGCTGTAGAACGCTTTGAAAAAATAAAACAATTTAACAATACAAATGAAATAATAGGAACTATACTGTTTGTGGAGTAGTGGTAATGCATTGGACTAGAGCGGCAAAGGTCTTCGTTTCGATCCTCATCTAATTTTTTTTTTTTTTTTGTTATTATTATTTTTTAGTATTCATGTAATGACCAAATATTTTACTTTAAATTAAACATTCCGCTTTTTAGTTTCAGTTTTCCGCATTTTAGGTAATTACTAATTACACAAGAAAATACGTGGTCCGTGTTTATGATTAAACACTACAACATATTATTTAAAAACTTATGTCGTTTTCGATTCGTCATCTACTCATCTCGAAAAAAGCACTCTATATTTCTGTTCAAGTCGAACAATACAATCGAGTTGCCCGCTAATATACATATGTATACGTGTGTTTGACGTCTATAAAAATATTGTTGATGTTTTCCCAAATATAATTTTCTTCAAAATGACACTACTGATTGTTGGTATTAGTAAAAGAGGGGTAAATCTGCCAAAAAATCCAGATTTGTAATCGAGCAAAAATGTTGCTCGACCGATTGCTTTTCCTTGACGAATCGAGTTACTTGACAGCACAAAAATCACTCTTTTGACAACCGATTGTTTTCTTTTGAGCGAATCGAAAACGACATTATATTATGAGTTATAGCAAAGCAACCTTGATTATACAAGCCATAATCTAAAAAACGAAGCTTTTATAAGGGAATTAGAAACGAGGAAAAAACCAAACTTTCCATAGTAAAATACATAAAACATATGGGAAATCACTTTTTTTCCTAAGATAAATTCGTAAATGAAAACGTTGCAAATTCTTAATTATGATTTCTGAAATATTTTCATAAATGTTTGAATTTCAACATATATGAATATCGTTTAAGTAAATCGTTTCCATTTTCTTGTAATAATTGATTTATTTAACCAAAATATAAAAAAAAGTTCATAACAACCGCGTTCTGGTCAAATTAAAAAGAAAAGCTTACTACAAATCGTGTGCATTAAGTCAATATACATAGATGGCAGTGGGCAGTAAACATTTTGAAAAATCGTACGAAAAATTGCCACCTGAGGAAATTTCAAGTTCAAAAATTGTAGGAAAAGCCAAACATATTCTCAAAATATTAAGAACGTGTCATAATTTTGTGATTAAACAATTTTTTTCGTATTTTTCTGCATAAATCTGAGACATCTAACGTACACTAGTAAAACTAAAGATAAATTTAGCAAGTATTATTTAAATTCATCAGAGCCAACTTTGATGTATTTTTCAAAATGAAAGTTCGAAAAATATATTTTACAAATAATTTAATTTTAATATTTCTGCAATTAATATTTACTTAATACCAATATACCCTTCCTGTATATTGCTGCTAAAGATATGTAGAACACTTTTGTATACAAATTTTGTAACATTTCTGCTTTTTTCATTGTAAAACTTGAAGCTAAAAAACACCATTTTTACTATGGATTCCTATGGAAATCAGTGAAAAGTTATACCACTAAAAAAGCTTCGAAAAAATACGTCATAATGATTATGGCTCTATACTCTAGAAGGCTCTGGTTATAGTAAGCCATGAGAATTTTTCGGTAAAAAATTTTTTTTCTGTCATAAACTTCAAAGCATGCTATGTTCGAAACAATATAAGAATGAAAATTAAATAAATTTCCTTAGGTTGATATGGCTTAGTAGAAATGTTTTGGACTAGAGCGGCTAAAGTCCAGGGTTCGATGGTGGCCACGGCATTTTAGTTTTGTTTTTCAATTTATATTTTTTTGACGTGACAACATCTTACACCGCATGTTCAGAAAATTGACAAGAAATGTTTCCCTTGGTTGTGGGTAATTACTAATCAATTATAAGCATTACGTTTAATTTACATGTATGATTTCTTAGGTTGGTCCTTATAGGCTTTATGTCTCACACATAATATTATCGAATGATTTCGCGCGATTTAAATCCTTCAATAACTGTAGTGAGAGAATGACTCATCCGATCCGAGCACTTCTGAAGTCAATTTCTGCGTAAAGAAACAGTGGTCTCTTCTCAACATGTTATAAACGCTATCACGCAAAACACCTACGGCCGTGTTGATGACACAGCCCACCCCAATTTTATATTTTTTTTTCTGTCTGTAAGGTTTTTTGTGTGATACTCCAACGCATGTAAAACCGTCCTTAAAAGCCCTTACTCTTTGGTTTAAGGTCTATTTATTCTTTACAATATTCCTTAAAAGCCTTTAGTCTCGAGCTATTCGTACTTGGCTAAAAAATAACGGTGAAAAAAATATCAAATGGTCAAATAGTGATAGTGGCAGAGCCGCTTGACAGCAACATTATATATAAATTGTATCCGTCCTAGGACGGGCTGTACCCCTAGTATATATATAAAGAGTATTCCAAAGTTACTGGTTTTAATCATAATTTAAATTATTGAACTCTATAAGTGACTTTTCCGTGCACATAATAATAATCGAGAATTCTGTTTTGTTTCTTGTAACAGTAATCGTTTTTGAAAGTAACTGTGTCATAAGTACCTAATCGGAATCCGTAAATCATTATGTCATGTGCAGTGTGCAAAATAAAATTTAATAAAAATGAGAAATATGTCTATTGTGGGATATGTGGTAAAAGTTTTCATCCAAAGTGCACGAACCTCAATGCTGAGGACGTTAAACGTATTGCTAAGGATAAGATAAACTGGAGTTGCTCTAAATGTATTAATTCTGCTAACATGAATCTTAATGAGGTGGAGCTTGCTACTTCCTTAAATAGTGCTGCTAATGCTGTGTCAACTAATTCATTAACTGATAGCAACCCGTTAACAACTGGCAGTTCATCTATTTTAATTATATTGCCGTCGCAGCGTGGTTCTCCACATGTTACACCTGAGGGCTCTGATGAATGTAATATTTTCAATGAGCTTATGGCCTTGAAAAATGAAATTAAAGCAGAATTTAATAAAGTGAATCGTAATATTTTGGAGCACTATGGAACACTTTCTAAAAAATTTGATCAACTATCAGAGGAGAACAAATTTCTTCGGAAGGAAAATTTGGATTTAAAAAGCAGACTGTCTGCTGTGGAACAATCTCCCTTCGATAATTGCGTTGATGTTGTTGGCCTTCCGTTTACTAAAGGTGACAGTGCCTCAACCGCCGTCTTAAGTATGTTTAAAACCTGTTTGGGAGTGTCTTTTTCGGAAAATGATCTTGATTGTGTGACACCAATATCATCTGTTAAAGGCAATAATAACAATGGGACCATTTTTAGAGTAAAATTTCTTCGGAAGTCGTCAAAGGATGTGGTCATGCATGCAAAAAAGGAGTGCAAAACTCTTTCATTTCAACATTTGGGTTATTCTGTGGACAAGAACAGAAACATTTACATTAACAATAGTATGTGCTTTTCCAAAAAAAGAATTTTTTCGGAGGCGTGGAGATTAAAACTGAATGCTCTATGTGACCTTGAATCGTTTCGGTAAATTTAATTTTTAATTTTGTTTTTTTTTTTATATGTAATTTCTAATCAAAATATTCCTATTCAGGGTCGCAGTGTTGATTTATGTAGTCATGATTATTTAGATAATAGTTCTTGTAGTTTTAATTCGTCTGATCATTTAAATACTGCAGCGGTTAGCTGCTCTAAGTTTTTAATCTTTCACCAGAACATCCGAAGTTTACGCGAAAATTTTGACAAATTTGTGTCCCATTTAAATTCTTTTGAGTCTTTACCGGGGGTAATTATTTTATCTGAAATATGGATTTACGACTATGAAACGGGGTTTTATAACATTCCTAATTATAATTTTGTTACTTGTTGCAATAATAATTATCGGTCGGGTGGTGTTGGTATTTTTTATAACTGTCATCTTAACTGTTCGTTTTAGTCAATCAATTTGGAGTCAGCAGATATCATTAAGCTAACTATACAGATTAATAATGATACTTTCACGATTGTTGGCGTGTACCGCATTCAATCTGTTGCTGTAGCAAATTTTATTTCTGGGTTCTCGTCCTTCTTAAGTGCAATCAAAACTAAAAACTTAGTTGTTTTGGGTGATTTTAACATTAACATTTTAAACTTGCCTAATAGTAGTGACGATTACTTGTTTATGATGTCCTCGTTTGGTTTAGAGTCTTTGGTTGATACTCCTACACGTGTTTTTAACTCTAGTGTTACGTGTATTGATCACTGTTTTGCGCGTGTTCGTAAAATAATATGGGGTTGTTAAAAGCATCTGTTCTTCCATTGTCGATTACTGATCATAGTTTAATTAAGCTTGAAATAGTTGTACCATCCAATATTAGAATTGCATCTCGGAATAATAGTTCATTTAAACGTTTTAATCTTACTAAATTTTACTCGTTAGTTTCATCCTTCAATTTTTTAATTTTTATAACTAATGATCCGTCCACTGGCCTTATTAATTTTGTAAGTAGTTTTAACAATATTAGTTCGTCCTGTTACATTTCTGATGTTCGAAAAGCAGATATCAAGCTTAAACCTTAGATTTCTGGCTATTTGGTTAATTTAATCAATAAAAAGAGGAGAATTAGTTTAAAATATCGCAAACATCCTAATAACATTAGCCTCAAGGATTATTTTTTGAAGTTGTCTGATAAAGTTAGTTCTTGTGTTAAAGCTGAGAAACATAATTACTATAATCGCAGATAAAATTGCTAATTTTGGTTTTATTTTAGTACATTATCAGAAGTGCGTTTATACGAATGTCCACCTGAAATTTAGATTTTTCAATTTATTAAAGTAAAACATTAAAATTTTTACTAATGGTTTATCTTTTCAACAGATTTAAGATGATAGACATAATTTAGACTACTTGAAAAAAATCAAAACACTTTACTCTTAGAACTATATTCAAAAAACATAGTGCGTTTATACGAATGTCTACCACTGTATGTTTTGTTTTTCCTATGATTTTACTATTCTTATTATTATTTTATTTGACCCCCTACCAGTTGTTGTAATTTTATTATAGAGGTTTCCAATACGTTACTAAGGAAACCTATCTTCTGCCATAATATTAATTCATGTGTACTTATTTAATTGGTGTTATTGATTTGTATGGTTTGAGTTTAAAATAAATAAAATAAATAAATAAAATTTAAACAAACATTTTAATTTTTTTTCATAACAACACCATTCTGGTCAAATTGAAATAAAAGCTTACTACAGTGATGGCAGTAAAAATTTGGTAAAATCGTAAAATTACCAACTGGAAAAATTTCATGTTCAAAAATTGTAGTAAAAGCAAAACCAATTCACAAACAACAAAATTTGGATTTAATATATTCTTGAAGTACTTGAACCCTTAAAAAAATTAAATTTTTCTGTACAAAATTCAGAGTAAGCCAAAATTTCTTTAAATTTTTTCATCTACTAATTTTCAATGTAATGAACCAATGACCAAGCTTTCAATTTGACCCGCCAAGAAGTTTTATACCCAAAATTTTAAATTGTATTTATGACGAGTTCTTCCAACAAAAGAACTCGCCGTAGCATAGAAAATGATAGCTCAGTAGTGAGTAGATGATAGTAGTTCAGTTTTTTTAATTAAATTAGTTTTCATTCAAGAACTAGGGATCGAAAATTACCGGCTCTCGGTAATTTTTTAATTGTAATATCCGTAATTTATCGAAAAATTGACTTTTCTATAAAACAATTAAAGAATATTAGTCTGTCCCTTATAAATTAATTCTAAGTAAGCACATAATTTGTCAGATTTGAACGCTCAATTTTTTCAGTGTTTGTATTAGAAATTTGACGCACAAAGTTTGGTTCTTAATTTTTAGAAAATTGATTGATCTCAGTATTTTGTTGCAGAGTGTATACGCCAGGAATAAAAATAAACATTCAATTTAAGGGGACATAGCACCAACAAAATTTTTATAAATCGATTTTTTTTTTTTTTTTTTTGATAGAATTTGTTACAATAAACCTTTAATAACATGGTTTTAATAATATAAAAGTGAAATTCATTAAAAAAAATAATGATCATATACAGCAAGGCGCGTCAAGGTCGTTTTTTCAATGAATTTCGTTCAGTTCGCTACATCGACTTGCTCACAGAAACATGGCAGAAGTAAACAAAATAAACATTTCGTTAAATAAAAAAACAAAAAATCCGAATTTTCGTTAAGTAGCTACTACTGCCGCTCTTGTGAAATAATATGAAACCTGAGAGGTTGGTGCGCGAATTCTAAGCTAACTTCCTTTATATCTTTATAATTTATTTGTCTAGCATCGATAGAACACAATAAAATTTTCTAAACTAGCTAAACAATCTCAAAAATCGAAATTAATTTAAGTTCCTTGAATCGATTTGATCTATTAAGCAAATATATTTTGCAGCACCAGTGTTGTTAATTAATTATGGCATGGTCTGATGGATTATTATGGTGTACGGAGAGCCGAACACTGAGTTTGATATAAAAAATTATTAGCCAATGTTTAACCGTAGGCGTTGACATGTGATTGAGAAACACGAAAAAAAAAAAGTGGAAATTTATTCATAATTCCATAATCGATCGTTTTGGATATTTAAACTTTAAATGACAATTTGATAATCGGTGCTGAGAAATTTGCACAGGGAAACCGGTTTAGTTTCATACAGGATAATAAACCAAAACTTTCCTATAGAGTGGTTAAGTAAAGACCACAATAGTACAGACCTGAAATGAGTGGAATGAGTTATTGTGGGATAATGTTAGAAATTGTTTTTTCGGCAAAATAGTGGTTGCAGAGTGGTATTGTAGCAAAAGACCGTTACACAAAATATTAATTTGTAATAGTTTAATCTACTTGCCCATTTCTCGTTGGCATTCCTGTAGTAATTGTGGAGTGATCTATACCTTTGGATTTTCAATAGTTTTGAAATTCTGAAGAAGTGAACGTTATTAAATGCAGCGAGATGCCAAACACTGCCTTTTGGATATTAGGATTCCTTAATTACCTCTTTTGATGTCGTCTACTTCAATGGATACGGCTAAACGAACTTAGAAAATGCATTGATTACACAAAGTATGTATTTAAACTGTTTTTTCGTTACCGTTTGCTTTAACTGTTAAATGGCTAAAACCCATAAATAAGAACAATATTTTAAGCTAAAGTATAGAAAATGGCATTTTTCCGGAAAATCGACTTGAGAGAAAAGTATTTAAAATTATTGATAAAAATTTCCGAGATATAGAACAAAAATTAATCTTTTCAATTAGGACATGGTTAGAGTAATCGACTAATCAACCGTTTCAAATTGACCGATTTATCGAAAATTGAAAAAAATTGGGAACTGAATCGACCAAAAATTTGAAATTGTGAACTGAAATTTGTTTGTAAATTATTTCTGTTCCCTTTTCTATTAAAAAATTGGGCAAAAATTGGGCAAAAATTGGGAAATTGGAGCTAACAATTTTGTGGAAATTGAATTTAAAAAAAAAAAAAAAAATTTGTTTCTTAAAATCGATTAATCAGAATTTTACCAATCCGATTAATTGACTCCCTCTTTCGATCATCAATCAAGATATTAAAGAATGTTTCAAAAATATAGTTTGACTAAATAGCGAAATATTAAAATTAAAAAAAAAAACATTCTGGCCAACATCTCTTATCAAAGCACATTTTTAGTTATACATACGTACCACATATCACAGATATTGCAGCAAGAAAACACTTTACTAAAATTACTACAGCAAACAACGTGAACATTAAAGCGAACTGTAACAAATGCGAAATAGAAGTGAATAACTCTAAGGGATCATCGTCGGCAATGATGAACCACATGAAATATGCTCATAAAATTGCTTGTGAAAAAAGAAGTCTTGAGTTGGATTCCAATTTAAGTGAAAAAAAACTCGAAGTAAAAATCCAATTCAACCACTTTAGGGAGATTGTTGATGGATTAGTTACAAATGATGTGTTTTCAATTCGAGGTATAACTCGCTCGAAGCCTATTCTGCAAGCAATTTCAGATAAGGGTTATAAATTACCACAAAGCCCAACTAGAATAATGGCGCTTATTCACGAAGAATTTGAAATAAGAAACGGCAATATTTAAAATATTTCAATGACGCTAAAGCAAACAGTGAAAGTTTCAGTATCACATTGGATGAATGTTCAAGATAAATTAGGGAAAGTATTATAACCTGGTCTATAACCACGATTATTGGATCGTGTAATTCATCTTAGATATTGTCAACACTCAGTGATCACCTTATGGGTTTCCATCTTACCTTCAAAGACGACATTGTTTCCGCCTCAAATGAAGTATCCAAGAGCTGAATTCAAATATGCTTGAATCACAGTCTTCAATACGCTATTTCTAGCCCGTTCTCCTATTCAAAGCATAAGCTGAACTACACCGGTTTCCGAAAAATTTACAATAGCCGAAATCTTAGATAAAGTAGCTATAGCTAGTTACATTTTTCAAAAGATTGAGTGGGCGAAATGACATTTTGCAACAGAAAGTAAGTATTACATTGGGTAATGAACACAGTTTACAGCTGGATGTGATGCCACGAAAACCAATTGATGAAGCTTTTAAAGTTTAAAATTTTAGAATTTTTAAACTATCGCGCTGAATGTATTTGCATTAGCCATTGTTGAAAAAACTAAACGAAATTAAAGCGGTAAGTTCTTATGATTTCTTGTCATTTTTGGATGCCATTCTAACGATTCGCCCAACATCTACAGAGCCTAAACGGGTATTTTCAAGTTCGTCAAATTGTAGTCGTAAAATTGGAACACGCTTAAGTTATGACTCTTCTATTTGGTATTGTTGAAATATCACCAACTTAATACTTAGCATTTAATAATTGTTTACCTTTTAAATGTCAAGTATTCTATTTAAGCTCAAATTTGTAACTGTTTACTTCCAGGTTTTATTTTATTTATCCTACGCTATTTAATTTAATTAATTTTTATTGAAATAAATTGAAGGATTAACAAGTCTGAACACATTTTTCTATAAATTGAAAACCGAGAAAAACATTTTTTTTTTTGGAAACCCTACCAACATCTAAGAAGATTTTTCCAAAATGCTAAAATGCGACCCGAGAACATTTTCAAAACTAATCTGTCCAGAGGGGTCATCAACGCGATCTTTCACTGCTGCAGAAGAAACAACCTTAACCAGAGCAAAGGTATACGAAAATATTAACAGACTTGGTAATTCTTCAGGGCGTTTTAGAATTTCTAAAATTAGGTAATAACTTTGGTTTTCCTGTCAAGAAAGATTTTATTCCGTATTCGTAAAATTGTAGCTGATTTAGAGAATGCCATTTTCAAATTAGACAAGACAATACAGATCATAAACAGACTTGAAAATATTTTAACAAATTTTAAATTTAACAATAGCAGGACTAATAAATTGTTGACTAAAGACGAAATACTATAAACTAAGAGAAGCTCACAATTCGCCATTCATAGTCCGTTAAAGGTTTGAAATTATCAAGGTGAAATTCCACATCTGATAATCTCAACATTTTTTCCGCAACAACGTATTGTTTTTGTATGAAAATGAAAGCCCACGATTCATTATTTAGGTATCAACTGGACTATGCTGTTTGTGTCACCAGTTCGTTTTTAAACTTCCATCTTCACTATACGCACTATCAAAACATCAAAAAAAGCCAAACACCCTTCATTTAATAAGTAAATTTGATTAGAATCAGTTCCCCAGATTTTGTATAGAAAGAGAAGTTTGTCTGTATATTAAAATCAATAAGATTCTTTCGGCTTTTTATAGACAAAATATATTAACACTAATGGCCTTCACAACAGGAGAAATATCAATTCCCCCATACTTTACCCTAATGGATTTTTTGTAAGGGTATAATACATTTTGTATAACCCTTGGGGTACGGAGGGATTAATATTTTTACTTTTTTTGGTAGATATATTATTAATAATTGGCCTCATTGTTTTCTGATACCCCAATCGGAAAATTTGACTATAAAAAACCTAAAGAATCTTATTGATTTTAATATACAGACAAACTTCTCTTTCTGTTATTTGTGTTGACATAAAACGGCTACAGGAATTAAAAAAGGCTGAATTAAAAAAAATGAATTAAAAATGGTAATTTTTGTAAGAATTTGTATGAACACCTGTTACCTTTTTTAATTCATTTTTTTCTGAAATAAAAAAAGTGTTCCTTTTTCATACAAAATTCGCTTTTTTTATTTCATTAATGAAGACTTTTTTAATTCAGCCTTTTTTTATTCGGTACCCCCATAAAACACACAGAAATAAGGATTTTCCTTAAGTTTTTCATTTAGTGAATATAATTCGCTAAATCAGTAGGTTCTTACCTCATACTCTATATATGAATCGAGAATTGTATTAGCTACCTGAATAGTAGACCGAATTTTTCAGTAGGAAACCAAACTACCAACATTTGGAACACAAGGCGTGTTCTCATTTTTTTGTAAAGGTATAATACACTATGTAGGGGTATAATACACTAGGGGTAAAGTACGGGGGCGACTTATATTTCTATTTTTTTTTTGGTAGATATATTATCAATTATTGTTAATATATTTTGTCTATAAAAAGAAGAAACAATTTTATAGATTTTTTTATTTTTGCTTAGAACGATATGTCACCAATCGAAGTGGTAAACCACTTACGATACGCCAAATTATGGACGGTATTCTTTGATGCTGAGACAGAATACAATTACTTAATTATGACAGTGGCCAATTATTGGGAAAATCTCTAGGATCAGATCCACAGAATTTTTTATTGAACCATTTTTGTTTCGAACGATATGGTATCAAACAAAGTTGTAAGCCATTTACGATCCGCAAAAATAAGGGAGGTAGGTATTTGTTGATGCTGAGATAAATTATAATAACTTCATTATGTGTGTATGGGGCCAATAATAGCAAAATTTCTAGGAATAGATCCACAGAATTTTGTATTTGCTTTGTCCATACAGTACGCCAAAAACCACAATGAAATCAATACCCAAATATTTCCCGCACTGTATTTATACACCTTATCAATGTTCTCGTTTCTATACAGTAAAAATATTTTTTTAATGACAGTTAAAATTATAACTTTTTTTTTATATTTCCGAATTATAATTTATTTATTTATAGAACCGAAAAGCACAAAACGATGTATTTTTGATGAGTTTCCAACAAAACAAAGAAAATCGTACAAACAAGAAAGAATAAAAACTTTTACAATAACTAGAAAGCTCAAAATTATCAGTTTTTCGTTCCATTTTTTGTTACCGCCGCCGTGTTATTTTTGTTGTGGGACTACTCAAGTAGCATAGTGAAATTAATTTATTGTGAATGATTTTTATTAATATTGATTTTGAAGTTTTTTTGTATATAAATTAGTATACACAACAAAACAAAATGTAAATGAAAATATTAGAAAGGAAAATATTTTGTGATGACTTTTACGATATTAAATTATTTAATATGTACTTATAAATTAACAAAAGAACTTTAAAGTTTATTAATTATTCATAATATTGTAAAAAACAAAACAGAAAAAAAAAAAGTTTTTTCTGCTCAAAATAAAATATGAAAATATCAAATTGTGGTAATTTCGCCAATTTACTTTATTTTATTTTATTTAATAATTTTCCAATTCATAATATAACAAAAACAATAGATCTAATTGTATTTATTTTATCAACTGGAAATTTTGTTTTGAATAGGCAAAATAATTTATTTTTATTAAAATTTTATCTGTTGGAAAATATTGTTTTGTGCGACATTTTTTTTAATTACTTGAATATTTTAGTGTTTTGTGCCGAATTAAATTTCGTGCAAAATTAAATTTTGTGTGATGGAAACGAAACAAAATCACAATACCTAATTATCTTTGAAAGTGTTTTTTTTTTTGGTGTGTGCCTAATTAAATAAGGTAAATTGTATTTAAAAAAATAAAAAAAAATTAATTTTTTAATTAGTGGTAAATACAAAATAATGATGATCACGATTACGAATGTAAATTGGCGTTATTAATATAATTATAGAGGTATTTAGAGACAGGAGTGGTTTTAGATTCTGTTTTTAATATTTTGATAGGCACGTAGCCAAAATATGTATCAATGTACCAAACAAAATTCTTTTGTATTATTATATTAATTAAAATTTATTGTGTAAATATTTCTGTTCACAAATAATTTTCCAAAACCTATAAGTCTTAAAGCATGTTCCTAGAAAACTATAAATATTGTAAACAATATAAATGTATTTATTGTTATATGAATTATGAAATAAGCACTTATATACAACATACAGAGGTGTGAAAATATACAAAAATCAATTAGTTTTCTTAATTATTGTTGTTGCTTAAGAAACTGTTGGTTCCTATATATATTAAATAAATGAATAATACCAGGTATTATGTGCATACATACTCGTACATACATATATTCATGGAAATTGATTAGTTTTCTACAAATACTTTTTAATTGAATTTTATTTTTTGAAATATGTGAAAATTTAACACAATCGTTCATTCATAAGGATTTTTGTTAAGATTTATTATTGGTATCTGAATAAAATATGTTATCGGTTTTTTTTAATAATTTTGGATAAATCAATTATTAAGCATTAAAAATTTAAAATCTATTGAAATTATAATATAAGCACATGAATCAATCTTTCAATATGCTGCTCTAGGCAGATAGAACTTTTACCCTATACATATGTGCTTCAACTTTTGGCTTCGGAATTTTAGTTCAGTAAAGCCTAACACAAAATGTTTGAATATAGTAGGCTATTAGCTACTAATATTTATTTTATTGACTGTTAACTAGAAAAGCATATTGTGTTGTGATTGTGATGAATATGGCTCAAGCTAGAAATTATATTGTATTAAGAATCATAAATTGATTAAGTCGGATCTAGATGCTTGGCATTAACAAGCTCAAAAAGGTGGTGATTTAAAACCACATCAAATACGGCAGAGGTGGGTGCAGCAATGTATTTTGGTTTTTTATAGAATGATTATATCGTGGATTATTTGTTAGTGCCAGAACCATTATATATTACCATATATTACAGTTACTTCTTTACAGAATACTGTCAGGTACATTTTTCGACCAACCGAATTACCCTGGCAAAAGGTGGGCATACACCAAAGTAGGCAGAAACACTTTTAACTTCTTGTATTCACATTAATTGAAACAAATCGTGTCCTAAAAGTATTAAAATATTATCTCAACACATTGATCGATTAGTTAAAGAAAACTTTTCAATTTTGATTCAAAGAAAATGCAGTAAACCTAAAGTCGATACTATAGCCGTACGTCCTCGATGTGGCTATAATGCATAAGGTACTCGTAAGATATTGAAATTGAGCTGAAAAAGAGTTTGGGGTATGGAAAAATTACAAAAAAGAGTTTTGGGCTAAAGAAGAAAGAATCATAAACTCCGTGCGACCAAGTCCTTTCTAAATGCAATATATTTTATAATAATTAAAAACGGGTTTTGTAAAACAGATATTTCTGTCTATGTATATAATAGTTACACATTAGTTAAAACTAACCCCCCCCCCCCCCCAACTTGAAAGCTAGATCCGCCCATGAGAAAACATCACACTGGTTGAATTGAAAAATTTGATGTAAAATGGATATTTAACAAAACTGGTTGAATTTACCATGAATTATATGTTTTGTTTTAGGTTTTACCTAAACTTTAAACCTCATAAAGGTCTATTGAAACTAAAATATCTTTTGACGTATAAATTGATTTCGGCGTTTAGTTTCCGCAAATTGAAAGATTTTGGTTTTACAATGAAACATGACTGCGCTATATACAGTCACTGGCCAAATTGTTAGACGCACATCAATTCTGGTGGGAAAATGTCGACTTCTGGCGACTTACGTATTTCACTAAACATTTTTATAGCTTAGCCATACGAAACTATTATGTGTACAGGTGCATGCAAAATACAAAATTTTACTTTGTACTAAATAATATTTGTACTAAAAGTAGAAATATATGTTTTTATCTAAATTAGAAATATCTTTAAAAAAATATTTCTAGCTGAGCTAGCTCAAAATATTTAGTGGATGCATGTTCAGTATTATTGACTCTACATTTCTTTTATTTGGCGTTTTGTGCTATCTACGCTAAAAATAGCTCTGAGGGCATGATAACTTTAGATAATCATACTTAAAATTAGTACTGTTGGTATATGTACTAATTAGTACTTATTGTATTTAGGAAACGAACAAAAGTTATTTTTTAATTGGAAAATGTAATTTTTATTTAACTAAACCTACTTGTTGTATAATAAGTACTAATTTTATTCATGTTAATCTGCATTTATTTAACCTTCACCAGAGCTGCTTGAAGCTGAATAAAAAATTATTTATCAAATATTTAGATAATTCCTTTTAGATATGCTTAACGGTTAATCGGTTAATTTTAGGGTATTTTACATTAAATAAATGAAATTAGGCCGATAACCGTGTAGTGGGGTCATTTTGACCCCTTATAAAATTTAATGCATTTTCTATTTAGAAATCAATTTTTAATGAAAAATTTATTTTGGTAGCAATAATAGAAGAACAGAAGAAAAGATTTATAGAAGATTTACATCGAATCGGGCCCAATATTACGCAACAAGAACAAAGTGCTTTACGAACAAAAACGGTTATTGATGCTTTGATTTTTTTCTTCTTGAATTTTGTTTTTTGTTTTTTCTTTTGTTAGTTTGTTTTCATATAAATCTTAAGGGGGAAAAATGGGGTCAATCTGACCCCAGTACTCGGTTTGTGTGACTTTTGGTATTGCACGGAGTGAAGGTTAATGCCCTGAGAGCTATTTCTAGTCTAGATAGCACAAAACGCCAAATGAAAGAAATTTAGAGTCAATAATACTGAGCATGCGTCCACTAAATATTTTGAGCTAGCTCAGCTAGAAATATTTTTTTTAAAGATATTTCTAATTTAGATAAAAAAATGTATTTCTACTTTTAGTACAAATATTATTTAGTACAACGTAAAACTTTGTACACATAATAGTTTCCTAATAGTAACCTGTACACATAATAGTTTCGTATGGCTAGGCTATAAAAATGTTTAGTGAAATACATAAGTCGCGAGAAGTCGACATTTCGCAACAGAATTGATGTGCGTCTAATAATTTGGCCATGGACTGTACATATGAGGTATAAAAGGCTCGTGAAAAATTAAATTTAGTTTTAAAAACTGCGGAATATCATTGAGCCGTGGCTGCTGACTAGATTTTGACATACTATAGAGCTTTGATCATCATTTTTTAGTTTTCAGAGTTGAAACGTTTTGTAAGTCCTCCATTTTCCCCTACGTTTTCAAAAATTTTTAGGAAGGATAAAACAGATAACTTTTCAAATTGCCATCTGTTTAATCCCTCATTTGAAATTTTTTTTTGATTTATTTGGATTTAAGCTGTGAAAATATTCCAAACATTCAAAGAATCGAATTTCTGATATACAAATTTCCATATAATTTTCAAAGTTAGTATACATATTTCTTCTTTAATTTTCTACTACCGATTTTCGACATAGTCAACCAATTCGAAATACTAATTGTATATTCAAAATTTGAAAATTTAATTAGGAACGTTGGAACTTTCATCAAAATTAAAATTTTATGCTATATTTGACATATTGAAATTTAAATTTCATTCAGAATTAAATAAAATTTCTTTAAATAGCCAAATCCCCAACGTTTATTTTAAATTTCACCTCTGAAGAATCGCGAGAACTACAAATTTACGATACAAATAATCAACTTCTATTGAGAATAGGAAAGCATGTTTCTACGAACCAACGCATAATCGAAATCCAATTTGTCAAAATTTCAGAAATAGTGCTTTTTGAGTGTTGTAAAAATTTGTTGGTGCAATCCGGTGTAAGTGGCCTAGGTCTCTTCCAAGTCTTTCGCAGTTAATTTTAGATATGACGGACATAATCTAATTGGGCTTATTCAGCTCGCGTTGAAATCTGAACGCACATGAGACATTCAAAATTGTTTGTGATCTGTTTCACACTCTGATGAATTAACCTATTGGCAATGTAACCAAATATTGTGGTCGCAACTTTTGTATCTCTTCTGTAAAATTTTCTAATTTTAGAGATATCTTAATTCTTCTGGAACGGCAGAAGAATGAATATTGCTTTTTATAGAAAATGTTTCTAATAAATGCGAATAAATGTAAAATTGATTTACCGGAATTTAATAAATTTAAATATTAACTTAGAAGATTGCAGGGAAATTTTAAGGACGTTCACATGATATATCGCGTTTAATATGTCAGTTGTGGTCAAATAATTGAACTTTTCATGACCAGTAAATTCATTAAATGAATTGGGAAATGTGGTAGTGTAAAAAACCATTTTGATAAGGCTTTCTTTGAAAACAAAATATTAATAATTGTTGGGCAAGGTTTTGGTCGCGAACATTTTTGTTTTTTTTAATCGTATGTATTTCACTTTAATGTATTGCAATAAGACGAGTGCCACGTAATGAGGAAATGTCAATATTGTAATTCTTTCCCCTTTTAAGATCAAAAGAGTAGTCAAAGGTTTCTATTTGGCATCATTTTATATTCCTCGGTTTGAAAAAATTACAAAGTTATATGTAAAATGGGAGTGATATACCTAATCACTTACACTAATCGCAAGTTATTAAATTGTTTACTGTAGTTTTACTCTAAAATATTCGTTCTAATAGCGAATCTGTTCAGAAAACCGAATAATCCGATAAACTTGTCGATATAAACTGACTCCAACTTATTGTATCGTCCGCGGAGCCCCCAACGAATTTTAGTTTGAAAAACATAGAAACATTATTTACAGAGACAAACTAAGTTTAAGAAACCTTCTTCCTATATTTATTTTACAAGCGACACAACAGTGCGGTTTTTTTAAAGTGCCAGCTTTGCTTAAGGTACGTGTTGATCGGACATTAAAATATTTTAAAGAGAACTACCTTATCAAGTTTCCAGTTTTCTTAAACCTGTTACCTCAAGCATTGTTGTTCACAGTCCACCTCCTTTTAGAAGGGAAGCAGAATTTTCGACAAACTAGCAGCTCTGATTTTGATGGTTGACTCGTTTGAGATGTATTTTTAGTTGACCGTCCGGCACATTATCAGGCTGTGAAATCTATTTATTTTGCAGGCGGAGCTTTCCAAATTTAAAACTTGACGTGCTAACTATTTTCACCTTAAGGGTTTTTTTATTATTAACGAAAGGAACTTGTTAAAATAAGGAGACCCACAGAATACAACGATTATTGGTATTTGCAAAGCTATTGTAGGGTGTTGGCAGATTTTTTTTTTTTAGTTATTTGAGCTTTGATCCCGTTCTTGCGCTATAACTAATTTTCTAATTTGAAGTTTGCTCGTTTCACACATTATACATTTGTTACGTTTAGCACAACCTTCTGCTAAACGTATCAAAATAAAAATAAACATAAAATTGTAGAGTGCAGACGACAAACAATAATTAGTATTTTCAAATATACAAAACCAAATCTATGTGAAGAGAAACTAGTAGGTAACAACCAACATTTCAGAAAAATACAAACCAAATGCTAATTTCACAAAAAAAGAGGAACTAGAAAATAATAAAAATTACTGCAAAATTAAATATTATCACATAGAGAGGTTTCTTCTTGCAGAACCATACACTCGTACATATACAATGCAAAAAATTTCACAAGAATTTTTGTTATCCCATACACATAGCCTAACCAAATAATATACAGACATGAGATTTGAACAAAAATATATTTTTTCACACACAAAACTTTGGTTTTCATTCCAGATTTTAAAAAAATATTTATTTCTTTACAAAAAAAAACCTAACCTAAAATACTCGACCAAAAAATTGTAGAAAAGATAAATAAAATAAAAATTTGTAATTTTTTTACTTTTCAATTTTTGGTTTTTTTGATTTTGCGAACATTTTCGTATTTCAATAAATTTCCTCAGACCGATATCTACCTTGCAAAAAAAACAAAATAAAATAAAACATTTATATTCAAATTGATGTTACCTTAATTTTGAGTCAGAAAAATGTATTTACATAAATATATTTAGGTGGTTTGTTGATCACAAAGAGAATGCATCTACATATTATAACTTTTCCTGTATCCAATATGAGAGAGACAATCGCTTTGAGATAAATAAATATAAAACAAAAACAGCTTTTTAAAGCTTTTACTTTTGTGTGTGTTCATTTTAGGGTTTAATTTGTGCTTAAAACAACAAAAGAGGTTTCTATTCGACTCTAAACGAAACATGAAAAACTTTAGTGAACAGTTTTTGTTTTAAAATGTACTCTATACATTTTCTAGATATAAAAGCTTGCTAAAATTGAAGAAAATTTTACATATAGTGTGTGAATATGTTAAAAATATTTGGTGGAAATCAAATTAACGTGGTGATATATTTGGTGCACTTTTCTATTGTTGTTTCCACTTGATTAATTATGTTGATGTATCAAAAATCATCAATACGATGAAACGATTTGGATAAAGCTATAGCTGCGCATTGTACATTTTTATTGTTAATATATATCCTCTTGTATAGTAGCTTTATGGATTTTGAATACCATAATTTTTTAACAGCATTTTTGGCCATTTTGGTAGCTGGTGTTTTGTTTTCCACTGACACGTTTATGTAACTAGGAATTAGCTTTAATCTTTGGCATGTTCTATTAAAACGAAATTTTAGTTTATTGCGGCTTAATTTATTCACCAAATTCGAGTAGCTGATCACGGCTCGGAGCGATTCCTTCTTAAAATTACTAAAATAATGGCAATTCATTATAATTTAATGGTTGCCGTGGCTAATATCACAACATCAATTAATTTAATTCAAATTCAAACGTTAATCGCCATGCCAGTCATATATGTCTGACACTAAGAAGTTCTACATAAGCCATGTCAGAAATATATGTTGACATACGGGATTTAGTAGAAGGCCACGTCAGTCACTGATTTCCGACGCAAACGATAAATTTGCTGTATCTTTCAAAAGCTTAGCCTCCCAGGAGCAAAACCTGAAAATTGCTTGAGTAAGTTCGATTATGGTGGCGATTAACGTGTTAAATAATTCAGAAGTTTGGTTCAGTACTATGTCCCAATATAAAACAAAATGTATGATTCGAAAAAAATGAGTTACTTTTTAAAGAAATTAACAACCTGGTTTTAACATATTTCTTAACATTTTTAGAGAAAACCGAGAATAAACTAATAGGACGGTAGTTGTTTAAGTTCAACGGATTATTTTTCTTAAATAAGGGTATAACTTTTGATTCCTTTAAGCTGGCTGGAAAAATGCCTTACACGAGACTCATATTAAAAATAAACTCAAAGACTTTAATTATGGAATAAGCGATCTTGGTACTTTACAGGAATTTGAACTATTTAAATTGTTAATAAAGTTGAAAATTTCGATTGAGGTTATCGACTCAAAGAAGATAGATTTTGATTCATGTTTATGTACCATCAATTTGTATTCAGTGGCTGAATCATACTATGGGCAAGAAGTTTTAGATTGAATGTCATTGGGCGCGTTCAGGTCTCCCAACATGTTGGCAGCAAAAATCTACTGATGGAAAAAATGTAATTTAAACAATCACATTGCCATGAAATTTGTAATGTATCATGAGCGTTCACAACTGAACTTATTGATTTTACTCAACATGTTGCCAACAGTTGGAGGAGTTGAAACTTTTCAACGTCCATAAAGAAGCTGTTAAAAACTTCTGCAATGGGTCCAAAATTTGAGTGATTATTGTTTTTGACGTGTTTTGACCAACGAGTTCATTAAGTAACCTTCATTGAGTTCTTACGTCTTTTTTAGAATTTTCAAATTTCTTAGAATAATACTGTTCTTACTTTAGCCAAAGGAATTTCATTTTTCACTTTGTTCTATAAAAACTAGATTCCTGTAACTTTTTGATGGATCATGTAATAAGTATTGTATAAATCGTTCAAATTCTCATTTGGTAATTCCTCATTCTACTAGTTCAAAGAGACTTTAAATAATTTGTTTGTAGATTGTAGCATTTTGTTAAATTTTCTAACTCTCAAATCTGTTGAAGATTGAAAATATTTTGGGTTGTTCAAAATATTCTAAGGTCAGCAAACAAATTTTCGTTTTCAACAAGTTTCCTACTTTCCTGTGCTTCTCTTACCAATTTCGAGAAAAACGAGTAGCATGCTGTACATTTTGAAAACTTTAACACAGGCGGAACGTATATTTTTAAAATAGCATGAAAATAGCAGAGAATAATGCTTAAATTCATCCAATACCGTTCAGACGAATCACAAAAGCGGCAAAATTTTGATGGTAAATTCTACTATTATTAAGGTTTTACAGTTTATAAAACCAACTAACCCTGTTTCCATTGCCACACCAAATACTTCAGATTATTGCATCAATTGCTTTTCGTGCAAAATAAATTGGATGGTCACGATATAACAATATTTCTGCTAAATATGAACGTGTTATTGCAACAGTATAGCAAAGTGATAATTAAAATAATTAACTAAATGGTTAAATTAATGGTAAAATTTGCTTCTCGAAAATGGTTAGAGATAAAGAGAAAGTACCCATTATCAAAGTTTCAGACGGAAGAAAAGATTTGTTAGTATTATGGTACTATTCTCAAGGCTTTTATATTTTATAAAAATAATTATTTGCGTGAAATTTATATTCGAAATCGGTCTTAAAATTACAAAAACATAATTTAGGACATACCTCACCAATCTGTGCAAATGAGTGAAATTTGTTCTAATCTCGAATAAATATCGACAGATTCAAAGAATAATATATGAAATTCGGATAAACCGATAAAATATTTAAGGTACCAAACCCAATGGGGCCTCTCAGGATAAGCGTGTTTCTTGGCTCCAGGAATTCCAGTCAAAAACATTTCAGCCAAAAACAGAAAGGAATTTCAATCAAAAATTAAAAGGCAACTCATTCAAAATAGTTGTAGACTGAAATGCCGTTTCAGAAGGAAGTTCAATCAAAAAACTAAAAAGGCATTCAGGTGAAAAGGAATTCCAGGCAAAATTGTTCTCCGGGAATTGAGTCAAAAACCATTCAGTCAAAAAACGAAAGGCATGCCATGCCAGTCATAAAATTGTCCATATAAATATTATGACTAAAATTCCTTTTAAAAAGGAACTTCAGTAAAAAAAAAGGTATTTCTAGACTGAAGGTGTTTTTGGGCTGAACGATCTTCTTGAAAAGAATTTCCAAAGAGATTTTCAGAAGAAAACACGGGCCTCTCTCCGAGAGGCTTTAGATTTGAACTTCGAGGGACGTAGGAGCCGGGATCACCAAACATGTCGAACTGCGTGCCACACTTAGGAGCGGATTATATAGAATCTATTAATGACACCTACTTAAAAGAAAAAAAAATTGCACTATTTCGTTATGCAACATTTTGTAATTGCAGCATTTTAAAATGCAATATTTTATATCGATCCCAGAAAAACCATTTCACAAAATATTCATTATTTCACTATAAAATAATCAAAATAATTATTTCGGAAAACAATTTATACGTTAAAAATTCAAAAAACAAGATTGAAAGGTAAAACAAGATTTTGTCTTGCAGGCAAATACCCCAGTCCCCTAAAAATGCCAATAAAATTGATTTTTTTTTCATTTAATTTGCTGGATTTTTTTTTTCAACTATTCTGAATTTTAAAATTTCTGGATTTTTTTTACAGGCAAATGTAGTGATAAAACAAATAAAAAAATTTGTTTTTCCGACAAAAGTTGATCACATTAATATATTTAAATTATTATAAAAAATAATAATAATTATAATAATAATAATTATTATTATTTATATAAATTCAATGATTTTAAATATTCATTTCATTCAATTAAGTGAAGGAAAATTTGGCCTTTCGACATTCGCCCTTTCGACATTTGGCCTTTCGACCCATTCGGCTTTTCGACATTCGGCCTTTCGAGACATTCGGCCATTCGACATTCGGCCTGTCGGCATTCGGCCTTTCGACATTTGGCCTTCTGACATTCTTCCTTTCAACATCGAACGAATTAATCCATATCATTTAGGGATACCATCATATTCCCGAACGGAAAAATCCCAAAAAAAATACCGAAAAATACAAAGTAAACTGCCCCATCGAAAGAGAAGACTCCATTAAATTTTTGATAACTAAAATATGAAAACAAAAGGAATCTGCATTCAACCAAATTCATGTCATCCTCGCGCGGAAAGAACCAATGCAAAGCACTTTGAGGAGTTTTTTGTTTTAGTTTGTGAAATACAAACGTAAATATTTATACAAATGTTAATATTTTTGAACTTTTTCTGACGTTTTCCTGTCATCCTTGCGCAAAGGGTCCAATGCTAAGTGGCTTTGGGTAGTTCTCTATTTTAGTATGTGAATTATTATTAAAAAATACAAATTTTTCAAAAATGGTTCAATCATTATGAATTTATGAATAATAGAATTTCAAAAAATGGTTTGGGGAGGCAGCCCTCAACCTCCAAGGTATAAAACGATTTAAAATAATATTTCAAAAATTTATTATTTTTAAAAAACTTGTTTTTTTTTTTGGATTTGTTTATTTTGGATAACGATAACAACCCGTCATTTATCTTGAAAACAAGATTTTGAGAAACAAGATTTTCTTCAAAACGGTTTTTGGTGACAAGATTTTGTAAAACAAGATTTTGGGAAAAGATTTTAGAAACAGTCTTTTGAAAAACAGTTATACGTGGCCAACCCTAATTGAAATTGGAAATATTGTTACAAAAAGTGGAATTAAATTCGGAAAAAAATTGTTAACATTAGGAGTATACATATGGTATGTATGTATGTTATAAATAGTCATTTGCGTATATAATTTTATGTATATATAGCCTTATCCATAAAAATATACAGAAAGATTGGCTATATAGGCCCTACATAATACGAAATGAATAAAAACACAAAATATTTTTCAGGAACAAAAGGATTAACTTACGAGATTTAAATCTCGTTTGTAAACAAATATGTAACGCAATTCACTTCAATTATTTATTTAAATTCAATTACACTGTTACACGATCAATTGTCCATACGACCAACAGCTGTTCATGCGATCAATTGTATCCACGATCAATTGTTCATACGATCAATTGTATCCACGATCAATTGTTTCCACAATTGTTTACGGCCAATTGACAGTAAATCCAATAAATAATTATAATTATTAATATTATTTTGGCATTTATTTATTTTAATATTTTTATTTATTATTTTTTCTGTGAAAATGATAATTAACAAATGTCACCTATTGAAAAAATCAAATTTCCTTAGGCTGAACCCTTTATGCCATTTCTAGTTGTTCTATTTTAAATCAGGCCCTACACTTACCTGACCTAAGTTGGGTAACTAGCGTTTATACCAATCAACCTATACAGTTTCGGTCGAATAAAGTCAATAAATAGTCCGGGACTAAATATGGCGGTGTAAACTACCTCACTGGTATAATAAAACCTTACATGCAATATTAAAAATATAAAATAAAATGTAAACTGACCTTACTTCATCAATTTTCCATAATTTTTCCTAGATTTCCTTTCTAGTTATTTGTCTGAACCTCCTTCAGTCACAAAACTAAAAGAAATTCCCGTAAAAAATGTTTTGACTTGAATGCCTTTTTGTTTTTGGATTTACTTGATTCTGAAAAGGCATAAATGTCTTAAACTATTTTGGCTGCCAACATATAGGTCTTTAAAGGCATTTAGGTCTACAAAGGCATTTCAGGCAGAAAAGGTAACCAAACAAAAGGTATTTCAGTCCAATAATTTGTGACTAAAATACCTTTCAAGAAGGTTGTTCAGTCCAAAAATATAAAGGCATTCCAGTCAATCGGTTTTCTGACTGAAATACCTTTTTTTTTTTGACTGAAGTTCCTTTTTAAAAGGAGTTTTAGTCATAATATTTGTATGGGAAATGAAATGCATTTAATTTTTTGACTAGAATTCCCGGAGCCATGCTTCTTCACTAAGTAATTTTTATGATTTTAACAAACCTTGTTAATCTTTACTCAAAAATCGTCACCCTCTCTAAACAAAAAAAAAACTTAGGACATGAGTATTGTTTGGTGTCTGTATGTAAGTTCATACGAAATTTGATTTCAAACAATTGTCAATCCACATCATCTTTTCTAACCAAAAAATATAAGAACTTCTAAAAACCTAGACGATAAGTACACTAGGATAGGCTTGTTCCGTCCCTATGTGTCATTTTGTACGAAATTTGATATTAGAAAAATTGTCATTTTGAGTTTCTGACCCAAAAGTAGTACGCAAATGGCCGCATTTTCTCATAAGTTCGATATCCTCTCTATACATAAACAATTTCATTACTTTCTAAAATTTAGATAATAAATTACTTGGGAGCGGGTTCATTCCTTACATATAGGTACGTTTATACGAAATTTGAAAATACCTGCCGAAACAAAAGTTTTCTTGAAACCAAAAGCTTGAATAAATTAAGAAAGTATTATAGTATTGTTAAAATTCATGAAAAATAATGCAAGTCTTTTCGATTCAATAATTAATAAGTAGTTAGTCATTCTATTAGCAGGAGTTGATCATTTTGTCCTAGGTTTCGTTCCAAAGGTATTTATTCGAATAATTGAATCATTGCATTGAAATATATATTGCATCATTAAAACTAGACCTCTTTTAAATTCATATGCTCTTTCTAAAAATAAGTTCAAATTATCTTCGCTTCCGAAATCCTAATTTGTTATATCTTGAGATATCGGAAACTCATTTAAAAAATAGTTTCATTTTTTGTTTAATCCAATTGATTTGTACCAACTTAAGTATAATAATTTCGCTTTATTTGGCATGGTGTTGAATATTGTTGGAAGCTTTTTTGTCACGGATTTCACGTGCCGGCTTCCATTTGAAAGGTCCTTTTTTAATAAGATTTAGGGTGTTATGATTAGAATATGTATTGAATGCTTCGCATAAAATTTTCTTCAATTTCAATTGAAATTAAACGCCAGAGCTGCCGGCATAATAAGGTCTATTGCGTACACTACACAGTAGGATTAGTTTACCATTATATAGGTTTAGTTAAAATTAAATAGAGGATGTAACAGCAAAATTTCAACTCAATATGTACTATATATCTAGATGTGCATGCCTGTCTGCCTATATTTCAATCATATTCAAATGTAATTTAAAATTCATCTATATATGTGATGTTGTATAATGTGTCTACATAAATCTATAAAATCTACCCGAAAATTCATTAAAATATAAATCATAACCAAAAAAACCACATTTCAACGAACAAAAAAAACGCGATAATGGTATATAAATTTTCATAATACAGCATAGAACATGCACACAGCATAAAACAAACAAAAAATAATAATAATAATAATTTCCCAAGTAAATATGTATATAATAATGCAATAAAGGATTAAGCATGAATTGGTATAGCAAAAAAAAAAAAATAAAAAATTTGTAATTTTTATTTAATTTAAAAAAAAACTTTTTGTTTTTCTAATCCTCTGAATTTTATACCCGAAATGTTCATACTTTGTATCATGGCGGTTTGTATGGTACGAATTTGACGTAGATTACAAAATTTATTTAAAAATAAAAAATGTTTTTTGGTAGACAAACTTTGCACCTCGTATATATACATACATTATGTAACGCTAGCTACTCTCGCTGATAAACATACCGCGCGTTGATACAAAAATTAGCCCATTTAATTCTTTAATTTCATCATAAATTTCAAAAACTCACGTCTTTTAGATAACCTTCTAACTTTTGTATTTTTCTTATATACGTACATACACATATATATTCTTCAACACTTTTTAATTTATTACAAACAATTTTCCTTCGTCTTTTCATCCCCATTCCCTATTTCGACTTCTTCGTTTATATTTTTGATTTACTAAGTGGAATAAACTCCCAATTTTCCATTTACTTTCCCTTTGTTTACCGTATACGCAAAAAAAAAAAATAAAAAATCTTTAAAACTTCAATATTTAAAGGTAAAGTATATTTTCGAAAGAGTATACAAGTAGATATGGATGATGTAAAAAACAAGTAACGAAGATACATTAAAATTAATTTATCTCAAGTGAAATAACAAAATCAAAATATATAAAACGGAAAAAACAACAACATTTTTGTTGCTGTTAGTGAAAATTTATATAAATATTTTGTACATATAGAAATTAAAAACAAGAAAATTCCAAAAAAAAAAACAAAATAAATTTAATTCAAGTAAATATCGTTCTAGGATACATAATATATAGACGAAGAACAATTAAATTGTATTTTATACGAAACAATAACAAAAATACAAGGATATGTTAAAAAATAAAAAATTAAATTTTAAAATTGAATTTTTATTACTGTAATCTAAAAAATGCTCATAGTATATATACGTATATTTGGGTTTGGCTTCGCAAGAAAAATGTGTAGTTTACAAAAAAGCATAATGTAAGAAAAATTATCGAATTTCATCTAGACAATAGTATCATCCTCATTACGGGTTGAACTAGCTATTCCAAGTCCAATTTACTTTTAAATTTCTCGCAAAACTAAACATAAAAAATCAATAAATGTCGTAATTTTTAACAGCCGACCCCCATATGTTAAGTGAAGGGGCTTCTCTTTCTTTTCTTTCTTATGGAAAATTAAAAATCAAAATTGTAGGTTAACTGAGGATATAGTAAATTGAAAATTTTGATTTAAAATTTATTTTATTGTGGTGCAATAGACACGATACTTTTTGTTTTGTTAATATTATAGCAGAACCAACTTCATATACAGAGTCATGAGATGATGTCATAATTTTTGAAGTGCTTACTTTGAGCGGGATATTTTTTACGCAATCCCATAAGAATCAAAGTAAATTTGATTACAATATAAGAAAAAAAAATATAAGAAAAATATCCCACACCTGTTAAAACGTAAAATTTGGTGGGAATATATTTTTAGTAAAGTATTTAGCACAAGACAACATAATTTCAAGTTCATTTACTGCTTAAGTTCTTGGAAAGTTATTTCAGATTCTCCAAAAATTTCCTTAATTGAAAATCTGCATTAATCCTTTATAATAACTATTTTAAAACTAAATAAGTATAAATTTAATTCTCTGAAATAAATTATAAATAAACCTTTATGTACTACAAATAAATTAACATTAATAGTTTGTATAACAATAATACCACCCCTCAACACCAATACCAGTATTAATACTAACATTTTGACATTAATGCTTCGATTATATCGAAAAATTAATTTCACTAAACGGCATCTAAATTGAAAGGACAGAATTAATTCTTTAATCACATTATTTTAAATTTCAAATATCTTTTTTTTAAACTAAAATCAGAAATAAAAAAATCTGAATCTCTATCAAATTTCATTTCCAAATCTATAGCTTAACTAGCTGTTTACTCCAGAATTTAGAGAAATTAATTAGCTAATTCCAGAAATATCACAAAATCAAAATTAAATAAATAGTTAATGATTATTTTATTCTGCTTAAGAAACTCTACAAAATAGTTTAAAAATCTGGAGCATGTTAAATACGAATAGCTGAAATTTGAGACACTAATTTAAATAAAATAAATCGAGTATACAAATAAATATTAGAAAATAAAATAAATAAATAATGAATAATATTAAATAAAAAGCAGTGCTCGGTCACTCCACTCGGGTTAACACAAGTCCGAACATAAAAGTTTAATTAACTACTTAATTTTTAATCAAATTCTAAAATCGAATTTCGGGCCTGCATAGTTTCATTTGAAGATTTTTTTTTATATAGAGTGAGTTTTTAAAAATGCCAGGCTTTTATCTCGAGAACGGTGCTGGATAGGAGAAAATTATGTTTAATGAAATTTGTTAAGGGTCGAGGGGATATCAGATGGTGACCTTTAATTTGACCTTGACTACGACCTTCAAGGTCATTTGATAATCAAATTGACTGTTTTAAATGAAAAGCCCTATTTTTGGACCTCTGATTCGTAAAAGGTACAAAATGTTACGTTCAGATAGGAAGTTTATTCTCTTGTTTTGAATGACTTTCAGATGTTAGTTCAAGGACAAACTACTAAATAATATGAAATAATCAGCAAATAATGAATTTTAATGGGGAATGACTTAATTTAAATTTGTTGGCACCATGACCAAAGGTACCAAGTTAATATTGTGTTAGTATATTCCCCATTTCATTATTTGCAGATAATTTCTAATTACTCAGTAATTTGTCCTTGAACTAACACCTGAAAGTCATCCAAAGGAAGAACCTAAAATGCCCATCTGAACGTAAAATTTTGCGTTTTTTATGAATTTGGGGTCAAAAATAGGGATTTATATTTAACAAATTCAATTTAACCTTCAAATAACCTTGAAGGTCGTAGTCAAGGTTGAATTGAAGGTCGCCATCCGATGTCCCCCTCGACCGTTAACAAATTTTATTATCGTAATTTTCTCCTATCTAGCACCGTACGCCTGGCATTTTTTAAAAACTCACTCTATATAAAGAAAAATCTTCAAATGAAATTATGCAGGCTCGAAATTCATCGTAGCCATATCCGTGTTGTGGACTTTTTAGCTTGAAACTAAATGAATTTTCGAGTCTCCAGACCACTTAAAAATTTAATCCGCCCTAATATACATTCTTTCTGATTAAGATTTAAAAATTATTAATACATATTTTATTAGTATTTAAGTTTGTCTGTTGTGTATTTGTGCTAAGTTAAACAACAACAGAAGAAGCAGAACATTTGGGAGTAGTACATACTTTATGATACTGTTTTATGCGTGTGGTGCAACCATTTTTTACAAACATTTATGGCTCCGGTTTTTAGTAGCTCTATGCCCGTTATTTTCTTTTTGTTGTATTAAGGATTTAAATGTTTTGGTATTTTACGTGTGTTGAAGAAAATGTGACGATTTTTAGTGTACGCAACTGTCAAAAATCCTCAATCGATCTAGTATCATCGATCATCGTAATTAATTTTGTGATATTTGCAAGTATATTCTGTTGTGTACAAGTTTACTCTGAAACATTTGCGGTCGTGATTGGGTGGCAAGTGATTTGGTTAATCGAACATTAACAGCAAGACCGGATTTAATACACACGCTGCCTGAAGGATTTCAGTATTTGATGGAAAATATGTTGGATAATGCACATGCTCATGGTAGGCACTATATAAACACGTATGTAGAACAATTGTTTAACCGTACGGATACGCAATCTGCCAAAAAGTTAAAAGATCAAATATTATTGGTGTGGGACCTTTTGATACAGAATTGGTTAGATACAAGTGATCCTATCTATTAGGCAGAAGGTTCCGTCAGACCCTATTGTCGAATATCCAGAATTTATTAAATAATGAAATAAGCGATACGTGTTTATAGTGAGGTGCGATCCAAATACCACAAAACAAAATACAGTCCACTTGCTCGGGTTATACGTGGACCTTCGAGCCGGATCCACCGCCATTTTGTTAAATTTTGTTCAACCAACCACGTGTTGTGAAAGTGCAGAAAGAGTGTTGTAATTATGGCGCAACCAATCGATGTATTAACGAGCAAAAGATCGAGCATCAAAGGCAGCTTCACAAAATTAAAGGGATATATCAATACTTTATCGCCAACTATGGCAAAATTAGATGATGTGCGAGTACGCTTAAAACATACCGAACAACTATTCCAAGAATTTATCGATGTGGAAGAAAAGGTTATCGCACACAACCCGGAGGATGTATCACAATATGATAATATCGAGCAGCTGTATTACGAATTAATAGCTGGATTGAGCGAGTGGGAACTAAGCCCTAGCATTACCATTGGAGTAATCGATACACCGATAAATGACACAATGAGCGGCAGTAGAAAAGCACCAGAAGTGAAGCTTCCTGAACTAAGAGTACCCAAATTGAATGGCCATTATACCGAATGGCAAACGTTCTACCAATTATTTACCACTACCATACACAATAGCACCAACCTACATCCGGTGCAAAAATTCCAATTCTTGGTAAATCCGCTTGGGGAGGAACCAGCACGATTAATCCGCCACATAGATATTACCAAAGCCAATTACATCCTGGCATTGAACAAATTAAAAGACCGATACGACCGCAAGCGCCATATTTTGAATAAATTTATTCAGATGTTTTTGAACCAGCCAAGTATTTCGAAATCAAGCGCTCATGGTTTGAGGAATATGTATGATGTGTCGGACGAAGTAGTGCGTGCATTGCAAGGACAGGATGTGGCTAATTTACATTCTTGACGCAAAGGTCGATTACACTACTCGGAAATAAGCAAGTACAGGTCAAATAAACTACCGTAGGTACGAAAACTACATCATCACAATTAGTAATGGCTATGAGCGGCGCCGAACCATTATCAACCATGTCAGTGTTATCGACTGCCCTGGTAAAAATACAGGATCGTACTGGACAATGGCAATTATGCCGAGCTCTACTGGACTCTGGAGCAGAGTCTATTTCATCTCGGAGCACTGTGTCCAAAGATTAGGTTTAAGTCGAAGAGAAGCATCTTTGGCTATCAACGAGGGGGCACATAAGAGGGAGTATGCAATTCCAATTGAAGCCACACTTTTCCTTCGGAATTTAGACTGTCCATTCACGTGTACATACAACAACAATCACAAATATTAGACCACCACTCTCGTTAAATCATGAATTATTAGAGAAACTGAGGAATGAAATGCATGCAGATCCGAGTCCAAGTAATAGCATAAGAGTAGATGTGTTGATTGGGGTTCACCATTTTTGGTCATTGTTATTGGAAGGGCAATTACGCACAGAGAATAAAATCATTGCACAGAACAGCAAATTAGGCTGGATTGTGACGGGAGCAGTAAACGGCAATCAAGTGGCTTCAGTAATATCAATCACGATTGAAGACAGGATAGACAAAACACTATCAAAGTTCTGGGAAACCGAAGAAATATTCCCAGATGACGTAGGCGAGAAAATTACCGACCATCATATGTGTGAACAATATTATGTAACCAACTATACTCGAGGCAACGATGGTCGTTATATAGTGAAACTACTATTTGTTGAAGCTTATGAACCGCTGGGAGATTCATTTTCAATGGCTAATGTCAGGCTCCTGGCAATGGAATGAAAATTTAGGTGAAATCCAAACTTCCACCAGTTATACAAGTCGTTCATGAAAGAATACTTAGACCTCCAGCATATGTCATTAGTCAAGAATCCTGAGTCAGAATTTGCAGTCTATTTCCCGCATCACGGCGTAGTTAAAGAAACTAGAAAAACAACCAAGCTAAGGGTTGTGTTCGATGCGTCGGCTCGAACATCTTCTGGAGTATCGCTGAATAATGCATTAAGAGTCGGTCCAACTATACAAAACACCTTGTATCACATTTTAATAAAGTTTCGGAAACACAGCGTAGTATTCGAAGCGGATATCGAGAAGATGTATCGCCAGATATTGATTCATCCTATAGTGACCGTAAATACCAACGCATACTATGGCGAGAAACCAAGGAAGAGCCAATCGATATTTACGAATTAAATACCGTGACGTATGGTATCGCACACTCCAGTTGATCGCCGATTCCGATGAAGCAACTTACCCGGATGCAGCACAATCTATCAAAGAGGATATGCACGTAGACGACTTGCTGAGCGGTGCGGATAACTTAGACGAGGCGATGCAAATTTGCGGAGAGATTGACGATCTACTAACCAATGCAGGAATAAATCTGAGGAAATGGAGCTCCATCTCAAAAGAATTATTAAGCAACTTCAACAAGAACGCACGGTAGGAATCATCCGTTAGCTTTAATCAGCCTGAAGACAGCACACAAATATTGGAGTTAACTTGGAAACCGGAAGCTGACCATTTTATATATCAGATTAACCTTAATGCAAAACCAACCTACACCAAACGCATATTGCTACCAGAATTTAGCCGGATCTTCGATCCACTTGGTTTGTTATCTCCTTTCATCAATCATCGTCAAGGTCAAGATGATGTTTCAGGAATTGTGGATGTGAAAGTTATCATGGGACGAACCAGTGCCGTCAAAAGCCTGCAGAAAATGGTCGAAGTTACGTGAAGAAGTTCCCCAATTGCAGTCACTAGTAATACCACGATGGTTAGGCCAATTTAATGATATCAGCGTGTTGCATGGTTTTTCCGATGCCAGCGAGAAGGCTTATGCTGCTGCCGTATATTTAGTGACCAATATCAATGAAGTCAGGGAGTGTCGATTAATCACAGGGAAAATGAGAGTGGCACCAGTTCAAACCATGTCGTTACCAAGGTTAGAACTTTGCGGAGCCTTATTGGAAGCCGAGCTAACGACGATCAATTTGAGATAGGACAGATTTTAGCCATTCCAGAGGATCGATTGTATGCGTGGACCGACTCTCGCATAGTACTTGATTGGTTATCAGATGTCCCACAAAGATGGAAGGTGTATGTGGCCAATCGCACCAGTGGTGGCATGGTCCAAATTTTGTATTATCGTCACACGAACACTGGCCTAAAATTGACAAGCGACACAACACTGGTGCTATGGAGCTTCGAAAGAGGATGATGACCATGATGTATCAGCAACACGTGGAGGAAAACTTCGTCTACGAATTGCAAGAAAAATATTCGAATTTCAACAAATTTATTATGGTGTTTGCATATGTTTGTCGTGCGGTCAACACTTGGACCAAAAGGTTAGTAACTAGAATCAAGGGGCTACTTACTAAACAGGATATGTCGGAAACCACCGACCGAGTAATTAAATTGATACAACAAACATTTTAGCGTTGAGATTCAGAAATTAGCAACTGGGAAACTTGTGCCCAATGGAAGTAAATTAACAACACTCGATCCAATTAAGGATGCCAAGTTGGCATATTAAGGGTTGTAGGCAGAATTGGAAATGCACCGATAAGTACTGATCAGAGACATCCAATCATATTACCGTCATTTGATCCAATTGTAAAGAAGTTAATTAAATGCATATTAAAAACTTCCATTGTAGTCCATCATACTTATTGCATACGATACGCCAGCGATATTAGATAATTGGTGTCAGGAAAACCGTTCACAGTATATTGCGGCGATGTGTGCCATATATTAAGCAGAAGCCAAGACTAATTCAACAAAAAATGGGTGGCTTGCTTCGTGAAAGGGTTGAACTAGTAAAGCCGTTTCATCGAACAGGGGTAGATTTCTTTGGACCACTACACACCTATTTAGTCCATGGACGTGGGCAAAGGACACGAAAATCGTATGGCTATGTATTCGTCTGTGTGTGTACAAATGCATTACACATCGAACTCGATGAAGGCGAGGTCCTGCGACCGACCTATATTCAGATAATGGGTCAAACTTTCGCGGATCAAGGCGAAAACTTGACGAGTTAAATCAATTTGTGATACAAAATGCCGACAGATTCGTTTCAACAGTATCGAAAGAGCATCAGATAACATGGCATTTCATACCAGCATATGCCCCACATTTTGGTGGTCTGTGGGAAGCCGGAGTCCGGTCTATAAAAACACATCTGCAGAAAGTTACCGGGATAAGGTCTTATCTATGGAAGAACTACAAACATTGCTAGTTCAGATTTAACACAATGGGTTGCGTTACCGCAACTTGAAACTAGTACCATATAGCCTATAACCGATTGTCGCATTGGCAAGCAGTCCAAAAGATGTTGAAACTATTATATGAAGACGCTGGTATAAGGAGAACTGGAAACGGGATGAGCAAATTTGGAAATTGGTCAAATTATTTTAATTAGAGAGGAAAATCCGCTACTTAATTGTTAGAGAATGGGCAAAGTTTGTCAATTACACCCGGGTTCAGACGGGAGAGTACAACTTGTCACATTAAAGACCGTAGATGAGTCCGTACGGTCGATTGATCAATAAGAAAAGTTTGCAAAGTGTATTTGAAGCCAAGAATGTCATGTTCGATGAAGATGAATAAATAAATTTTATATTGGAAAATGGAATTTTTTTTTTTTTTAATAGTTTATGTTTTTATTTAATTTCATATATAAAATTAAAAATGGTTATTGTATTTTAAATTGTAACTATTTTACAGGTGATAAAGATGTGGGCAGGCAACTTTACTATGGAAACAACCTCATTTTGATTATATCTTTCTAATTTATTTGGTGCTAAAGAATAAAATTACCACACTAGTTCGACAAAGTCTTATTTTTTAATCGTTCAAAAAATTTGCAATTTCGATTTTTACCATAATTTCGCTAGTTTGGGACAACTTACTTTGGCGGTTCGCATTATTTCGTGTTTATCGTTTTCACACTGCAACATACAAATAAATACTAGATTTACTTTATGTACAAATTAAAATCATAAAAATATAAACTGTATAGAGAATATACGAAATAATATGCTGAACCGTGTTAGTATGTTCTGCTGTTAGTTAAAAATGATAAATTTTAAATCTCCGCATACAAAAACATAAAAATTCCACACCTGTGAGGCGTTTATATAAAGTATGTACACAAAAAACTATATATGCAATATAAATACGATTATAGGTGTTGTGATTCAATATATATGTATATATGAATGAAATATTATTGCTTTGTTACTAATCTCTCCTCTACTGTGCTCGTATATAGTTTTTAAAAATATTTTCAACCCGAAATAAAAAATTCTGCACAAAAAAAAAGAAAAAAATTATTAATAAAAAACAAATCAAATTTATTTTTTATCAATAAATTCCAATAAATATGTATCCATTTATAAATACAAAAAAAAATTATTTTTTTTCCACAACAACAGGATGATTTTTAAATGGAAACACAATAAAAGAAAATCTAGGTACGTGCTTTCAAATAAGCTTGTTTTTTTTTTTTAATATATTTGTCTCTGTACCAAATTCGATTTTTCTTCATTTTTTATTCTATTTTTTCACATTACACACGGCGAGAGTTTATTTTTATTACATTCGAATAATTTATTTTATTTTATTTCGTATTAGTGTCGATATGCGATAATATATAAAAGCGCTGACAATGGTATATGACACCTTTCATGTGCTTTTTTTTTTGTTTTCTACTTTTTGTCTCGTATCCAAGGTTTTTCGTCTTGTATGCTTTTCCGCCATATTTATGATGCTGCTGTTGTTGTACTTTTTATTATTTTTATTACAATATGTTTTATTATTCTGTTGTTTTTGTGTGTTTCCTTGGATCTGGCGTGGATGGAATTCGTGGAAAAACCTTTAAAAATTGGAAAAATATTATTTTCAGTTTTTTTCTTTTTTGTGTTGTTGTGTTTGTGGAAAATAAAGGCGCCAGTAAGCTATATACATATTTATTTGTTGGTTTCACTCCTCTCTTACACATTTATTATATCGGTTCGGTGCTACATGTTTCAATATGATACTTATTTCAAAAAATTTTCTCATTTTATGCGAAAATTTTCCATCTTCCCGCGTACATAATATAACTTACTGTCGAATCTCTTTCGCGTCCCGAAATATGTTCAAATGGTTTGGAATTTTCATTTTTTTTTTTTTTTTTTTGGTAAATATTTTATTGTATTTTAGAGAATTTTAAAAAGCTGTATACGTGTATCTTGGTTATGATGGAAAATGCATAAAAATAAAACAACAATAAAAAACTTCATAACTCATTCAAAATGTTGGTATGTGTGTGTGGGCGCGATAGTAATACATGCTATACACGTTAAGGTGTTAAGATGTTTATGTGCTGTGCTGTTGTTGTTCTTGTCACATAAATATTTTTTTTTTAATGCCAAGATTCAAAAAAATTTTCCTTTCGTTTGTCGATCGAAATAAATTAAGTGGAAAATTCTTTATGTTTTTTTTGTTGTGTGTATTATTGGAATTTTTTTGGTTGATTTAGTGTTTATGGTGGTTTTAACAATATATGCATCAAATAACTTGTGATTTTTGGTTCGTTCGTTTTAATGAATTTAACCAGGTGTGTAGAGGTACGCGAAGAAAATTATTGTTAGATGATTTGTAAGGTGGAACTTATTTAACAACGATTATTGTTTGGGATGATACAGTAAAGCTGTTCATTTCAAAGCTTTTTTCCTAAATTTTGTCTAATTATGACATTTAGTATAGGCAAAGCTCCTAGATATACAAGCCATCAGCATCGACCCTTTAAATTAAGAAGCTTAATTTAATGGGTCTACATTTTACGTTTTCCCATAAGAACCCATGTAAAATTGATCATTTTTGATTACAATTTTATGAATGAAAAATACTCGTAACAGAAAATGTTTTTTGGTTTATATTTAAATCAAACCTTTTAATATAACATATTTTAAAACTAATAAATTAAATTTAGTAATTTGATAATTATAATTAAAAATAAAATTGTACAAATTTTACTTTTTCTTTGTATGTATATGTAAAAAAGTAATGTAAATACAGTATAAAATTATAAAAACGAAATCAATGACGTAAGATACTATGAAGTTAGCTACACAAGGTTTTTCTCTTTTTCGAAAATTCGAATTTTGAAAATATTTTTAACAGTGCAATAATTCTGTTAAATAGTAAATTAAAAACAGTATAAATTAAAAAATTGCCAAATTTTAAAATTAAAAATATATTTTATCCTTTTCTAGTACAATACTGTTTTTTTTCTTTATTACCGACCAGCCAGCATATTATGTATATCAATTATTTTATCATATCGGCCGGATTGACCCCGTTTAATTTTGACGTGTCATAATATGTTTACAAGTATTTTGCAGGTAGGTGTTAAAGTATATTTGATCGTATTCATTTCGATGAGACCAACAGTTTTAAAATTACCGATCGAATTTAATAACATCTCAAAAATATACCTATTCGGTAAGAATTGGACGTCCATTTATAGGTATCGTCGATTTTACAAGATCAAATTTATCAATTCTACAGAAATTTGAATTCAATTCATAAGACTATCATTTTAACCAGATTTTTATTGAAAGTTGAATAATTTTTGTATTACATTTTTTTTATTGAATGTTTAATAATATTACAAGGTTAGGTTGAAGTGGCTGCTATCGCACACTTAGGCCAGCAATGGCCCGTTGTGTATTACAAGGTTCCTTTCTGTTAAATTCGTTATAGATGTATTTAATTAACGATCACCACAAATGTTCGCACAAATTAAACTCATTTGTATCAGTATTGTTAGTTAGATGAAGGACGAACATGCTCATTATTCTCATATTATTGTAGTCGATGGAGTTTATACTGAAACACTTATTAAGTCCTGTTCGCAGAATATTTAATCCTTTGATTCCGAAATATTCTTTGGATATATCGATTGTGCTTATGATTGGTTCAATTGTTTTTTTGCCCGAAAACCGGCAAGATTGTTTATAAAAAATTAAATTTTCGTTGAAATATCTACTGAAATAATTCCTTCGACAGTGTTGTTATTTTCTGCCGTCAAAACTCGCAACCAGTTAAATTGATCCACTTTCGTCGAGTATAAATTTAAAAGCTCAAATTTCGGTTGATCCGTAACTTTCTTGTTTCTTATCAAACTTCTCTTTTCTCGAACACGGCTATTTCTTCGGCATTATAGAATTTTTATATGTTTTTTAAGGACTCCGAATTTCGAAATAAATCGGTTTTAATCAGCTGCAATAGGTAATTCTCAAACCCTGATAAAAATTCATACATATTGTTGATGAACACATGATTTAAAGAATCAGTAACGATTTTCTCTTTGACCGCCTTTGAGTAGGACCATACTGTTATATGATCCATTTTCATATTTTCGTCTAGCTGAACTATATTTAAAATCACCCGCAGAAGCAGTGTTAAGCTCAACTTTAGCCTGTCTTGCAAATCGATCGTCCCATTTGTAATATATAATCTCTAAATTATATTTTTAGTAAAAGCTCCCATGTTATTATTTGCAGCTGGAACGGTTGGCAAATTTTGGGAATTATTTTTCCTTTGAAATTAATCACATGTTATCCCAGTGTGAATCGTTTTGCAATCGATGCAATTAAACTGACCACATTCGGTACAATAAAGGAGTACAATTTTATCCCGGTTAGTTTGATTAATCGGAATACATCCATTACACGATTTATTTGTGCAGTAGAATAAATTGTCAGCCTCAGCCGCATGCAAACTTTGTAAATATACTTGAAATTCTGGTTCGGTCATATACGCATGAATATTATTTTCCTTCAATTTATGTGAACATTTCGCTACTGGACAATTTCATTACTGGTGTCTGAGTACTTTTTATATGGGACGTCATGCAATTATTGCAAAATACATGATGACACGTTGCCAACGAAATTCCTTGAGATACATCCACGGCTGAATTAAATTTTTTACATAATGTTTTGAAACGATTTTTATTAATCGTGATATTTGCACGAATCGTACATGCATAGTAAGGTTTACGATTTTTATCAAGGTCGATTACTTTCGTTTTAAATTGATCCGTAACAGCTAGATATTTGTTTTCTGGGAATGAAACATTAAAACCAGATTCTTTAAGTACAGCAATGAAAGCACTAAATTTCCGATTAGCACCATACAACTTTCACGTGTAAAATTTTAATTTTAATTCTTGACAATCACCATATTTTACTTGATGAATTGAGCTGGTATAAAATTCTGTGTGGACATCCCATTTATAATCGGTTTGACGACGTTATCGTGTTTGCAAAGAGCAAGATTTTAAGGAGCACTTATATTCTGAAAGCATTAAATAAACAATATGATAGTAGGTATATAAACAACAAAGCGTACATTTTTAAATACTTACTCCTTTGTGGTGCTACTACTTTTTGATTAGGAATAACAACAGCTTGGTTGACGTTTAATCCATCATTTTCTTTGGTCCCAATATTCTTAGAATTCTTCAAATTATCGAATTCTTTAATCAAAAGTTCATTGCTTTGTCTTAATTTATCACGATTTACATTTTGTGTTGATTTATTGATGATATCCGCAACTACTTTATTCGGAACCGGGGTAAATTATATACAATATATCGCACAACACAATCCAAATCATTTTGTTTACCACGAAATGTTTTTGGAATCGAAACTACGTAGCACAAACGTCAATTGCTCGTCATTTGTTAAATTGCACCTTTTTCTAGCTTTACTGCCAACAACAATAGAAATGATGTATAGTCGATTTCTTTAAAATAATCTGTATTACAAATTAAGCCTCGTTTTCATAATTTAACCGAGTTCTACTCTCATTCAAGTCTTATTATTAGAACTTCTGAAAAATTATTGCATCGTTCTTTGGAAAAATGTTCCAGCGCTTTAAAAACCCATATTGTTCATACGTTCTGGTATTAATTGAATAGTACATGGTTGTAGACAAATACCGTATTTTCAATCACCCATCGTAAATAAATATAAATGTCCGATTTTATTTTTAATTTAACTTTTAACTGCTCACGACTTGATTTGATTTATGTTGGATGACAGTTGTTGACGTAAATGTCAAAATTACCCATACAACTTTTCCATTTTGTACACTGTCAAAATGTTAGAGTAGAATTAGTGACATCTGAAGTTTACCACAAAAATTATATATTTCGGTTACTATTTTCTGTTCGAGTGAGTTTTAAAAATTAATAATCCGTTTGATTTATGATTTGGTTTCCCCGGATTTATACAAATAAATAATAAATACATTATTTTATTAAAATCACAAAAAAAATTATTGTAAATTAATTAATTTTTAATTGACGAATGGTATCTTTTACTTGAATAAATTTTCGTGTTTTTATTTGAGCTGATGAATTCTTTTTGTTAAACTCATTTCCACCGTTAGAGATAGGAATATCATTATTCAAATTTATTCGATTGAAATCACCAAATGCCTGTTTTGATCGATAGTGTTGCAATTTTTTCAATGTTGAACTCAGACCGACCTTCCGAATTTTTTGTTTCCAAATCAATAATGTCCGGATCGAATTTATGCTCTGAATTTTCATTGTTGCTTTCACGTTCGGTGCTAGCTCGGAATCATACGAATTTGCTACGCCACCATCTATTTTTAAATCCAGATGATTATATGTTTAACATTTTTTTAGCGTATTTCTTATGAAGTAGATTGGCATGGTCGTTCAACTTTTTATTAGGATCCGAATTCGATGAGCTTCAATTTTTGTCATCTACATCAAAATTGATAAGCATTTTTGTTTTTTTGGATAGTGCTGCAACTGATACATCACTACCTTCGGCAAAATCGAGCTCATTGTAATTGTAGTCAAACATACATAGGGCGAATGAGATATTCACATAAAATCGTCCAATCTTAATTTTTTATTCTGTTTTTTTTGTTGCTTCCATGTGTGCTTTTCCTTTTAATAATAAATTATTGTTATTATACAAATGAATAAATAAATACAATATTTTATTAAAATCACAAAATTTTTTTTGTAAATTAATTAATTTTTAATTGACGAATGGCACCTTCTATTTGAATGAATTCCACCGTCCAGGAATATTATTCACAAATTTATTCGATTTAAATCACCAAATGCAAATTTCGATAGTGTTGTCCGGATGGAATTTATGCTCTGTATTTCCATCATTGCTTTCCCGTTCGGTACTACATTGCATCAGAATCCTACGAATTGGCCACGCCATCATCTTTGTTAAATTCAGCTGATTATATTTAGAATATTTTTTAGCGTATTTATTATGAAATACATTCGCATGATCGTTAAACTTGCTAAAACATTATTTTGGATTGTTTTGCTGAAATTTCAATTTAAATACATATTTCAATTTTTTTTTTATTACCGCCATCTGATTTCAAACACAGAAACTACACGTCCATTTTGTTTTTTTAAATATATTTAATTAGTCGAGTTTATAAGTAGGTGGCACTAATGGCTTATTATAAAAAAAATTCGAACAAATGGTATGACGTCATGACATAAAGATGTGTTTGTAAATAAAGGGTTTTTTATTTGAAAGTTCAAATTTTAACCTGACGGCTTGTATATCTAGGAACGCTTTGGTATAGGCCATAAGGTAAATTCCTGGTATGTGCGTTTGTCGAGAGAGAGAGAGAGAGAGAGAGAGAGAGAGAGAGAGAGAGAGAGAGAGAGAGAGAGAGAGAGAGAGAGAGAGAGAGAGAGAGAGAGAGAGAGAGAGAGCTTTTAAGTACGCTTTCACAAAACCGATGATCAAGCTAATTTTGATTAAAATATAAGACCTTTAGAGGAGCATGTTGAAATCGTGGCAAATGTATTACTAATCTCACATGTTTCATAAGCCATATTTAAAAATAAATGAAGACGATTTACTGAAATAGAAAATAGCCAATGAAAAAATGTGAATTTTATTTCTTTAATATAAAAATTCAGTTCATATAAAATTTAATTCCTTAATCTTGTATAGTAAACATAATCGATTTACATTTTTATATTTAATGTTAATGAATTCATTTTTTAGTAAAGGGCAATGAATTTTTATAGTAAATGAAATACATTTTTGTATTAACTGGAATTATATTTTTAAGTTAAATGAACTGTAATGTTACTGGATGTCTGCGACCCCCTGTACTGGACCCCTTGTGAACTAACTGATTTTCTGCAATCCACATAACTCAGTTATTCTACCACGGCAAGCATTAAAATCAAAAATTCAAAGGTGGCTGAGCATCTTTGTCATATAATAAAACTAAATAGTAACATGGTAGGTTTGAGTATTGTACGATGGATAATAAATTGATAGCAATTGATCTGGGCGGTAAAATTTTGTTTAAATTTATTAATGTTACATTTTCTACAAGTCTTTCTTCGCCGTCTATTACCCTTAAAAAAGCCATTTAATTTGACTTATTCCTTGAGCTGAGACACCTTAAGACGAAAATTCATTACTAATCATAAATTTCTAATTACAGTATTTTGTGTATACCTTTAATTGAATTCTGCTATAAAAAAAAAATAATTGGCAAAATATCATATGTGTGAACAAAAAAATGACGAAGATGCTGAGTTGATGAGAACTGAAAGAAAGTTGGAAAGTGCAAGTAAATTCAAGGGCACAAAATCAGCTAACAGCTTGGCCCTGAGAAAAATGTATAGTAAGCTAAGTGAAATAAAACAAAATTATGCCGTACAAAACACCAACTTAACTAGCAGATTTGAGTCACTACAATTATTCGTCATATGAATGATAATTTAACGTTGAAAATTCACTTACATAGATAAACTGCAATCAAGAGCGGACCATTTCGGACAACTTTGATCAAAATTCATTCAAAGTGCACAACTGCACGGTATTTCTCTCCAAGAAGATGAAATAGTAGATGAAACTGTTATTGATGTTCTAAGCAAAGGATTTGGAATTAATATTTCACTTTAATTAATTATCACTTCTAAGTTGGATCTAGTGGTGAGCCATAAGGTGTATATAAGTGAAAGCTTATGTATTTCAAAAAGGAAATTTTTATTTAAGGCGAGCAATTTAATTTCATATATTTATGGATTCGTAACGGAACCTTTTTTTATAAAGATAAACGGAAATGAGCTGATCGAAATTATCTGATTAACTGAAGCAATGACCTTGGAAAAGTTACACAACACAGATAATTTAATTTATTTAGGTTTTATTATTTGTTTTATATAATACGAATAATAATCTTACTAATATAAGTATTTAATATCCTGAGATACTCTTCGTATAAACATTTCAATTGAGGATATTCATGTGTGTGTGGTACGAATCTATAGGTTGCATATTGGTTCGATTGGAACTTCATTGATGAATATGATCATTTCTTCATGTCAATTCGAATTAAAAACCTAATTGTTCTGGAAGATATGAATGTTGAAACCTTAAACATAATCTATTTTTATATCATATCATATACAAACTGAATTTGAACTTTGAATATATGGTAGAGTGCTTTAATTATGAATTATTTGATCAACATAAGACTTCAATTAAGCTAACTACACAATATATCTCAACCATCATTTGCTGAACATGAATGAAAAATGAACTTTGTTTAGCTTGAACAACTATTAAATGTAAAATTTTGCTAGGAAGTATTTTGTGAGATGAATCTCCCTTAAAAAATATCTCTTCTACCACTTCAGATGGCATAAGCACAACTATCATAAAACATGTTGCACACATTATTTCTTATTCCTTATGCCATATACATATATTTAAATTTTATTAGTGGGCATTTTCCTAACAGGTTGAAATATGCTATGATCATATACCAATTTGTATGAAAGGTGACAGCGATTTAGTTTCAAATTACCGCCCAATCTCAATTTTGTCAGCATTCTCGAAAATATTAGAAAGTGTACTACATCTACGTATAGAGTTTTGTCTTTCTTGAAAAATACCTAATTTTTCAAATACCTAATAATCAAAATCAATTTTTAATGATGTATTTTGTCAATTTTCTGAAAACCTTTTAGCAAAAGTATAAACAAAAAACCAAACATTGGGTACAACAATTAGTAAAATAAAAATAAAATTTTGCTTGAGTCATGCATTTTGTTAGGTCCAATCCCTCTGATATTCTATACCTATACAAATATTTTTGGAACTCCTTTAGAAAACAGTTATAATAAATTATAAGTATAATACCTAAAAGGTATAATGAAATTAAAAAACAGGAATAATCTTTTAGGTACAAATTAATGTCAAAATTAATTTTTCAAGTTGTGTGTGAAGCAATATTTGTTTAAACAAAACAAAAAAAATAAAATAAAAATTTTAAAGACACCAGCGCCACCAGGTAAAAGGCGGTCTACATGAAATGCGGTCTACATGGAAGGCGGTCTACATGTTTGGCAGGACAAAGTCTGCCGGGCCCTCTAGTGTAACTATAAAAATTCTTTAAATTAAAATATTGTTTAGATGCCATAAATTATATTATCAATCCTATAAAATTCAGTTAGTTCTACAAATTTTGGTTATAGAAAACTTCGGTTATAGGACTATAACAAATACTTTTTAAAAAAATTTTGTTAATTTCAATGTAAAAAAATTCTGATATAACAAACAATTTGAATTACGTATGTAGTGTATTATCTAAAACCGTTTGAAATGGCATACATATACTACATTAAATTGCATTGTACGTTTAAATAAGAAATTGGAATACATGACAATATCCTACCTATTATATTGTTACCTAAGCAAGTGTTTTTAATACGGACAATAACACTCCTTGTAATTGGTGGATCTTAACTATGACAGGACCTCGCTGCATAAATCATTTTCCTTTGTCTGTTATTGATGCGGCAGTTTAAATTTAGATTTCACAAAGGTAAGTTCATGTTTCATTCTTCCACGATTTTACTGGTTGTCTTTCAAACAAACGAATTGTTTATTGAATTGTAATTTTCAGAGTAGACAAAATAAGCGTCAACAAGATAAGATCGACCATTTCCTAGAGAAAAAAATTTAAATTTTAAAAATTGTTGACGGTAGAACTAAAAGCTATGAGCAAATTGCACAAATGACGAATTTGCCAAGATCAATAGTTGCGGGAATTGTATGAAATCGTAACAAATATGAAAGCAACGAGCACGGTGAATGCAAAAACGAAAAAAATGAGATCTGGAAATTATCCTGATTTAGATAAGGCTTTGATTATATGGATAAAAACTATGAGGCATGCTAGTGTTAGCATAAACGGCACAATTTTTAAAGAAAAGCCACAACAACTTAGTAAGAAATTAAATTAAATTATTTTAGTGCTAGCGACGAATTTTGGAGGGTTATGAACACCGAGACGTTAATGCCGAATAAAACGTTGACTTTTAAGAATGAACCTTGCCGCGATAGAAAATTGAGGAAAGATCGTGTAACCATTCTTCTGGGGGCCAATCCAAACAGTTCAGAAAAGTTGCTAATACTTCTTATAGGTAAATCAGCAAAACCGTGTGTTTTTAAAAATGTAAAAACGTTCCCACTTCTGTATGCTGCGAATAAAAAAGCTTGGGTGATCTCGACGGAGTGGAATAAATATATTAAAGCTTTAGATAAAAAGATAAAAAATCAAAACCGAAAGGTACTTTTCGTCATAGACAATGCTCCACCAGAATTTGCCGATCGAAGGGCTAGCCAACATAAAAAAATTGAATATTTACCACTCAACACTACGTCGTTGTCGCAACCCATGGACCAAGGGGTCATCAAAAATTTTAAATTGTTTTATAGAGAGTACGTCGTGAAGGAGATAATAAATAGAATTGGTGAAGATCCTCAACTAATCGCATCAGATATTAATATAAATTTAATAGATGCAATACATTTTGTAACACGGGCTTGGGAACGCGGAAAGCCTGAAACTTTCAAAACGGCTGGGTTTTATTTAACAACGGAAATGGAAGAAACCGAGTGTGAATTGATCGTTCAAGATAGAGAAGCTGTTTTGGAAACACTTTCCAACTTTACACGAGATTACAAAATTCTACAAATTTTTAGAATTTTACGGATTCCATCAATTCTATAAATTATATAAACTCCACAAATTCTGTTAATATGAATCCTTTAAATTTTATAGATTCTATGGATTATATAAATTGTTTCAAGCCTTTTAGTTCTATAAAATATACAAACCCAAATTTTACTTATTCCAAAAAAATCCATAATTTCTACAAATTCTATAAATTCTTTGAATACCTAAACAAATTTTATAAATTCAAAAATTTCGATAATTTCGATGAACTTTATTCATCCATAAATTTTATAAGTTTCATGAATAATTTTATAGATTTTATGGATAAAGTTTTAAAATTACGTTCTTTAAATTTCAAAAATCTAATAAATCCTTTAGTTCTTATAAGTCAAATAAATTCTATAAATTTTATAGGTTCTACAAAGTCTGGAAATATTATACATTTTAATATGTTCATAAAACCTATAAACTCTGTAAATATTGAAGATTTTATAAATTCCATCAATTTTATAAATAAGTATACTCCACAAATTCTATAAATTTTAGAAATTCTTTAAATTTTATAGATTCGATGGGTTCTATAAATTGTTCAAGTCTTTCAGTTCTATAAAGTTTATAAACTCAAATTTGACTCAGTTTAAAAATTTAATAAATCCTATAAATTCTACAAATTTTAATATTTTTAAAAATTCTTTAATTTTATAATTTTTAATTTCAATAAAAACAATGAATTCTGTCAAACCTAGAAGTTATACTAATTCGGAAAAACGAGCAAATTTGGCATATCAGAAACATTAAAATGAACTAACAAAATTAAGATTTATTTTCAATTTTGGATGTTTTGCTATCACAAATTTAATTTAAAAGGCTAATCACGAGTTTTCTTACCGATAAGTCAATAAAAGGATTTTAAGAAATTTTGTAGATACAATTTTGCATCGTCACCAGCGATATATTTATTCTTTCCACATTTAGACAGCTGATCAAATAACATATTTTTTGTTGAAACAACATTTCCACAATGAGCATTCTGAACCAAAGGACAAGATAATTGAATTCATTAATTAAATCATCGCAGTTCAAGCTTCAATTCCTCTCATTAAATTAATAACTGGAATTGAATGACGAGAAAGTATCTGAATTTGTTTGTTTGAGTTCGAAACCGGGATATATGTACGTATTTGGCAGGTGTATTTTAAAGACGGATAAAATTAAATATGTAAATGCATAAGGTAATTATCAGTTAAGATCATTTTTTTGTTTCGTAGTTCGGCTATTAAGGTCAAGGTGAACGTAAATGAGAAATACTCTACAACTTCCAAAAGTAGCCACTTCTATATTTTGATCTGTATCAGTCTCTGAAATATTACGTATACTTTTTGTTACAATTGAAGAAACGTTTTCTTTTTAACCTGACTTTGAATTTTTAAATTATTAGATTATTTTATTCTTTAAACTAACCACCTCCATAGATTGACCAACGTTTCTGGGTCCCTTAAATAGCGACTTTAAAGTTTTCCTGTAAATAGTTAGTATAAATAGGGAATGCAATCCCTGTGATAAATTTTAATCCCGGGATTTCGGTATTGATTTTTCTAAATCCCGGGATCCCGGGTTTAATCCCGGGCTTTGGGTATTTTCGACTAATAATTGGGTAACAGAGCATTCACAATGAAAAATTTTTTTACTTTTGACTTACAGGTTTGTATGAATTTGCGAAAGTTCCTTCCCGAATTCCATCGTTCTTCGTAGGTGATCGTCTAAATAGACTGACGATTTTCTTGACTTTAGTAGTGACAGGCCCTACTCTAATATTAGTCAATTCTCTTGGCCGTCTGGCGATGTTATCGACTAATCCATCTTCATAAACGATTTGCTATCGCTCTGTCACATATTCTTCATCATCATCTTGAAAGGGTTTTAGGTGCTCTTCAGTTTCAAATTTTTTGTGTAAAACATCAATAACAGCAAGTTGCACCATAAGCAAAACATAGTTGTTGATTTACTGGTAATAATTTGTGATTTTCTTCATTACACTGGCACCATCCATCACAAAGAAACTGTATCAGTATGGAGATTTAATGAATGCACAGATAATTTCCGCTCTACTAATTCAATACACTTTTCTGCTGGCAATGTGCCATTCACTCGAGTCAAACCTAACCTACATAAGTACAATTGCTGTCCATGCATGTTAATATTTATATAGCGCCTGCTTCTTAATGACGTCCATTCATCAAATGATAATGCAAATTCCTCTCCCCCTCCGTGTGCCTGCATAGCTTGTTTCTTTCCTTTAATGTCTTCAATTAAAATATTCCTAATTCTTTGACTATATTGCAAAACCATTTTACAAATTGTATTAGGTGAACTTGGCAAATTGTTAAATCCACTTGCAGAAAAAGCTGCTAGAAGATATGAAGAAAAACACAATACACCGAATGAAAAAAAAAAAATTAATTAATCCCGGGATTATATTAGTTCAATCCCGGCGGTATCTCCCTAGTATAAACTGGTAGAATTTTGGAATAATTGTTAAAAATCAAGAAATCACTAAGAATTTTTTATTGCCATAAATGCAGTCAAAACACAAAATAATCTCGGTAATATGACATCACTCTCGATAATTTTCGAATAACTTTGAGTACAAGCATCTTAACGCTATTTAAATCCTGAAATCTATATTAATCCAAAATGTCGAATTTTAAGATTCTCTTCTGTGCAAGATATACTGAGGAAATGCCTAATTCAGTTTCAAGCTAGACTCGAAAAATATCTAAAAGTCTACACATCTTCCATTCTTAAACCCATCAATCACAAAAAATGCCAGGAAATATAGACGTATCACTAATGCTGAGGCATCACACGACTCCAATGCGTTTCAAATTTTAAGTATTAGTGAGTTTCTCTCGAATAGACTCAAATAATTTTGAATAATCTGGAAATTCTAGAATACAATCAATTTAAAAGCAATAAAATAACTTTCTACAAAATTTAAAATGGCTGGATTATCTCAAGAAATATTGAATAGCTTTTAGAGGATTTCAAATAAGTGAGCATATTCAGCAATTTAACGCTCTTCTAATCGCTAGATGTTTAGTTTAATCCGAAAACTAGATAATCTCAGGATTTCGATAATTTCATCTCAATATTGTCAACGCTTAATTCAATACAAAATAAACTCGATTAATACCGAAAATCATAAATAATCAAAGGACAAGCAAACCTCGAAAATCAAATGAAGCAAAGATAAGGTCAAAATTCGAAAAACTCGAAAAATTCCTAACCTTATTAAAACCACCAAATCCGAAAGTCGAGACTACTTTATATAATAATGTAAGCATTATACAAGTTTTTATAATTAGTCATTAATTTGATATAAAAATTGAATTAATTTAATACAAAAACAATAATAATTTAATATAAGAAATCAATTTATTTAATTTACAAATTAAATTCATATAATATTGGTACGTTTTTGCCTTTTCAATTAAGGTTCGTATCACTGGATTGTGAATAAAATACAATACTTCAATTAATCACCAACGAATTATTTATTGAACACAAAAATTAATACAACACAATTTATTAATAAAAATTCACAAAATCACTTAGGTATTATAATTTTTACACAATTTTACTGTTCACTTATAATTTTTAAATATTAATATAATAAATCACTTTTTAATCTTCACACTATCGCTTATTCGCTTACCAAAAACTAATGTTCTAAGTCGAACTCGTTCTCTCTTTATATGCTCAAACCAAAACTTCTCAAATTTTCCTGGTTGTTCCGGTAAGAACAGTTGAGAAACGTTTAGAACAGTTTTATCATGGAAAATTCCATTTTAGTACAGTGTAAAACTTTCCGCTACCAATTAACTTATTCTATTCTGTCCTAGGTGACACAGTAACAATATAAAATTATTTTTATTTATATTAGCCAATTCTTAATATTTAAACAAATTTTTTTTTTTTGGTATATTTAGGGCTCTTTATTTTGACTTATTTAGGCTTGAGCTTTTAAATCCAATTCGGGATCATTGTTAAAAGCATAATGAAAAATATTTCCAAAATAGTTCATTTTGAAACGCACACACAATGGTGCTTTACAGCTGGCTAAAGGGTTTTCATGTAGAGAGGTGGTAGAATTGAATAAAAATAAAATAAGTATGAGAAAAAATCTGATATAAATAGAGCATAGGTTGCCAATAGTATGTAAAATCATAAGCTTCCACAATAATAATCGAATTTGAACTTGATTTAATATGTAACATTCCCACAATCGATGTTTCCCTAAAATTGGTTTGTTTATCGAAAATTTTGACGTACCATTTGAATGTTTCAAATACCATGTAAGTGCACTAATATTTGAATTTCAAACTTTGTTGGTGTCACATCTAAATTAATATTACTACTAAATTCTATAATATTAAATTGTAGTAACTTTTATTTAAAATAAAATGAACTTTGTTAATAAATGAACTAAATATTTAAATTAAATTAATTGAGTTTAATATTAAATAATTTAACTTTTTGTATTAAATGGATTAAATTTTTATATTAATTGAACAAATCGAAGAATAATCCAAGACTGAGCGCACCGAAACTTCGAAATATGGTGGAGCAACATCTAAAAATTAATTGCAATGCTGAAACGGTTCGAAGAGTCCTTCGCAAAAGTGGTTTACATGGTAGAATTGCCAGGAAGAAGCCCTTCGTTAGTGAGAACACTAAAAAGGTTAGGTTGGAGTTCATCCATAACTATCGCAAACTATCGAATGAAAGATTTTTCATTCTGGAACATGTCATATTTACGGATGAGGGCAAATTTACTCTTTTTGGGTCTAATGGCAGGATAAACGATTGGCAAAAACCAAACCAAGAAATGAATCCACAATATTTGCGTCCCACGCAGTTAAACATGATGGCGGTCATATGATGGTTTGGGGTGAGTGTTCGGCGGCTAGAGTTGGGAAACTTCACTTTAAAAGAAAATTTAAAATATAATGCTGATAAACTGGATATTATAGACACTTTACCTTTCTATCAAGGTAATGACCTCAAGCACTCGGCTGGAATTGTACGAGAATGGCTGTTGTATAATTGCCCTAGAATAATCAAAACACCACCACAATCGCCTGATTTAAATATAATTGAAAATTTATGGCATAAATTGGAGTGTGAAATTAGGAAACATAATATATCCAATAAAAATGGTTTAAAAAGGGTCTTAATGGAGGAATGGGATAAAATTAGCCCCGAATACACCAGAAAACTTATTGAATCTATTCCAAACCGCTTAAAACTAGTTATTAAGCAGAAAGGGTTTTCAACAAAATACTGAAGTAGTCTTAGGACTTTTTTGTTATACATTTTATAACTGTAAAATAACATGGACCATTTTCATTGTGATATGATTTTTTAATTTATTTTCCTGAATATGTTATTTACTGTTGTTACTGATATTGAATTAATACATTTTTTGTTTTATTAAAACTAGAATAAAAAGAACTTTAAAAAATATTCATTTTTGTTTCTTACATTATTTGATTTTCTAGAAATTTTTCACCAATTTTGTTTTTATTAAGGGTGGACTATTTTCCCTGTGACTCACTATGTAATAGATGAATTAGATTTTAAGTGAATTAAATTTGTTTATTATAAATAATTAGGTATATAGCACATATATCTATATTGAATGAATTAAATAATTTTTGAATATATTTAAAGTTAACATTTTACGAAAATTACATGGGAATTTAAAACAGATTCGGCATAATTTTTCCTTTTAAAAGAATTTTAAAAATTCCAAAAAATACTAAATATTGTCCCCACTAAAACGGAAGGTCACATTAAATTTAATGTGAAAATGAAAGGAGGCCACTTAAATTCATGTGATTCTTGGGCGGAAAGGACGAATGCTAAGCGGCGTTGGAAAGTTTTTTATTTTTGTAAGTTAATAATCATTAGAAAACACAAATTTTTGAAAAATTTTGTAATTTCTATGAATGTTATTACCTCTAAGGTGTAAAACGAATTAAAATAATATTTTAAAGATTTTATTTGATAAAACACGATTATTTTGGTTTTGTCACAAATTTGTAAATTAAATAAATTGATTTCTTATATTAAATTAGTTAGATTATAAATGGGATAAGCTTTTATATTAAATTAGTAAATTAAATCAGATCAATGAATAATTTTAAAACCTTGTATAATGCTTACATAATCGATATTAAGTCGTCCCGATTTCCGAATTTGGTGGTTTTACCACTAAAATGTAGATTAGGAATTTCGATATTTTATGTGATTTTTTGAGGTTGCGCGGCTTGGTTGTGGTTTGATTATTTATAATTTTCATTATCAATCGAGTTTGTTTTGTATTGTATTAAGCGTTGACAACTCGAAATCCCGACATTTTCTGTTTTTTTTATTAAACTAAACATCTATGTTAGAACAGCGTTCACTTGCTGTAAATGACTATTTATTTGAAGTTACCAAAATTATTCAATATTTTCGAGATTATCATTTTTTGCGAGAAAGTTGTTTTATTGCTTTTGCATTAATTAGAAGTAGTATTGAACAATTATTGTTCTTTCGAAATTTTTCGAAATAATTCGATCCTATACGAGTTTTCGAAGACATTGGAGTGATTTTTTGAGATTTACAAGGTTATTATTCAAACATTTGTAGACTTTTCGTTTATATTCGAGTTTAGTAACTTGGAGCTGAATTTAAATGGCGTCTCAATGGCTTCAAAATTATTTTAAGTTATCGACAATCATGTACCATATTTTTAGAGCTTTTCGGGACTCTTCCTCTTTTTTCCGCAGGCTGCGAATTATTATAAAGAAGACCATTTAAATCTGTGTGTTTGAAGGCTTAGTATCCATTTTAACTTTCCCTGACTCCAATGTCTATAATTTTCTTGTAAAAAAAAACCACAATCACCTATACCTGATAAAGTACTAAATTTTTCTTCATTTCAGCTTAGCTTCACAATTAAGAGATAATAAAATTAAAATGTCTTTCTCTAAAAAATATAATGTATTATTATGATTACATAAGATTTTATAAAGCAACCTTGTTATATTATATAGGTATGTATATTCGAAAGTAGGAAAATGCCGGTTTGTTTTTTTTTTTTTTTTGTAAACAAGATGAAAAATATTTACGAGGAAAATTTTTTTATTAATTTTCTTCCAAAAATATAATACATAGCTAAAATTTAATTAAGCATTAAAATAAAAATAAAATTAAGGAAATTATTTTTATTATTATTATTATATTATATTATAGTATTTCTTCACAAAATTAATAAGACAAAAACAAAAACATAATTTTGTCCTTATTTTTAAGACAAACACTTATATTACAATGATCTTAATCTTTTTTCGTTTTATTTTTTTTTTTTTTTGTGTGCGCCTTAACAAGTGTTTTTATTATCCACTTTTTGCTGTTATTGTTGTTGTTGCTGTATATAAAAGAAACGACAAAATCATCGTTCTTCTTTTGTTTACGTTGTCCTATTTTATTCCCTACATTTTCATTATTTTTCCATTTTTTTTTTTGCCTTTCTTGTTTTGTGAAAATGGATATTATCCAGCTCGTATAATATGTTCAGTATACTATACGACGTACGAGTCAGGCGAAAAAAAATAAAAAATTCTAAATCACTGTGTGCTTCGGTTACACAAAAACATTGTTGTGTTTATAGTGGAGTACTGTTGTGTAAAAGTATATCCTATATACAAGGGCAGATAAATATCCATTCATTATGTGTTTCTATTGTTTTAATTCGACAGCCGAGTTATAAGTCAGTATTTTATTAAAGTGTAATAGTTAAATCGTGGAGAATTTGTATATATCAAGGTAAGTGGAGAACATTTAATGTGAAGATTAATTACTTTAGGCATACTCGTGGATAATTTAATCAATATTAATTAAAATAAAAAAAACATTATTGTGTTTTTTAACAGTGTACATCAAGCATGCGGCTGTTACCACTTTATCATGCAATTTGAATATATATCGGATCCTATTCAAATTTAAATTATTGTAAGTTTAGGTTCTAGACGTACGACGATTAAGCAAGCTATTTGAGGTCTCGTTTGTGGGACATCGTATGTCCGCCCAAAATATGATACTTCTGACCTGCGGAATTTTTCTTTGTCTAATCATAAGATTGTCTACAGTTTTTTTTTTGAAGACGTTTGGTGAAAAATCTGGCTGTGTAAAAGAATGTCATCAAACAGAACAAGTTGAATGTTTGGTAATTGAAAGCTTCACAAATTTTATTGTTTTATTCCATTTTCAAGTCATTGAAATATGTTTGCTTGCCGAGCACTTTACTAAAGCCATTTGATGGACGAATTCTGTAAACCCGACCAAGATGTTTTACTCCAGAATGTTGAAAATGTTCAAAATAATTAAAAAAAAAAATTAAATTAAATAATTAAATTCATAGTTATTGCCCATAAATTTCAAATATAATAAATTATTTTGAAATAAAGAAATTACCATTTAGAAATTTGAAATTTTCAAATTAATGTAATATTTACAATTTTAGTGCTTTTGCTTTAGTAACGGAAATTCGCCACATATTTGTCTATTACAGGGAGATCACAAGTGTACAGTATGTATAAAACTGGCCCTAATACACCACTCTGTGGTACCCCTGCGTTGATTTTTTCTATTCTGAATATATATGATCTAACTTAATCCAGAAAAATCTATCTTTCAAGTAAGATTCCAGTATTTTAGCAAATTGCATTGGTTAATAAATTTTAAAATTGAAATGAAAATATCATATTTACCGTAATATTTTAAAATTAAATCTTTTAAATTTTAATTTTCATTGTGATTTTAAAATTTAAATCTCCATTTTACAGAATATTGTAAAATTAGTATGGACATTTTAGAAAATATTTTAAAATTAAATCTTCTCGTTCCAGAATTTTTACTCTTTGTAAACGAATGACTTGGCCAATGGGTACCTCGTGGTCGCGCAGAATTACCTTTTATTGGATTAGCGGCTAGCCGGTTGGGAGGATTCCGTTAAATCACGAGCGTACCACAACCATCTTTGCTAAAATCAAAATAAATGATGATTTGATATCAAATGAGTGTACGTCCATTTCAAATACATATACTTAAAAATGAAATAAAGTGAAATCCGGACGGACCATCGTTGTTATAAACATACGTTCGTTTATACCAAACTAGTTTTTTATAAGTGGAAGTTGTAAACTTCCTCGTTAAAATAGTTTGGGTTTAGTATTATAACCGGAGTTTATTATATCTGAAGTATTTTCGAAAAGTTTTTAAAAACCGGATGTTTTTAGAAATAGGTTTTTAATAGCGGGATTTCACTGTATTGCGAAATTTAATTTTTTTATATTTTTAAAATACCCCTTACGCCTTACTATATACAAATTTTTAATTTTTTTTTAATTTTTTTTTAATTTTGGGAAGGGAGTGGCATTTATATTGTGGTGAATTTACCATACACAAGTAACCATGCAAGTTTTATAGTTTAACAGATTAGAATTTTACTAAAATTTGAAATGGAATGATTTTTCCATTTTCAAAATTTTGTCACATTTAAATTTTTTTTTAAATAATTTCCCAGAATATCTTAGAATTAAATTTTCTTGTGCCAGTGAAAAAAAAACTCAGGCTGCGGTCGAATTCTCGAATAATTCCGCTGAATACGGTAAATACTCGTCGCTTCGTGGCAATAACTCCTATCTGAAAAAATTGTGTTTTTCAGGAAACGAGAAAACTGTTTCTTATTTGTATGGGCTGTCTTTATAAAAGTAATAATTTTATCTACCAATTTTTTTGTTTTTTCTGTTTCTGTATATTAAACTTACATGTGTAGGTGCGTACCTTATATTCCCGTATATCTACGTCAAAATATCATTTATGCAAAAATTGCAGATAGGAGATATTGCCACGAAGCGGGCGATGTGTAATTTAACTATAAAATTAACAATAAAAATCAAGGTTTACCGCAGTAAACTGAAGAATTCAACCGCAGCCTTAGATTTGATATATTCTGGAAAATGACAATTCTATACTAAGCTGCGGTCGAATTCTCGGGTAAATCATTTACTGCGGTAAATTTAGATTTTTAATGTTCGTTTTCTGTTAAATTACGCATTTTTTTTCTATTTTTAACTCGTTCAATTTTATAACAATAAAGAATAAACTATCTAAACGTAAAAGATTTACCTTTTTTTATTTCCCTTACTCTCCAGCAAAAAAAGGTAAATGCATTTACCGAATTTTGCGGATTTACTCGAGAATTCGACCGCAGCCTTAGTTTAAAATAAAGTTTTCTGTTTTCAGACCATTTTAAAATTACCTACGAGTATCTTTGTTTTCCAGAATTTATAAAAAAGGAAGATTTAGTGAAATTTTAAAAATATGGGGAAAATCGACATTTCTTTTCCAGTTTTAATTTAAACCTCTATTTTTCGGAATATTTTAAAACCAAAATCATCCTATTGAGAAATTTTGCTGGAAAACGAAGGTTTAATTTTAAAATATGCTTTGCTTTGCTATTTGGGGGTCCATGGTTTAATTCCCGGTTGAGAAGGATACATTTTCACGATTGGGTGTGGTGTATGTTAATTACTAGCTTTTACTTTAAAGGAAATTAAATCCACTGGAAGAAAAATTTATTAGTATAGAAATTTTCATATTTCAGAGTATTTTAAAATTAAATCTTCTTTTCAGAATTTCTAAAAGAGAGAGATTTAATTAAAAAAAATCAGAAAATGGAGATTCTCAATCTTATTTTAAAGTTAAATCACCTTAAGCTCAAATTTTTTAAAATTAAATAGGAAGCTTTAATTTTAGAATATTTTTGAAAATGGTGATTTAATTTTAGTCGAGATTTTCATTATTGGAATATTTGGACAACAAATTACCAGAAAGGCTCAGTCGTTGTTTGGTTTTGCTTGGGTTCGTGTGAGTAATCGCTACCTTACGAGCAAACTAGTTTTAAACCTAAACCATCTAGTAAGGCGAATGTGGCACTAGAGCTGGAGAAATATGACGGGTAGTTCAGTGAATTGAAATTTATGATTACTGAAATTATAAAGTCTCAAAAGTTTATTTGCAAGAAACCCGAGTTTCCAATTTACAATTACTCAATATCCCATAAGATGAAGTTTCCACATAAACTAAATTCTAAAATCTCACTTGAAAGTAAACAAATATGAATTACTGCTATTTCAATTTTTAGTAAAATTATGCTAGTAAAACTTAAGGTTAAAAGTGTTTTAAAGCAGACGAATTTGAGATTGAAAATTACAATTTGCAATTGGTTAACAATGTAACGAAAACAAAATTACATATAGTCGATAAAGCATATCTGCGAATTTTTTAATTAAATATTCAAGGAATATATATGATGAATGTATATGCGTTTGAGTATAAGCTATTACAAGTACAAATTTGTTAAAGCTCCATTCGCGTACATGCTATAAAACTTTGCACTAGGATAGGCATATCAAAAGGACTAAATGATGCAAAGCTTTATATTGTTAACGTTTCAGAAGAACAAAGCCTTAATTTCCTAAAATACATACTTTAAAATTAAACTTTCCTTTACCAAAATTTCAAAATAAGGTGTATTAGATTTTAAATAAAAAAATAGAAATTTAGTTTTAAAACTAGAATGAACATCGCCAGAAAATTGTGAAATTAAATCTTAATGGTAAAAGCATTTCTTAAAAATGACGGTAGTTTAATTCTAAAACACTTCATAAAAGGGCGATTTAATTTGATTCGATTTCTTCATTCTAATTTTAAGGTAAAATCTTTATTTTTAGAATGTTTATAAGTTAAATCCTAATATTTCAGAATTTCTGGATATATCATATCTTCACATCTTCCTTTATGATTTTAAAATATTTGAAAAATGGAGGTTTAATACTAAAATTAGAATGGAAATCTGTATTTTCCAAATTCTGGAAAACAGAGATTTAATTTTAAAAATTTTTAAATTTTCAGAATATATGAAATTTAAGTTTAAAATTAGATTGAAAATCTTCAGAACATTTTAAAATTAAATCTTTCTTTCTCAAAAATTCTGGAAAATAAAGATTTAATTTTAAAGTAATCCCGATAATTACAATCTAATTTGATGTCCATTTGAATTTTTGGATTAAACCTCAATATTCAGGAATATTTTAAAATTAAGCCTTAGTTTTTCCGGTTTTCTGGAAGTGGGAAATTTGATTTCTAATATTCAAAAAAATAAACGTTTAATTTTAAAACTTGAATGGCATTCTCCATTTTCTGAATTCTGGAAAAAATGATGGTTTAGTATTAAAATAAGAATGGAGATCTCCATTTTACAGCAAATTGTCCTTTTACCAAAATTCTGGAAAATGAAGATTTAATTTTAAAAGACTCCGGAAAATGACGATTACTTTAATTTTAGATTGCAATTCTAATTTTAAGCTTAAATCTCCATTTTTCAGAATTTTTCTTAAATTAAATCTTAGCTTTCCAGAAATGTTGCTAATTTTAAAATATTCTGTAAAATGAATAATTTAAATTAAAATTTGATTGGATATCGCGATTCTAATTAAATTTTTAAACTTAATGCTTAATTTTTTGAAATTTCGAAAATAGAAATATTTAATTTTAAAATATTCGGAGAAATAAGAGATTTCCATTCTAATTTTAAAGTTAAGTCTTCATTTTGTAGGATATTTTAAAATTAAATCTTTATGTATTAGATCCTAAATTATGCTGAACAATAAATATTTAATTTTAAAAGTAGAATGAAAATATTCAGAAAATCTTAACGTTGAACCTTCTTACTAAATTTCTGGAAAATTAAGACTTTATTTAGAAATTTAGTTATAAAGTAGAATGAACATCGCCAGAAAATTGTGAAATTAAATCTTTATGGTAAAAAAAGTTCTTGAAAATGACGGTAGTTTAACTTTCAATACTCCAGAAAATGGCGATTTTATTTGATTCGATATCTCCATTCTAATTCTAAGATTAACTCTTTATATTTTAGCATTTTTAAAAGTTTAATCCTAGTCTTCCAGAATTTCTGGATATACCATATCTTCACAACTTCCTTTATGATTTTAAAATATTTGAAAAATGGAGGTTTAATACTAAAACTAGAATGGAAATCTCTATTTTCGAAATTCTTAAAAACAGAGATTAAATTTTAAAATTTTAAAATTTTCAGAATAATTGAAATTTAAGTTTAAAATTAGAATGAAAATCTTCAGAATATTTTAAAGTTAAATCTTTCTTTCTCTATAATTCTGGAAAATAAAGCTTTCATTTAAAAATAATTCAGAAAATTGCCATCTAATTTGATTCGGGATGTCCATTTGAATTTTAGGACTAAACCTCAATCTTCCGGAATATTTTAAAATTAAATCTTAGTTTTCCCGGTTTTCTGGAAGTGGAAGATTTGATTTCAAATATTCAAAGAAATGTACGTTTAATTTTAAAACTGGAATTACAATCTTCATTTTTTGTATTCTGGAAAGCAAAGACTTAATTTTAAAAAATTCTGAAAATTTGAGGTTTAGTAATAAACAAGAATTGAGATCTCCATTTTCCAGCAAGTTAAAAAATTAATTTTCCTTTTACTAAAATTCTGCACCCTGATTCTCTAAAAAAAAAGATAATAGGTAAACGTGTAAACCTGTAAAAAGCAAAGCTTTCTTTTATTAGTTTGAAATTTTTGATTTTATTTGAAGTAGTAGCCAAATTTAAAAATTGTGCATGTGCTCATTTACAACAGATTGTGGAGCATGAGGAGGCTAACAATGTAACAAGTAACAATAAAACTGCAATATTACAACCTTGATGGTACACCGCTATCAAATTACGTATTGAACATACTCGTACTTCGCTTAGGTTGTTGTTAATTTCTAGAGTACCGTCCATTGCCACTTACACAACTTTGAAACCTCTTATTATATCGTAGCGACGTCACCTTAGAATCTGTGGTGGCAGCAAACTGTCATTATGCTAAATTAGCAAGTTTTAAATTTGTTCTGGTTAATATTTGAATAAATTTAAAATTAAGAAAAAATATAAAAATAAAATCAACTAACTTATAATCACTCGAAAGTCAAAGCCTCACAATGGACAATTCAAATCCACTAAAACCTTAATGCCTCATTATTATTAAATTTTTTATAATACAATAAAATTATTAAAATAATTGGCGTATATTTTCTCCCGATGCGATTCGTTTTATTTCATTTGATGCTGTCAAAATTTTAACTATTTTACACAGCAACTTGTTTAAAATATTTCACCTCGGTTATGTATTATCACCAAATTTCAACTAAAATATTTTTAACACATTCACTAACGGCCTAAATCTGCATTTTCACATATTTTTTTAAATTAAATCTTTGTTTTCCAGTAATTCTTCTAATTTTTAAATATTCAGTAGAATGAATAATTCAATTTAAAATTAAAATGAAAATCTCGATTCTTATTAAATTTTTAAATTTAATGCTTAATTTTTTTCGAAATTTTGAAAAAGAAAAATTTAATTTAAAATATTCGGAGAAATAAGAGATTTTCATTCTAATTTTAAAGTTAAGTCTTCATTTTGCAGAATATTTCAATATTAAATTTTCTTTACCAACATTTCCAGACGATATGTATTAGATCGTAAATTATTCTGAAGAATGGAGATTTAATTTTAAAATTAGAATGAAAATTTTCAGAAAATCTTAACGTTATCCTTGCTTTCACAAAATTTCAGGAAAATCAAGACTTTATTTTCAAATATTTCGGAACGTTGCGATTAAATCCGATTCGAGATATCCATTCTAATTTCAAGATTAAACCTCAATCTTCCAGAATATTCTAAAATTAAACCTTAATTTTCCAGGTTTTCTAAAAATGGAAGATTTGAGAAAAATGGAAATGAAAAACTGGCATGGCAATTTCAATTTTCTAAATTCTGGAAAACAAGGATTTGTTATTAAAATATTCCGAAAAATTGATTTTAATTTTAAAATTCATGTTGAAATTTCCTCTCCCAGAATAATTTAAAATTAAAACCTGGATTTCCACAAATTTTCTTGGAATAAGATTTAATTTTAAAATATTCTGAAGAATGGATAATTAGTTTTAAAATTAGAATAAAAATTTCCAGAAAATTTTAAAATTAAACCTTTTAAGATTCTTTCTAGAATTTAGGTTTCCAGAATTTCTGGAGAAACAAGATTTGATTTTAAAATATTCTGCAGAATGGTTGTTTAGTATTAAAGTAAGAATGGAGATTTCCATTTTCCAGACAATTGTAAAATGAAATTTTCCTTTTACCAAAATTCTGGAAAATGAAGATTTAATTTTAAATTACTTCGGAAAATGGTGATTTAATTTAATTTGAGATTTCAAATCTAATTTTAAGCTTAAATCTTTATTTTTCAGAAATATTTTTATAATTAAATTTTAGTTTTCCAGGAATCCTGTTAATTTTTAAATATTCTGTAAAATGAATAATTTAATTTAAAATTAGAATGGAAATCACGATTCTAATTAAATTTTTAAATTTAATACTTAATTTTTGAAATTTCGAAAAAAAGGAGAATTCGGAGAAATAAAAAAAAATAAAAATCTAATGATTTACTATGAAAACTAAAGCAATTTTTCAATGTTCCATGTTTCTTATGTTTTGCTCAGAGATTTCCATTCTAATTTTAAAGTTAAGTCTTCATTTTGCAGATTATTTTCAAATTAAATCTTCCTTTACCGTCATTTCAAGACGATATGTATTAGATCCGAAATTATTTTGAAGAATGGAGATTTAATTTTAAAATTAGAATGAAAATCTTCAGAAAAGCTTTACGTTAAACCTTCCTTTCACAAAATTTCTGGAATATCACGATTTTATTTTCAAATATTCCGTAACATTGCGATTTAATGCGATTCGAGATATCCATTCTAATTTTAAGATTAAACCTCAATCTTCCAGAATTTTTTAAATTAAACCTTATCTTTCCAGGTTTTCTGAAAATGGAAGATTAATAGAAGCTAATTTTTAAACATTCTGTAAAATAAATAATTTAATTTAAAATTAGACTGGAAATCTCAATTGCAATTATATTTTTAAATTTTGGGAAAAGACAAATTTAATTTTAAAATAGTCTGAGAAATAAATCTTCATTTTCCCGAATATTTTAAAATCAAATCATTTTTTCCCTGGTATTTTGGTAAAGGAAGTTTTGACTTTAAAATGCTCTGAAAAGTGGATTTAAGCTTATAATTTCGAAATAAAATCTCATATTCCTAGAGTACTTTGAAACTAGATATTCGTTTACCAGAAATTTTTTATTTTCAAGATATTTTAGGAAACTTCGCATCTAATTATAATTTAGGCTCCGTTTAAAATTGAATGAATTGTTTAGATATTTTGTATTTAATTGAACATAGCGTTCCTTCCTAAATTATATAATTTTTGGGGTGAGATTTCAAATTTCATAAATTATGTAAATATTTTCTTTTTTTGTGACTTTTAATCAAATTTCCGATCTAACACCTAGAAAATGAACTAATAAAGCGATGAATAATCAGCTATAAAATTAATTCTATTTAATATGCACACAACCAACTAAATACATTTATTATTATTATTAATATTATTTGGTTTTCATATGTTTACTATTAATATTAGTAGTATATACATGTTATCTAGTTACATAATGTCAATTACTTTAATTAATAAATGATACCATAAAAAAAGTAAAAATAAATAAATAAATTGTTTTTATATAAATAGTACACCACTATTATATACTATGTTATGTAATTATATATAATTACAATAGTACATGAATAAACGGTAATAGATGGGTAATACTGTCATATACATGAATACAATGTTTATATTCCGTGCATGTATGTATTGTACGTACATACATATTACCAAAATAATATTTTCTACACAAACACACAATCCGATGATTGATTTTTAACAATTTATGTCAGAAAATTAATTGAAATTTACAATATTAATTAATTAATTAATAATATCTGTATTTAATTTAAAAACGGTGTTATTTTACTTGTTAATCCGAGATGGCATATTTTATGTATTTTGGTTTGTTACAATCCAAATCATTTATCATCGATCAAAATAAAAATGAATAAAACATTATATTGACGTTTTAGAAATGTATATCTAAAGGTCTAATTATAGCGAAGACTCGATTTATGCCACTCAGCCACCTCTCATAGTATTTATGGCTAATTGAAATATTTTTTTGCGACTTTAGCATGAATGCTTTTTTAATTAATTTTTTTCAGTTTCAAATTTCACTTTTATGTACTCATTTTTAAAATGGAATAGTTAGACTAAATCACTTACCCCAAAAAACAAAACATAACCGTTAAAGCTTACCTAAAAGTAATAAACTATCCTAGTAAACAAGTTGTAAACTATAAAATATAAATCATGTTGCGTGCACTTAAACATTAAAATGATTCGCGACAAATTTGATTTAAATTTTTTAACACTCACGCATAAAATAATTATAACAACAACAACAACAAAATTAATTATATAATTTATTTATAGCCTTGTATTTTTTTTTTTTTTTTGCCTTTTGTTCTTGTTGTTGCTGTTGTTGTTTATACCTCAATAAAAAATTCTTAACTACTCTCTAACTTAACAAAATAAAATTGCAAATTACAAAAATTTTAATTAAATTATTATTTTTATATACAATTTCTAATTTTTCATAAAAATGTTAGCTTATTTAATTTATTTATTATATATAAATTTATTATTTTTATATTAAAATAAATAAACAAAAAATAAAAAATAAAAATCCGTATATAAGACAAAAATAAAATAAATATTTTAAGTAGAAAACAAAGTATTTTGATTTTATGAAAAAGATAATTAAGTTATAATGTAAAAAAAACAAAAAAAATTTGTATAAATTGTTAGATAAAATTTAATTTAACGTTGTGGTTAAAAATACCGAGTTTATATGTATGTATTGTATCTATAGGAAAATATCTCTTAACGATAAATTGAATAATGAATTTTCAGTGTACGAAAAATTATTTTTTTGTTTGCTTAATTTTTTTTTTTTTTGGAAAAATGAAAATATTAGTATTTGTTGTTGTTGCTGCTGCTATATATTCGTTACAATTCATTAATCATTGTTAGTAACTTTGCTGTATATATATTTGTGTTATGGTTCTATTTGGATACACAAGACTGTTTGTATATATGAATAACAAAATGAACGAACGAATGAAATCTAATTGATTATTTTTATTGATAATTTGACTTTTAACTTCTCATTTGTTTAAGGCAATTCAGTATGAATGATTATGTTATCATGGTGTTTTGGTTGAGTTCGCTATTTTTTATTTTTTTTTTGTATTTTTTATGTTTTGTTTTGCATTGTTATCTTGACATAAGTAAAATGTGGTAAAAGGTTGATGCTAAAAGCACCACAAGGTGAGATAATTAATGAGTATCGCATATGTATACTATATACAAAGGAAAAATCTTGAATACAATCTACGTCAATATCAAATATTTTAAGTGTATTAGATTAAAAAGGATCACAATTCACACCCCCAGGTGGAAACAATAATTTTTTTTTTATTCAAGTTAACTTATTTGGATTTATTTTTTACGAATTCTCTTAATTTCTTTTTATTGGATTTAATTTAACAAAAAATATAATTTTGAGTATGCTGGCTAATTATATCACTTTTTAATAAAAAAATTAGTGGTTACCTATGCGAAATATATTCAACCCGTGAGTAATGAATTTATCTCGTGAGTAATTATTGAACTGTGAGTAATGTTTGTTTTTCTAGCGCATGCTTAATAATCATATTTCTCAGAAGGAGTAAAAAATAGTATTGTACGTAAAATTTCTTAACGTTAAAAAGGTAAACGTTTCTCTTAGAAGTTTGGATTTTTTATCGTTGATTCCGTTTCAGAGAAATTTTGCAACCCTTCAATTGTTGACATAACCTACCGGATACTTAATTGATATCACTGCACCGATCGGGAAAATAAACATTAAATATGTGCCCAAAATACTAGAATAGATTTTTCTAAAAATAACGAAAAGTAAATAAAATCTCTGATTAAAGAGTTCGGGTATTCGTAAAAATTCTGGCTCCTTGTATTTTATTCTCGAACTGATGTTTCTGGTTTGAGAACAAAAAAATATTTTTTACTCATTTAATGTGCAAGAGGTTACATCCACGTCTCCTTTAATGTGGAAATTTATAGATATTTTTTATAGTTAAGGATGAACACTAATTGACAATTTCCTCAGCAAATAAACTACAAATGTAATCAAAGTGTGCGTATGCAGCAAAGCGCCAATATCAAGAAATTGTGTTCTTAGTATAATCGCATATTGCGTGTGAATTTAATTTTCCAGCATATTATTTGAACAAAAATTATTCTATTCTGAACCTTTAACTTTAGAAAGTTTACGAGCAGCTCGATTTGTCCATTTGGAGTGTGTACAAAAACTAAATTTATAAAAAATAAAAATAAAAACTTAATAAATATTGATGCCAAGTGCATTCAAGTATGTATATAATTTACAGTGATGAGACGAAGATGATTTAAACAGAGTAAACTATTTCTTCCTTTAGATGTTTTTAAAACTAACATAAATAACGTCACTGTTAATATTCCCCCATTGGTAATAATAAATAATCAACAATATAATAATATTCGATTTTTAACAGAAAGTGAACTGAAAATTCAAAATTATAAAATGAAAATTAACGATAACGGAATTTTATTCAACGTGATAAATGTTGCAGAGTAAAAACAAATTCTATAATGATTTTAATGGAAATTTTTGTCGCTTCAGAACCTAACCAAGTGTATATAAAACATAACTGACTAAATCTCTATTTAATTAATCAAAAATAATTTTAAATTTAAGCGAGGTTCCGCCGAAAATCGCAGATATGTCAAATGATAAATATAAAATAATAAATTTGGTAACATTTGAAATCAAATTCATAAAATTTAGAATTAAATAATTTTCAAATTAAAAATATTAAAATTTGGTGAATATTTATTGATCCAAAAAAATTTAAAATATTGAATTTTGTCAATAATAAAAAAATTGAAAAATTTATTACAAATAATTAAACTTAGATATTGTAATTCAAAATTAACTCAATTGCGATAGAAATTGAAGCATTATTGAAAAATTTGTGCTTCTTTAATAATTATTGACGTTCCAAAATAGGGAACTCCTCAAAGTCGCTTAGCATTGGTCTTTTTCTGCTAGGGTGCCAGAAAAACGTCAGAAAAATTTCAAAAATATTTACATTTACAATAATATAAATGTTCATATACTAAAATAAAAAAAACTTCCCAAAGCATCGGATTAATGCTCGAGGATCACATGCAATTATGTGTAGCTTCAGTTTGTTTTCATATTGTAATTAACAAAAATTGAATGGGTGGAGTCGGTCGGTTGACGAAAAAAGTCGTAAATTCAATTTTAATTAAATTTTATTTAAATTCAATTTAGTTTAATTTTATTGTTTAATTAATTTTGTTTTAAATTTAGTTAATTTGATTTAATTGTTTTCGGTTTAGGAATTAAATTGTTGTGTAAAAGTGGTGTTTATGGGTATTGTTTGTGTTTGTGGTTGTGAAAATAAAATAAAAAATTAAAATTAAAATAAATCATAGTGTATAGAGTATTAAATTAAAAAAATAAATAGTTTTTATTTATTGTGAACGCGTGTAGATTTGTTTATTATAGATAATTGTATGGATTACTCATATTCAAAATTTATATAACGGTATTGTCCAAGTATCGTTAGCAGGTAATCTCACGCCTTATGCCGTTTTTCATGTGGTAATTAATCCATACTATGTTAGCCGCTTATCACAATTATTGTGTGTTGGTTTTGTAGTACAGTGAAATGCTACGGTAAATACTTGTTATGTACTGGGAATTTCATTGTAGTGCATATAATGTATAGATATAATAGTTTTATTTTTTCTTGTTTGGTATAATTTTTTATTATTATATTGTTGAAGAAGTTAGTTTGTATTTTGAATGTGTGGCTCGTGCTAATAGTTACTGTTATCAGTAGAAAGAGTTTCCATCGATTTAGTGCGTATACCTAACAAACACCTGAATGTTGAAGAGGTCGTATTTGTAGGCATGGTTTGTTCGCTTTCTTATGGAAATTGGAATTGCATATGTGGTATTTTGTGGTAGGGGGCATGTACTTTCGGTGTAAAATTGTTGCATATCCACAAAATATAAAAATTAAAATGAAAAATAAAATTTTGTTGTTGTGGTTTTTGCGATATGTTTACATCTACCACACGCTTTATAAGGTCTCTTTTTATGAGTTTCCGGGGGATTTGCGTGAAATTTGGTTAGCGAGATTTCAATTTACACCCATCCCTCGCTTAACGAGTGGAGAGAGTTTTCATGAATCGAGAGATAGGTGTGCACGAAAATTAAAAACGGCTGAATCCTCTTTGATCTGTCTAACATGATTGTGTTGATACATGAGTGTACGTTGAAGCTACACTAATACTAAAATGAATTACGCAGGAATCAAATTTTAGTCATATTTGGGTTTGAATTTGGATTTGTATTTGAATTTGGTTTTGGATTAATTTGAATTTAAATTTAAGTAATAAAACGCATCGTATTGGTATGTAGCGTGGTGGGAAAGTTTCGAAACCGAAGTGACTGTAGTAGCGCGGCATTAAATTATTTGTATATTAAAATGGATTGGACTGTTTCCAGGTTGAGCGAGGCTTTTTCGGGTGGAATGTCAATTAATTTGTTAATTTGTAGGGGGTTTATACTGTGCTAATATAAAACGGAAATTATAAAACAGATGTATATTCGATTCTGCTAGTCCGTGTACTAGATGGATACAGACGGTATACGGTTATATTCCGAAGATTTTGATACTTGTACAGATGTTTTGGATTTGTTATTGGTTTATTAAGTATACTAGAAATAACTCATAAATGTAATTTCGATTTAGATTTAAATTTTTGAGAGAATAATTATCATAAAATCAACACTAATATTTAAATAGCTTTCAGAACATTGTTACGCCTTCAGTGGCTGACTGAGATATGTTGAATTAGGAATTGGATTAATTAAATTTGGAATCAATTCGTATTTAAATTAAATTTGAATTTAAATTTATTTCAAGTTAATAGTACTTAAGTTAGGTTATCAAGGGGGGGGGGGGAGAGGAATTCTGGTTATTATTAAAAATTTAATTTAATACTAATTTATGATTTTATATTAATTATTTAATTTGATTTTAGTGGTATTCTGGAATTGGCTAATTAAAGCCTATGGACTACTTAGGTGTATGCAATCTGTACAAGATTAAGGGATATGCTAAAATTGTTATACACGATAATTTAGCAACCCAATTTGTTGCTGAATAACAAAAAATGGTATCCACAATATTTTTTCTTGGTTAGCAAGCAAGCAAATCGAGAAATTTATCGAGCGTATTTATTGATCATATTACGCAAATAAATTTACGATTCGCAAATCCGCTATATTTACCGATTTGCGAATTGCCAGAGTATTGAGTATCTGGCCCTAAAGCTGCTTTATTTTTATTATTATGCTACATACAATTCATAATCCAAGTAGATTATTATTGTAAGGCGTATTAGATTTAGTGACTAGTTTCCTGCCTTTTCAATTTAGAAGCCGAATTAGATATAATTTATTTTAAGGGTGTAAGGGGATGATTTTAAATTAATAATTAATTCTGAAGGTTTAGGTTTTGGGTTTCATTAAACAGAAGTTAGTATTGATGTTAGTATTGGTATCGGTGTTAGTACTGGTATTGGTATTAATATAAATGTTAGTGAAATATAAGGTTCTTCCGGTACCTACATTACCGGATAATTATTTTTTACGAGGAGCGGGGTTGTCAAGAATTTTGCAAATTCAGTTTCGATAGATGCAGAAATATATCTCATTCAGATTGAAACTGAGCGAGCAAAATTCTTGATAATTTCGCTCTTTGTTAATGTTAGTCTTAGTATTAGTATTGGGATTGGTGTTTAAGTTGATATTGGTATTAATATTAAGACTAATTAATAAATAATCGTTAAAATGATTTTAGTTAAGAAACACCTGAAAAACCCGACCAAGTTGTCACTTGGGGATAGTTGGTTTTATCGGTATTCAAACTAGTAATGTTAATTTATTAGTAGTACATAAAGAATAATTTATAATTTATTTCAGAGAATTAAATTTATACTTAATTAATTTTAGAATAGTTATTATAAAGGATTTGATAAAATTCACGATTTTAATTTCTTTAAGATTCGCACTATTCACAAAAGTTTGTAAAAAAAATAAATGCAGCAAAAAAAAAATTTATGTGAACTCAATATTAATTCAATAATTAATTTATTTAACAATGTTCAAGTCTATTTTTTGAATATAAAAAGTTTACACAAAAATCACCTTTATGGTCGGAAAATCGCAAATATTTTTTTGTTTCCACCTTTAATCGCATGATGATCTTTAATTATTCGCTGTAATATTTGCCTTTACTGCTTTGATGCTTTCTGCTTCGCTATCGAATTTAGCGGCTTATTTTTGCAAGTCATCCCAAAAATCGCAATTGCCCACGAGAAATAAATTTCCGCGATTCTCCCTCTGTGGTGGAAATTTTTATTTACATTCAAATATTGCGGGCAAATAATTAGCTCAAATTAATTTATTTTGCTTGCTTGCGCTGACTATAATCTATTACGATTTTTTATTATCAATTGCTTATTGTTTTGATAATAAAATTTTTTTAATGGAGATTTGACATTGAATAACAAAAAAAGGGGATCGCTCAAGATAAGTACTCGATATAAAATTAATATGTATGTATACTAAAAAATTACTTAAATTTAAAATATTTTGTTTTAGATTCAGAACTTAAACAGGATTAATGCAAATTTTGAAAATTTTTAAAGAACCTGACACAACATTTAAGAAACTTAAGCAGTAAATGAACTTGTAATTGTGTTGCATACTGGCTGCTAATTGAATTAGTTTGAGTTGTAGCTTTTTCGAATTAAATGAAACCCTTTCTGATGTAAACGAATCATCCGATTTAAGTGACATTAAAACCGTTCGAAAATATATAAAACCAAATTAAATACATTTACTAATTCTCCTATAGCACGGGAGTGTCATAGTGTCTATGATGAAATTTGACCAATCTGTAGCTGTGACTGTTTCAATTTTATATTTGATCTTCTAAATCCGGTTTTCTTAATAATTTTTTTACATTTCTGTCGATGTAATTGAGGAGGGCCATGTTTTATCGGATTCATAGCTTTTGCAGGAATTCAAATTGAAAAATACGCCAGTAAAATAGATGAGAATTATTATATGGAATTTGTCCGAATGTTTGTTTTTTCTTGTGTTACCTTTTACTAGTATTTGCCGTAAATTATTTAATTTAACATTGTAAAGCTAAATTATCACTCGAACCAAAACTAGCCTCAATATAGCAATGTTATTCACACAGAAAATGTCAATTCGGCTTACTTCATATTAAAGCGTTTACAATCTTTTCGATAGAGGAATTGATAATAAGAATCTTGAAGCACGGCGAAGAGAGCATATATCAGAATATTTTAAGATTGCAAAAATGATGAGGCCTCATCGTGTTATGTTTCGGGTATAATCCGCTATCCGCTATACAATTTTTTATTAGCTCCATACATTAAGAATATTAATATCAGAAGATTTGATCACGGTGAAAAACCGTGTAATGTTTCTTCAAGATGAAGATCAATGGAAATGAATTTATTAAGTACTGTGAGGGAATCTAACTTAGAAGGCGTGATCAAAATTCGGGTTGGAAAAGCCGCAGCTACATTGACTACTTCAATTTCATCTTAGTTTTTAGTGATTTAGGTATGTATATATATTGATTTTAAATTTATTTATTTTGGAAAAGGTTTCATTCAATCCGTACAAGTTTTCATTGAATTTGGGAAATGTTTCTTTTAATTCGGAAACGAGTTCGTTTAATCCGAATTTCCTATAAGTACGGTTCGATATGGAAAGATCATACTCACAGTCATGAATTATTTTTGACAAAAAGTGTTGTGGGCACGGATTTCCAAATTTGTCTCAACGGGATGATCTTCATAAATATGGTACGTTCTTTCACTCTACAATTGAATATGCAATTTCGAAAAGGGCACATTTCTGAAAAATTAATTAAAATCCATTAAATTATAAAAGGACACATCTCCAAGAGTTGTGATATTTTCGAAATTATTGTTATTCGGTTCGATACTGGTAGCTGTGTTAATACAAGAGATGTGCCTATTTCAAAGAAAATAGGTGTGAGGATATATTTCCATCACATTTACGTGAAAAAACGATGTTATCAAAACATACGAGATGTGCCCTTTTCGAAATTGCATATTCAATTGTTAATTTGCTGTTCGATATGCCCTTGCTCGAGAAGACCATGCACTGACAATTCGACAATATTAATTAAATCACTATTAACAAAAATAGAATGTTTGTTTACAACAATGATTTCAATGCAAAAACGAAAAATACTCGAATAATCGTTAGAGCATCAGCATTTCGTTACAAACTTGTGGCGAGAGATAACAACTAGAACGAAAAGCATCCTCGGAGACTTTTCGTTAGCCGTCTGGTGGTCAATAGCATTATTTGGTTTAGTAAGAAATTTAGTCGAAAAAATCGACATGAGGCACACAACATTAGTATACGATATAAGTTAAAATTGAATACGCCTCGTTGCAAAGCTTGCTTCGAAATTCGTCGCAAGATTTCTAACTCACTCTCTTGCTCTCTACTGTGGGGATGATTTGCATATTTCTTTGAATGTATTTCCTAATTCCTCAATATGTGAATATTTTGCTCGAAACCGTTAGGTTTATGTGTGAACCTAGAGTTTCACACTCAAATCCTACTCGTTGTGCTATCTGAAAACTAAACCCTTTATGTAGGAGAATTTAGTGTACAATCATGTTGCGAGTCGTACATATCCTTATTTTTGTGTTTTTTTGCTTTAATTCCAACATACATGTATTTGGCAAAATAATGTTCACAAAATTTCATATTGGACCACCAACAATTTTTTTTTTTGCCATAATGACGTTAGATAATTTGATACAAACTTCAAAATGACTTTAAATTGAAAATTTGCAAATTTATATTAAATTGATTATTGGATAACTAAAATATGTTAGACTTTTTAAGAGAAGAGCATTGTTTGAGAAATTTATTAAGTGAATTTCTTCAAAAAGATAAGATTTACATTATTGTTTCCGAGATATTTGCAAAACCCATATCAAGATACACGGAAGTTGCCTTTTTAGGTTCACACAGTTTATTTGAAATTTATTGGAACCTATAACATTAAAAAAGCTTAAATACGAAGATTCAGCGCAGCTGGTTAGCCATCTGGGTTGTAGAGATGTCACAGATAAACAGAGAGGCAAAGGCCCCACTTTGAAACTGATTTTTTCGAACTCACGGAACCACAAAATGATTAAATTCCGAAAAAGCTGAAGATCGAAAATTTTTGTGATTTTATAAAATGAGAATGAAGGAAAACTTTATAATTAAATTTTTAATAAAAATCATTTGATAAATTTTTATAATAATCACAACAAAAATTGTATCTGTATACATGAACAATATTTTGACATTTAAATTCTTGATCACAAAAAGCACAGTGACATAGAACTGGACATATGTTTTCTAAACTTAAGCACTGTAATCGACTTTTAAAAAAAAATATTTATGTGGTTTCAATAGGTGCGCAAATTTGTTGGCCAACTACTGTATATAAAGATGGCCAAATTCTAAATAGACAGTCGCACGTCAAACTTAACTATCTCCAAAAATTACATCTTATAAAACGAATTATATGACGTCAATGTTTCCGTAAATGCAATACAGAGTTCCTCGTATTGTTATATTAAAATTTCGTATTCATGCTGCATGTGACATAAATTATGACTAAAATTATGATGTGATGGTTCTGCGTAAACAATTTTTTTTTTATTTTAACATTGTACCGTAAAAATGCGAATAAATAAAACGCACGCGTTTGAAAAGTAAGCGTAGTTAACTTATAACTAACCCCCATATAAAACATAAATTTTTGTTGAAAATCTACATAATCATATTTTATCCTTGATGCGTAATCGATTTTTATTACTCTACTCTAGACTAATCTCTTTAACTGCATACATACTACAGAATACATAAAAAATTATTTCAAAATGACATAAAAATTGGATATTTAAATATGCAAATGACGTACACACACTTCATTTACTCCAAGCATATTTTTATGGGTTATGTTCGTATGATAGATTTATGTCGGGAAAAAAAATACATCAAATGTCATATACGTATGGAGACGTACTATATACAAAAGAAGAACAGCATCTAGGGCATTCTCTTTAAATTTAATTTTAATTTTACAATTTTCTTCGATTTTCTGTCTCATTTTTTTGTTTTTGTCAATTTTTATTTTTTTATTTTTATGAAGATGAAAATAAAATATTGATTTTATTATTTTATGACTTATCGTTATTATTATGAAGATGTCAAGCAAGACAGAAAATAAAATTATTGAATTTTATATGCGCAATTTTCTATTCTGCACCCAATTTAATGTGAAAACTCGCGCTTTGCTTCATCAAAATTATTGTTTACCAACACTCATAATAACAGGGTATATAAAAATTTTTTAGGTTATGTACATATATAGGGATATGGATGGATTTGATTACCTAATTTATAAAGTAATTTATACTGAAATTTGATGTTCTGTAAATTAAAAGAAGAAAATGCGATAAAAAAAAAAAAATTGGATTTTTTTTTTATGTTAAATTAAGCTTATTTTTTTGAAGAGGAGGCAGACTGGAAAGAAAGAAAAATGGGAAATAAAATCCACACACAAAAGAAATATATAAAATGTTTTACCACTACATGAAAATATTATTTTATACATTCGGTAACCTGAGGGATAATTTTAATAGATCAAAAGGAGACGAAACCAATTTGTATGGTAGATAATTGACAAAGTTTTTGAATGATGTACAATGAGATGATATAAATCAGTGGCGTTTTATTTTTATATGGTAAGATGGTGGGATTTTTTATAAAATGTTATGCATTGGACATTTTTTTGTAAATTGTCTCGAAGTGAAGTTTCCTTTGGTATTAAAATTGTGTTCTCAGGGACGTTATGGTGTTAAACCAATCTAAGCGTTAAGTTCAGTTACGTCAAAATTTTGCACAGCAAACTGTTCAGTACACTAGCAGAATTATATATTAGCCTATCAAACATATTGGTGTTCCCATTAAATTAAGAATTCACCATGAAATTATCAGTATGTTCAATTCAACAATGCGAAATAAATAGATTTAACGACTTCAAAATGCTCGTGATTTTAGCCAGAAAGCTGAAAAGTTTCAGTTCAGCTATTTAGAATATTATGTCAAAGTTGAAAAAATTTATTTAACATTTTTCTCAGAGAAAATTGATATTTTTGGAGCCTTTAAAATTTGTGCTTTTAAGTTTTAAGAGGCAGGAATTACCCTGAGTGAATTACTAAGTGAATTTTAAATTCTATCCAATTTTAGTAAAACGTTACTTACTTACCAAACATTTTTCAAATTTTTATGGAATACTAAAGATATACCAATTCTCAAAATTCACCAAGTTTTAATATTTTTAATTTGAAATTTTATTAAATTTTATGAGTTTGAATTAGAATTTTACCAAATTCATTTGGCAGGTACGAATTACCCGACGGAGTGAATTTTGAATTCTATCCAATTTTCAAGAAATGGTAAAACTTTTTTTCAATTTTTACTATTGACAAAATTCAATATATTAAATTTTTATGGAATACTGAAAATACACTAAATTTTAATATTTGTTATTTGAAGTTTTTATTAAATTCTAAATTTTATGAATTTAATTCCAAGTTTCGTGAAATTCAGTTGGAAGGTAAGAATTATTTACCAAATTTCGTGCATTTTGATGGGATACATATGAAATTATGAAGGTATACCGAAAATAAAATTTCCCAAAAAATACTAACTGCCCCATTAAAATGGAAGGCAACATTCAATTTTTGTTAACTGCAATATTGAATGATTGATTAGATTGTACGACCAAGCTTAAGGAAGGCTCCCGGATGGCACCAGGCGTACACCCTTTATGCATAATAAAACCGTAGGAAAGGAAAGGTACGTTAGTAACAAAGAACCAATTTGGCTCCAGATACCTAAGTACACACTCAAATTTTTTAATGCAATTATTAAATGCAAGCTTAAATACCAGAAATTTTAAGTTCAGTTTAAATTACATTATAATACATACACGTGCATTAAACTATTATTTTAATGCAAAAAAGTTAATTTTCTATTCTATTACATTCATTATGCTTATTTAAATGTAACAAGCATTTAAAATTAATTGTGTTATCAACGTTGCATAAGTTTTATTCAATCCTAGTTACATTATATTTAAATGTAATATTAACATTATAATTTTTTCTTTCTACACATAAATTTTTAAAAAATTCAATGGCACATTAAAAATTATGTATTTATAATGTAAAAATTTACAATTTTTTTTTTTTAAAATAAATGTAAACACAGAAAGATATTTATCTCTGTCTATTACATGCAATTCAAGGCATTATTTAATTCACGAGTTTTACCGTAATTATGATATTATCCTTTTCCCTCTGAAATACATTATTTTTTTATTTTTTATAATAACGGTATTTTTCAGCTTTATAAATTTAAAATGTGCAGTGGTTTTTAAGCGTGTAAAAAGTGAAAAACAAAATTATTGTGTGTATTATTATAATTTCAAAATAATTTTATATAAAATTACTTATTAATACGTGATTGTGCTAAGTGTGATTAAGTGGAAAAGTATCGAAAATATATTAGGATGTTACCCGTTACCGCTAAATATGTAAAACTAATTGACAAGCGTGAAAAAAAAATTATTCAAGTGACGAAACAATGTGTAAATCATAACTATTTATGCTATGACGATTTCTTGTTAGCGGGTAAAGTTTAAATTTGGTGCAGTGTGAGGTTTTGGGAAATTCTTGCTTGCAAATTTGATTAGTAAACAAATTAACCTACAAAATCATTTTGACCTTCATTTTTGTTTCTAGCCGCAATAAATTCGTCTTGTTCAGTAGATGAAATCGACTATTTTGTAGACATCGACAATGTCAGGATTGAGGAAAATGTGTTTGTCGATTTTATATTACAAAAATCAGATCATCCCCAGTTCTGCTTAAAAATAAAGCACAAATTTAGTGATACTTGGATTGACTAAGAAGCAGTATATACCAATAAAGAAATTGTGTAATAGCTTTGAGTATATATGTATATATAGAGCAATCACCAATCCGAAAAAAAAGTTGTAATACTACCTCGCTGCAAGATGAGAGCGCGACAATCGGCATGTTTTTATACAAGTAGAAATAATAATGAAACGAAGAAATAACCTTGAATGGTACACAAATGTATTTATTTTTTCGTTTGTTTTTTAAATTTTTTTTTATTTTCATTTTCACAAAACATTATACATACATATGTATACCTATTCATACTCATCCAAACATAAGCAATATTATTGTCGTTTCTCATTTTTTAAATAAATTTTTTGGTTTTCCGTTACAATAAAATGTTTCATTAGTCGTGAGACGAATAAAACAAAGTGTCTGCAGTTTATTGTGGTATTTTTTAATCTTGGGATTTGTGCTTGTGCGTAGAGCCTTAATAATTGCTTATAGATGACAACAAGTTAAATTTATTTTCTGTGAAATATAGAAATAATAATGAATACAATCAGTGCTTTACATATCAGACTAAAGTTGGTTTAGTAACAAAGAAAATACAGGGTATTCTTGAATCCCAGCTCGAGTTGAAGATTAATCAAAATCACTTGTTAGGTAAATTTTGTTTTAATGAGAATAAATAAACCACAGAGTTGTTGCTGGATTTAGATTTAATTCGTGCTGAGGGCGCAAATTTAAATGGCGAGAATGACAGTTTAGAAGACAGCTAATAAGTAAACTTTAGCACCTATTAAAGAAATGTTTTGTGTATATTATTGGTAATTTAAAAAAATTATTGTTTTTCAAAATATTTCAAATAAATTTATTTAAAACTTGATTAATTCACATGATTATTTATTGATTTATTTCATTATTTCATCTTTGTGAGATTCACAATGGAAGAAGAAATTTTGCTTTTAAGATATTATGGAAGCCATTTTTGTCAATACATTCAGTTTCCTTTTAATATTTTTGAAAAATTTATCAAATATTGAGACAATTTCCTTTAAATCTTTTACAAACATTGATGGTGTAGTCAAACTTCTGCAAGGTAGTTGTTGTTCCGTATAATTTGAATGGTAAGCACGTTTTATTAGTTTTGCTGTTTTTTTCTTGAAATTTTGCGTCTCTATTTTTAAGTGTGTGCCAAGAAACCAGCTACGTATGCATTTGTACAATTTTTTAATTAAATACATTTTATTATTGTATTTTCGGTAACCGGGCGATTCCACTAGCACAATTCCACTGGACACAATTCCACTGAACGTAATTCCACTGGGACAATTCCACTTGACACAATTCGACTGGGGAACAATTTAACTTGCACAATTTTACTTGCGTTGTACCTTGTACAGTTAAACGGAAACGCAAACACATATATGTGTATGTACTTTAATTATAACTATGGATTTTAAATTAATAAAAACTGAAATGGGCAAAGAAGCTAATGTTTTATCGTGTTTCTCGGTGTGTTGTACACCAAGAAAATATTATGTATTACGCCCAAATATAAAATGCTGATGTTGAACGTCACAGGGTTACACTAATTTTGTTGTAATGGCCCCGATACGATTTATGGAAAATTCCAATAAATTGAAAACACGCACAATTAATTTCACTGAATTTATAATTAACTATTTATTTATATATAATAAATTCACAATTGCATTTATGCATAAAAACGTTATAATTATTATTTTTATTATTATAATTATTCACCACCGTAAACTCATAAAAGAAAAAATTAAAATCGGAAAATATTTTAGAAAAATGACGCCGTGTGTCATTTTCTTGGAATCTTATTTAACAATGTGTATGTGTGTTCGTTTTCGACGAAAAAGGCAATTATTTCATTTTGTTTTCTTTTGGTGTTGACATACGAACAATCGTATGTCAAATCGTCGTTGTCGTGACAAGAACGAGATGGAGCAAAACAAAACAATAGTAAATCAAAGAAATTTCTGATACTGCTAGCGAAAACGAGATGGAACAAATATCACTAAAAATAATTTTAGAGTTCCGCATCATTTACGCTAGGTGAAAATGAAATTAGTTACGCTAAGAAGAATCTTGTGCGTAAACCCAAAATGTGTATGTGGTGGCGAATGAATTGCAATTTATATAAATCAAATAATTAATTTATATGATTGCAATGCGTGAGTCACTACAGGACTCCCCCGCAAGTGAGTCCCCCTCCCTACGGAAAAGTTTATTCGGCTGCGAAACGAACATGTTTATGTGAGCACTGAACTGATTTTGCATCAGTGGAACACAGTATGCCGTAAGCCGGTTTGAGCCGATCAATTGAAATGGTCTGGTTCTTTCCATTAATTGAGACGGTGAATTGTTTCCGAAGGCGTCGAATGACTTTAAATGGGCCTTCATAGGGAGTGGATAAGCCTGTGCGAACCTTATCTGTTCTTACGAACACAAAATCGCAGTCGGCAAGTGCCTTAGGAACAAAAATGTCATCTTGTTTGGCTTGCCGAGTAGATTTTGGAATAAGGTTTTGCATTGTTTCACGAAGTTGGTCGATAACTGTGTCGCTGGTTGGTAGAGGTAAAAGAGGATTTTCGACGAAGAACTCACCTGGTAGCTTGATGGTTTGTCCATAAACCATTTCAGCTGGTGAGCACTTCAGATCTTCTTTTACTGTTGCTCGGATTCCCAGTAATACGATGGGTATTTCCGAACTCCAGTTGATCGTGTTTCCTCTGGCCATTAACGCAGCTTTAAGTTGCCGGTGGAAGCGTTCGACCATGCCGTTGGCTTGAGGGTGGTAAGCCGTTGTACGAATCCGATGTGAGCCAAGGAGTTTTGTTAACTCTGCGAAAAGCTTGGACTCAAACTGCGTTCCTTGATCAGTAGTGATATTAAGGGGCACGCCGAATCGTGAAACGTAATTATTGACAAAAGTCAAGGCAATGGTTGAGGCTGACATATTAGTCATGCAGTATGCTTCGGGCCATCGGGTGAAACGATCGACACAAGTTAATAAGTATGAATATCCATTAGAAGGAGGAAGAGGTCCTACAATGTCTATATGGATATGCTCAAAACGACCAGATGGTGTTTGGAATTGTCCATGGATAGATTTAGTATGCCGTTGAACTTTGGCACGTTGGCAGGATAAACAAGACTGAGCCCATTGGCTTACGTCTTTGTTCATACTAGGCCAAAAATATCGAGCAGTAATCAATTTACGAGTAGCACGAACACCAGGATGCGAAATGTTATGTAAAGTATCGAAGATAGTTCGACGCAGTGATTCTACGATAAATGGGCGGTTATACCCAGTTGATGTCTCGCAGATGATTTCGAGGCCAGGCAATTGAAAAAGCGCCAGTTTCATTGATGAACCAGAGTGACATTCGGAACCAGAAAATAAATCCTGAAGTTCTAGGTCAGCTTTTTGTAAAATTGCAATCTTGTTTAAGTCGAATTGTGTCTCGACTGCGGCCGTTTCATTGTCTGTTGTGCGAGAGAGTGTATCTGCTACAACATTGTCATGTCCGTGAACATGCTGAATGTCCGTGGTAAATTGACTTATATAATCCAAGTGGCGAGCTTGCCTCGGATTACGTTCAGTTTTAGACTGAATTGCTCTAGTCAGAGGTTTATGATCGGTAAATATAGTGAATTCCCGACCTTCAACAAAATATCTGAAGTGTTTCACTGCCAGATAAATCGCGAGTAATTCCCGATCGAATGCGGAATATTTCTTTTCAGCATCCGATAATTTTCTTGAGAAAAATCCCAATGGCTCCCAACACTCATTGTTATACTGTTGCAGTACTGCCCCAACGGCAGTATTAGATGCGTCAGTAGTTAAACTAAGCTTTGAATCGCTCAGTGGATGTGCAAGCAGTGTTGTTTTCGCAAGTTCAGCCTTAAGTGACGTAAATGCCTGTTGACATTCGTCAGTCCAAGAGAAATTCTTAGGCGTTTTGGGTTTATGTAGAAGTACGACCAGATGGCTGTGAACAGGTGCGAGTATTTCAGCAAGCTTTGGTATAAATCGGTGGTAGTAATTTACCATACCGATAAATCGCTGGATATGCTTGATTGAGCTTGGAGCTGGAAATTCCCTAATGGCGTTAATTCGTTCTTCAGACGGCAGAATACCATTAGGGGTTATTTTGTGGCTAAGGAAATCAAGAGTTGTTACGCCAAAAACGCATTTGGAACTATTGATATGAACATCAAACTCAGATAACCTTTGGAAAAGTTGTTCCAGGTGGAGTTTGTGCTGTTCCTCAGATTGTGATGCCACAAGAATATCGTCAATGTAGACGAAAACAAAGTCTAAGTTACGAACGACTTCGTTCATAAAACGCTGAAATGTTTGAGCGGCATTACGTAATCCAAACGGCATTCGAGTAAATTCGAACAGGCCAAAAGGAGTTGTAATTGCTGTTTTAAAAACATCATCAGGTGAAACAGGAATCAAATGATAAGCTCTGACTAAATCAATCTTAGAGAAAAATTTGCATCCATGCAAGTGCATGGAGAAATTTTGAATGTGAGGTATCGGGTAGCGATCCGGTGTTGTTACCGTGTTTAAACGCCGATAATCCCCACATGGTCTCCAATCATGATCTTTTTTCTTAACCATGTGCAATGGACAAGAGACAGGAGATGCAGATGGCCTGCAAATCCCTAATTCCACCATATGTTGAAATTCAACAAATGCGGCTTTATGGCGGACTTGATCTAGTCTTCTTGGTCGTGATACAGGGAGATGTCCTTCTGTGACAATGTGATGGACCACATTGTGTCGGACTGGCAATTTATAGTTAGGCTCTGCTGTAAGTTGAGGAAACTTTTTTAGCAGAGTGCCGTAGCCGTTGGTGATAGAATAATGGATCGGAGTCGGTGTGTCGACGTGACCCATTGTGGCGTCGATTGACAGCTTTGTCGCTGAATCAACCAGCCTTTTATTCTTTAAATCAACCAATAGTCCAAATTTTACCAAGAAGTCGGCGCCAATGATAGGACGATTCACAGCAGCTAGAATGAAAGCATGCGTGAATGTTCGTTTAAGTCCCAAATCCAACTGAAGCAACTTAGTGCCATAAGTTTGGATTGTGGTGCCATTGGCGGCGGACAAAACTAGATTAGAATTCCTTTTCAGAACATTAAATTCACTCTTAAAATTATATACTGGAATAACCGAAAGGTCAGCGCCAGTGTCGACCAGGTAGGTTTGCTTGTTTATTCGGTCATAAACGAATAAACGTGACGAAATAGGGTTTTGATTTAGCGGGATCCCGACCCAGTGCCGTGATCGTTTTTTGCATGATCATCAATAACATTCATATTGCTGTTTTGGGTGCCCGACTGTCGTGACGATGAAAAATTGCATGGTGGTATGCACTTCTTCGCAGCTGGCCCGAATTTTACGTGGTACCAACATCTGCCATGGCGGCGAGAATAATTGCTGGAGCTGCGTGATCGTGATCGTGAACGAGATTTAGATTTGTCTTGGCCTCGAAACAAGCCATTTAATTTGGCCTCGAGCCGAGCGATTCTTGATTCGAGTGAACCAGAGTTTTGACTCGTTGATTGAGTACGATCAGTTTTAACAGTGGGGCGGGATTGCCGAAAAGAAACTTGAGATATACTTGTCTGATGTTGGCCGATGTTTATAACCTCGTACATCTTGTCCGCCGTTTTAGCCAGAGTATCAATGCCAATTGATTCCGGTTGCGCAACAAGAGCTAACCTTATGATTTCGGGCATCTTCTTAATCCAAAGAGATCTAATAACTTTATCATTAAAGTTAGTGCCCGCGAGTGTACGGATTCGTCGTAGCGCGTCAGATGGTTTTCGGTCACCAAGATCTTGGTCCGAGATGAGAGCTTCCAATTGCCTCTCAAATGACGGCGCTAATCGTTCCAACAATAATTTTTTCAAACAAGTATACTGTTCCGTGGTTGGGGGTTTCGAGAGAAAGTCTGAGATACTGTCGCATGTCTCAGGCGACAGTGAAGAAATTGTATGCAAAAATTTTTGCTTCTCGGACTTTATCCCTTGGAGATCAAAAGTGATTTCAGCAAGCAAGAACCAATTATGAACTTTATGAGGCCAAAATGGTTGCAATTTAACTTTATTGCTTGAGGCTGATACCTCCAAGGGTGTATTCTCGGTTTGATCCATCTGTTCTGGTGGTTGCTGTTGGATATTTTGATCTTTCTGCTCGTTTTCATGGACCATTTTGAAAATTCTCTGGTAAATTAAATTGATTTTAAATTTACTATTTTCAAATGAATAACGAAATCCAATGTCCCGAAATTTCTTGCAGCAAAATTAATACCCCAAGTATTTACCAAAACAAAATTTCCGAACCGACAGTAAAATTAATAATTTCTAACTTGAAAATAAAATGATAGCTAACACAAGTTTTAATGACTAAAAATAAAAGGAATGGATACCTTGTAGCAGATGGCTTTTATATTAATTACAGCACTCAGGCTACGAGATACCCTCCAATTACGGGACGAGCTTGCCACTTCGTATTGGAGGGGCTCGTTGAAATTTTAATAAAATAATCTAAAAAATAAAAATCTATAATCACCCAAAGTGTATATAGAAAACAAGTGAGTTAATAATCACGACAAAAACAATGTAACGAGCGAAAATTGCCGTTATGTGTGAGAAATGTTCACCTAACCGAAAACAAAACAACCTCGAGAAAAAAATTTCCTAAAAAAAATTAATTTTGATCACGAAAGAAAATTATCCCGAAATTTACCCGCTTAAGATAGTGAATAATTTTACATTTATATGAAATTCGTAAACAAAAAAAATTTTGCATTTAAGTGTTAAGTTGATGAAATAATGTTATAAAGAATTACATCAAAATATGTAATTTGTTTGAAGAATCAAAAATAAAAAGAACACTTAGCTGTTGTTTCTACTGTTGTTGATGCTGCAGTTGTTGTTTTGTTTGATGTTGTCTTCTCTTTTAGAATTATCCGTTCTGAATGCTGTTGATTAAAATCCCGTTCCGATGGTTTTTTTTTTTTTTAATTTTCCGCTGGATTGTTGTAAATCCCAAACATTAACTGTAGTGATGTTTTTCAGATGTGACGAGTTGAAATAATATCTGATATATTAGCTTTATTTCTATTGAACTATTTACAGTTAAACACTGATGTGTTGTCTCGTCTGCGAGCGAGTGTGCGACCCTGTGATAATTATGTCACACTGTGCAATCCGTATTTAATTGCCGTTATGATGTTTTTCATATGCTTATGCTCGCCGACCGAAAATTTAATTTACACACCCGAAAAACCGAAAAATAAATAAAGAAATTATTTACGTGGATAAATTGATCTTTGTCTTCGTTTATTGCAAAAAGATACGTACCAATTGTCTGGCACGTGTTTGTGCCAGACATCCACGATTATAACGCTTTGAATTTTCCTAGTACTCTATGTACTTTTGTTCTGCAATTGTTGACGTGTCTTCGTATAGGCCCTCGTGTAGAAGAATTGTACTTGTCACGGGTTTACAGTTGACTTACCGGACCAAGTATGTAATAAACTCCAAAATAAATTCAATATCCCGTAAAAACGGGTGTCGATGGTCACCAATTATCGTGTTTCTCGGTGTGTTGTACACCAAGAAAATATTATGTATTACGCCCAAATATAAAATGCTGATGTTGAACGTCACAGGGTTACACTAATTTTGTTGTAATGGCCCCGATACGATTTATGGAAAATTCCAATAAATTGAAAACACGCACAATTAATTTCACTGAATTTATAATTAACTATTTATTTATATATAATAAATTCACAATTGCATTTATGCATAAAAACGTTATAATTATTATTTTTATTATTATAATTATTCACCACCGTAAACTCATAAAAGAAAAAATTAAAATCGGAAAATATTTTAGAAAAATGACGCCGTGTGTCATTTTCTTGGAATCTTATTTAACAATGTGTATGTGTGTTCGTTTTCGACGAAAAAGGCAATTATTTCATTTTGTTTTCTTTTGGTGTTGACATACGAACAATCGTATGTCAAATCGTCGTTGTCGTGACAAGAACGAGATGGAGCAAAACAAAACAATAGTAAATCAAAGAAATTTCTGATACTGCTAGCGAAAACGAGATGGAACAAATATCACTAAAAATAATTTTAGAGTTCCGCATCATTTACGCTAGGTGAAAATGAAATTAGTTACGCTAAGAAGAATCTTGTGCGTAAACCCAAAATGTGTATGTGGTGGCGAATGAATTGCAATTTATATAAATCAAATAATTAATTTATATGATTGCAATGCGTGAGTCACTACAGTTTAATAAAAGGAGGGTATACCTGTCCAAAAAAAGGTAACAATGGTAAAAAATATTTTCGTTGCTGCGGTTATTATGATTCTAGGGATATTCCATTAGCACAATTCCACTAGACACGATTCCACTGCATACAATTTCACTGGCACAATTCCACTACTTTAACATTTGTAGTTCTTTCTTTAAGTAACTTTTTAAGTTTAACTTGTTGTATAATTAAACGAATTTAACTTCCACAGTTTAATTTTTTGATAATCAAACGCATTTAGGGCGCGCGCGATTTACCACCCTAAATGCGTTTGATTATTAAAAAGATAAATTGTGCAAGTTGAATTGTGCAAGTTGAATTGTGCAAGTTAAATTGTGTAAGTTGAATTGTGCCAAGTGGAATTGTGCCCAGTGGAATTGTGCCAAGTGGAATTGTGCCAAGTGGAATTGTGCCAGTGGATTTGTGTGCAGTGGAATTGTGTCTAGTGGAATTGTGCTAGTGGAATAGGCCTAGAATCGTATTTTCATTACTGATTTGCAGGATATCTTTTACCTCATTTTCTTCATCATCGATCATTGCAGCTTCCACAGTTTCTAAATCAAGCTCTTCATCAATGTGTTCGTTTGCATCAGTTTCTGAAAGTGGTGTAGATGAGGTTTGTTCCAATAAATTAATAGCATTACACGGTGTTCCTGAATGAACTTTAACATACTCGAAAATTTCAAATTGGTATTGTTTGGGGACCTTTCAAGAATCATTTAAGATCAAAATTAACATACTCCGCTTAGCCGTTTTTAAAAAAAGGGCTTTTCTTTATTTAAAAAAAAAAACATTAGAAAACTTCAGAATATTAAAAAAAATGAAACAATCTTATAATTTTATTTATTTAATATAAATTTATTTAACATTACAGAAGAATAAACATTATGATTTAACATTATTTAATTGACAAAACTACTATCTGATGCATTAGTCATTGTGATGAGAAAATTTTATGTAACGTTTATGTTTGTTGTAATATAAAACCAAGGAAAATTATTTTTTTGAATTTTCTTTTTGTCTTATTTAATTTAATTATAAATAACGTTTTATTTGATATAAATTTCATAAATAAATTCATAACTGTAATGCAAATAAATTCAATTAAACTTGATTGAAAAGTATTTGTGATTCATATTTTGATGCATAAGTATTTGTGATATGCAGAAAAATTTAAAAATAATTAGTAAGTCAATTAAATTTAAAATTATTTTTGGCTAATTAAATGATAATTAAGTCATTTATAATTTGTGAACCATTGGAACATTTCTATTACGCCTCCATCAGGTCTCGGAAGTGGCCCAAAACTTATGTAAAATCGCAGGGAATCTTATCCCACTCGGTTTTATAAACACCCCATAATACATTTTTAGTCTTGCTAGATAGCGAATATCTTCCGGGTTCATTTAAACCCCAACAAGGGCAAATAAAAACTCTGCCTTGGCCTAGGCAACTAATTATGTTCAATATTTTTATATAATTTTGAGGCAATGTAACTTCTTTTGTATTGGAGCGTTATTGCGCTAAATAGCAAATTAAGGGCCGACTGATTTTTCAACAATTGGGAAAACTACCTCATTCAATAAACTGAAATTTAACATTGACCTTGAAGTATTGTGATTTATACAACCGAAAAAAAATTTATTTCTTCCGAAAAAATACTACGGGAAGAAGTAACTACCCTATTTGATATTCTTTGCTAATTTAATATCACATTTTTTATCCATATTTTCTAATTAATGCCAAAACACACTAATTTGGACATAACAGGGTTATCAGTTCAATTGGCAATCCAATATAATGAAGTTCACATTTTATTTTCTCACAGTAAATCATATTCTGTTTGGCTAAGTGTTCTATAAACTACAACTCTTCAAACCCAATGTTTGTTTGCCGCCCCGGTGGCGCAGTGGTTAGCATACTTGCTTTACGCTCCGGAGGTCACGGGTTCGATTCCCGGCGGGTGAAGAAAAAATCACGGCTGGTTAAGAGTAGGATCAATGAATTAATCACTCATTATCCGTTAACAAAAATGATTACGAAACTTCAAAATGGAGCTTCCAAATCACGCCAGCGAAAAAAAAAAAAATGATTTGTTGGAGATCCGTAAAACTATAAGATATTGCCATTTTTCCATCGGATTTCCAAAGCGCTATTTGTTAAATTTTCGATAATGTCTATTAATTCTTTGGAAATTGCGCTTTTATCTGGATTTTTTGAAAATTTGGCTATAGTTTTTTCAGCTTCTGTGAAAAAGACATTTGCGATTGCCGCAAAAATTCCCATAGAAACTCCGTTGCTGAACACTTGAGTGGCTAATTTTACGGATAACTTCTCAAATGCATTTGGTCGTATATGCTCCCTCGTTAATCTATAAAATATTTTAATTGTACCTTCATCAAAATCAAAAATTTTCTCTAAAATTTTCCAAGAAACTCTACCAAACTGTGTAACTATATCAGCATTAATTAACCTATTTCTTAAACTTTTAATCAGATGTAGCGGATCATAAAAAAGATTTTTTTTTTTCATTTAAGAAAAAATAAGGCTTTGGCTCCGATGCTCCTAACAGTTTATAGGCACTCCTTTGGTTACTGCCTTGGTTACAATTCACAACACATATATCAAATCCGATTCGTGTTACTTCAGAAATACAGTAAGTGAAAATTTGATGCAACTCATCACCTTTGACTTTACCGATATAAAGTCCCAAAGCTCGTTTCCAATTACATACTGTTCAAATTACGTAAAATAATAATCAAACCATGAGTTGCAATGATATTTTTTCGACCTAAATTACCATGATCTAAAAATTCATATATTATATCTTCAGAAGTATTAAATTCTAATTCCGGGTTGATTGCCAGTTCGTCTAATAAAAACACACATTTTTTATCCATTTTTGAAAGAAGTGCACTCTCTCTTGATCTTGCTACATGTTTGCGACACTTTTCATTTGAGTACCATTTTTGAATGGTTGACACCGCAAGCAATGAAATTTCTAATTCTAACATTATAATTATAATGGGATGGAGATTTATAGTAAACATTTAAATATAAATCTCGTTCGACATTTTGCCAATGAGCATTAGCTTTATGATGCAACTGAGACAAAATAAATTTTCTTACCCGATCACTTTTTTGACTAAACATTCATTAATTGTTTCTATAACTAAATTATCTGAGGCTAAGAAATCTAATTTCTTCTGTTTTGGTGAATTAAATATAAATCTAGGAACTTTCGTTGAATTTATTATTTGGATTTTTGCTTTGGATAAGGCATGACAGGAAATTGATCTTCAGTTCTTTCATCATTATCATGAAAATTAGATAAACAAATATTAGTTGTACGGTTTGAATATTTCCTCTTAAATTTGGACCGTCAGGTAATCGATTTCCTTCCAGTGATAAACGACGGTCTTCAAGGAATGGCGAAATAGTGAGGGATAGATTATCTATAACAGAAAAACATTGAACTTCCGGCAAAATCAATTTTTCTTCGGTGATATGAGTAGCTTTTCTTTTGAATGTCTTTCTAATTTGTTCATTTGAACAATTGCTAGACCTTCACATTCTTTATCCATATTATTCTGGTCACATGCACAAATATTTGGGAACGAAACGGGATACACATTTTTATTTATAATTTTTTTTGATCCTAAAATACGAATGTCGTTGTCGTAAAAATGATTTTCGCAAAATTTTATGGGAGTGTTCAACTTTTCTGTGGGTATTTTCAATAATTTGTTGCCTGAATCTTTAATCCACACATTCCGTTTTTTATCACTACTTAGGAAAATTGAAAAACGATAGAAAACTTCCATTTATACAAATATTTAAACATCCTTCGTATTCGTGTTAATAAACAAAAATACTTTTACTTGTAACTAGAACGGCAGAGGTAAACATGTCCCTACAATAACGTTCATTTGATTTTTATTCCAGAAATCTTAAAATGTATTTAAGTTCATAGTTTCAAAATTAAATTTCAACAGATTTAAAAATCAAAAATCACATGACCCACACAATCATTTTGTACAACATCAACACAAAACAAATATCACTCACCCATTCACACTGTTCTGTACGATCAAAACATTCAAAACGAAGAAAATAGGAAAAAAAAATATTCTACATTTTAGTTTTTAAATCGTTTTATTGTTGTTTTTGTTGTATTTGTATTATACATCTACGATACGCGCAGAAAGAGGAAAAGTTTAAATTATATTCATTTTCAATCATAAATGTTACTGTATACTTCGATACATTGCAACCTAAATATATTATGCACAAAAAATTAGAAAACATTTGTAAATCATACAAGTAACGCTATCTATTGAGGTAGTATTACAATTCACGTGATTCCTCTATATATATATACTCAAAGGTAATAGTCATGAAACAGCTCTATGTTACGAAGATTATATATTAGCAGGTAGCTTTGTGTTTATAAATGGTCGTGTTTAAAAATGATTAAATAATTAATTATAATTTTAATTATATTTCAGCTGCCTTACATTCAAATATAAGTTCTGCGGAAATTCATTGTTTTACCGATTCAGAAAACGTCATTATTCCCGAAGAAATATTTTTGGAATTTATTCAACAATACTCATCAAATCCACTGTTTTTTCTAAAAATACAATTTAAGACCGAAAGGATCGCAACAATTCCTAGGCTTAATATAATAGTTTTTTGGTTATAAGTAACCAAGAATTAAATGCCGAAGTAGGTTTGGTCATAGTTTTGTGTGAGTGATAATTAATTTTTTTTTATCTTTAAGGATCTAGAAACTCATCTGTGGCAAAGTCAGCAATCCCACGTCCTCTTGAAAAAGAAGAATAATGGCAATCCATTAAAGCCATTAACACTCATTGAACGAAGGGCGATCATACGAGAGGTGTTAATTGTTTAGTTAAAAAGTTCGGACAATACCCAACTGGCAACTGCAAATCAAAAACTCAATTTGGCAAATGCAATTGAATATTTGTTTCCACAACTAAAATCAGATGGAGCGGTAAGTAATTATTTTATTGAATTTCATATTATAAAATAATCACGTTCAATATGATTTTTTAAATTCAGCGTATTATGCAACAATTATTCAAAATGAATTCAAACTACATGCAATTTGGAATTCTATTTTTTATTATTCCTAATATTATAACTTTTAGTTATTCTGAAAGGTGTTTATAGACAAAACATCTGATGATAAATAAAAATCTTGCATTAATATAATAACTTATTGTCACATTCAAGACATATTCAGAATAATACTTTGTGATTCATAATAGTTATTTGAATTCTGTAAATTTAAAAAAGTTATCACATAATCGTATAATAACTAACTAATTTTTTAATTAATTACATTTATCACTGTTATGGAAAGAAGAATTACAATGCAATATAACAAATATTTTGGTGCAAAAAAGCCTACTTTTATGTTGATTATAGGTAAACTATATTTACATGCGGTTTGAATTCATTATTACTAATTTGTTTAAAATATTTAGTCCGTATTACGAAATTTGTTTTCAATTATAATGTTAGAATTTTATTAATTTATAGAAAATTCTGTATGACCCGAAAACCAACAAAGGTTTTATCCCGAATAAATTAAGAAATATACAAGAAAAATATCGCCAAGTTGAAGGGATAAGAATCCGGAAACGAAAAACCACAGAGCACGAAGAACATAGCGAAGATAGTATTAAAGTATTAAATATTAAAGTTGCAGAAAAATTTAATTAAAGAAATTGCGAAATTCGTTCAAAGCTAATTGAAAAGGATTCCAATTACAATATTATTTAAAATTTACCATTTTTTTTCGTAGATCCAGATTTGGTAACTTAATTTAATATAAAAACAAGTAAAGAAAATATTTTATAATATCCTAAAATTTACAGATATTGGGCTAGATACTCGATACCCAGATAAGCAGTTATTTTTTGCGAATTTGCTAGAAATGTTATACACGATAGGTAATTTAGCAAACCAAAAAATGGTATACACGATATTTTTTCTTGGTTAGCAAGCAAGCAAATCGTAGAAATTTTGCGAGCGTTTTAAAGTATGCGCATCTACGTAAATGTTTGTGGAAATATTTATTGATCATATTACGCAAATAAATTTACGATTCGCAAATCCGCCATATTTACCGATTTGCGAATTGCTAGAGTATCGAGTATCTGGCCCATTATTTGATTTTAATAACCGGTACAAAGAACACGACAATTGCTTTTTCGAGAACTGGAGCCGATACGAGAAATTTATAGAAGTGGTGCTAAAAAACAGCAAGGGAATAGCAGCAACTGAAACCCAAACAGGTATGATGGAAATGAAAAATTTGATTTGTTTTTGATCGGAAAATTTGAGATTAGTTAATCTTTGAAATTCTTCTGTGTACATTTGCTGTTAAATGTAGAAAAGTTTTACATTTACCTAAGATTCAACAATTTAGGTTTATTGAATTTAACTTAATTACCTAAATTTGATTAGTATGTACTATCGAATCTTTCTGATAAAGCCCAGTTTTCAATAATAATAATAAAACATTTCAATTTCTTTTATTGTAGATTGTGCTCCATCTTTGGAAAAAATATTTTGCCTTATAAAATTATGTCCACAAACAGCTAGTGGAAAAAGTTCTAAAAAATTACCACGAGTGAGCATCGAGGGAATGAAAAGTCGTTTAATTGTGTTTAAGCCGGTAAGTTCCATATGTATTTATAAAAATATATTTTATATCGAATTCCGTTTTGTGTTATGAACATTCAATATTTTCAATTCAACGTTTAACATTACAGCTAAATTCAACTGAATCAGAACTACTTGCTGAGGAATATTCTAATCCATATATAATAGCGACGTGTTCAAATAAATTATCAGTTTCTAATTACTTCATTAATATTGAGAAACGTTAACAATCTGTACCGGAAGGTTTTTCTGTTCTCCAAACATTCGACTTACTATTCAAATGTCACTATATTTTCAATCAAAACTTTAATCAATATCTATCTAATTTTTGGAAGTTAATTTCCAAAATGTATTATAATTTTGAAAATATTAAAACAACACCTATCGTCGATGAAGTAATAAATAAATTCCACTGCTATAAAGACGATATATGTATATAAACTATAATTTGAAATATTAAATAAGGTAAACAATTTTAAATACTCTTTGTTTATAATTAAGCTACCTAACAAACTTAAATTTTTTTTTACCATTTATTTAATTTTATTATAAGGATTTGAATTGTGACAATGAAATATTTTTGTTTTATATGTAATAAGGAATTTGATACCCAAACAAATATTAATTTTCATTTAAGAAGTGTTGAATTTATTTATGAAAATTCAAACACTCAAATAAAATGTATATGTGATCAAAATTGTACTGCCTGTTTTCAAACTTTTAGTGGTCTAAGGCGACATATCAAAACTCATTTTGATGATGCCAATATCACACATAATAATTCTGAGATTAAAAATAATTTAACGACGAGTAATATGATTTTCGAAGCTTCTCAATCCAACGCAGTTCATGTTGATAAAACTGTACCAAGTTATTCATTTAGAGATGGGGTTAAAAATTATTTTGATAATTTAAGTTCGGTAGGTCTATCAGAAGCTATAATAACCGAGATAAGTTATCGCCGGTGTTGCCAATGAATTTGTAATTAATCGTAAAAATAGCTTAACCGACCAACATACCGAAAATACAGTCTCCAATATTTTCGATGAATATACTTCGTTATATAAACGTCGTAAGCTGATAGAAATCCGAGAGGATATAATATTACCACAATCAATTTCAATTGGCAATCGTTGGGAAATGCGATACAGCAAAAACTTGAAGCTGTATAGAAAAGTATGTGTACAAAATGTATTTCAATATGTATCAATACTGAAATCTATTACTAAATTGTTTAAAAATTCCAATTTTCGAGAACAATATTTCAATTTTAATAAATCACATAAGTGTGATGATAGTTTTTATGAAAAACCTTGTTGTGGAAGTACTTTTCAAACATATAAAGCATTATTAAATGATAGATATGTTCTAATGTTACAAATTTATTATGACGATTTTGAAATTGTGAAAGTTTTGGGGACGAAAACCGTTGTTAATAAAATAGGAGCAATTTATTTTACTATTTGCAATATGCCACATGGTTTTAATTCTAAACTCGATCACATATTTCTAGTCTCACTGTTTTATGTTAATGATCTTCAGGGAGATTTTAATTTAAATAATGTGTTGGAGCCATTAATCAAAGATATTAAAATTTTAGAAACTATGGGTATTAATATTGAAGGTCATGGAATACTCAAAGGGTTATTAATTAATTTAGCACATGATAATCTAGCCGCAAACGATATCTTAGGTTGCAAAATGTTTTTCTTCTGGAAATTTTTGTAGATTTTGTGAAATACCATTTGAAACTGCTAAAACTACCGTATCTGAAATAAAAAGGATTTTGCGAACATCAGATTGTTTTGACATTATTAAGGAACAAAATCCCCATAAAGCAATACGGCTTAGCGAAACCAAAGGCATAAAAAGAGTTAGCATATTGAACTCTCTAAATTATTTTAACGTTATAGAAAATTGCAGTGTTGATCTAATGCATGATATCCTGGAAGGATGTGCAGGAATTGCTATGAAATATCTTTTAGCCTTTCTCATATCAAATAAACTAATAACATTACAAGTTATAAATGAAATAGTTTCATCTTTTGATTATGGTATTTTGCATAACAAATATAAACCATCTATTATAAATTTTGAACGAAGTAATTTAGGGCAATATTCCATTCAGTCGTTATGTCTAACGATACATTTTCCTTTCTTATTCGGGCATCTCTATAAGCAGGAACATGAAAAACAGTGGTCACTTATAATAACGTTGCTTCAGATTTTAAATGTCATTTTTGCTCAAAAAGTATCACTGAAAGAGATTAGAGAATTGGAAGAAAATATTGAAGCACATTTGTCTTGTGTTGTTAAAATTTTTAATAACAGTCTGACACCAAAGCAACATTTATTGACTCATTATGGTACTATTATTAGGAAGATGGGTCCGATAATCAATTTATGGACTATGCGTTATGAGAGCAAACATCGTTATTTTACAAGACTTAAACCTCAAAATTTCGTTAATGTTTGCAAGACTTTAGCTTATCGGCATCAGCAAATGATTTCTTATAAATGGGCAAACCTTAACCTAACACCAGTATTTGTCCATAACAAAAAACCTAAAAAGATTATTGTTAACGATAAATATGTCAACCATTTTTCAGTATGTACGGAGAACCTATATTCATTAACATTTTTAAAACATGAATTTTACTATAAAATTGGTTTTTATTTGATGAATAAATTAGATGAATCAGAAATATTATTTTATGAAATCAGTGAAATAATTAAAAATGAGTCTGACTATTTTTTTATTTCACAACAGTTTTGAGTTGATTGAAAAAACCAAGGATGATATTTTAATCCCATACAAAAATTTAAAATTTAAGCAAAGTTTTGAAAAGAAGTATTCAAGAAGAAATAATAAACCTTATATTTTTAAATATAATCTTTCAAGATATGTGTTTGAGGTGTAATACTGTATTTTTGGGAACTAAAATAAAGAATTTATAATTTGAATATATTGTTTTATTTTTATTATTAACATGAGAAGCAAACAGCAAATTAATACATCAATACAATTAAACTGATGCGCGTTAGAGTTAAAAATTCAAATGCTGGATAGATTAAATTTAAATCCAGGACAGCATTTAATTTTAAATTTAATGTTGCACCAGAATACAATTCAAATTGAATAATAATTTTTTAATGCATTTTTAGTTAAATTTTAATGCAAAGTTTAAATTAAAATTTAAATATTTCATTACATCAAAAACTAGTCAAATTTACATTAAAACATTTAAAGTCAAATTGCATTATTAATAAATTCAAATACAACATTTATTTTTGCTAACATTACAATTAAATGTTACTTAAGCGAAAATATTTAAATGCAGAGGTAAACATTACAACTTAATGTAAAGATAATGCATCTTGCATTGCATATGTACGAAAATTTTTGAGAGTGTAAGTTTATAGTAAATAATTTAGCAGAATACAATTTTTATTGGCCTTCGGAACGCGTTATTCTATAGTCTTTGATCTTAGGCATCTAAAGCAATTTTTAATTTTCGAAAGCATTTCGATTATTTTACAAAATTCCTCAAAATTAGTTTTACAGGTTAAAGGCTATTGACTATATGTAATTGAACCAGGAACTAATTTTTAATGGTACATATTTTATTGTTTCATATTTGTACACGAACAATTATAAATAAACAAAGTGCTATTAACCCTCAATCCATATAGCTTACGAGGGCTTAATTTAGGTTTGGACTTTTGAGAACGGAGTAAATTATAGTAAATTTGTGACCTTTAAAGTTTTATAGTTATAGTTAGGACACTTTAAAGTGTACAAATTTACTCAAATTTACTCTGTTCTCAAAAGTCCAAGCCTAAATTTAATAGGTCTTTTTCGATTTATAATTGTTGCAGTAAAATCCAACATATGATACAATAAAATACCTTTAAAGAATTAGTTCATTTTACCCCTGTTTTTTCGGCGTAGTCAATAGCCAATATCAGTGGAACGTGTAAATAACTGATTTCTAAAGAAGAAAATAGAAATCCTAAGGATCTAGGTTATCAGAAACAATTTTCAGTTTTGGAAAATAACGGATTAAAGTTTTTAGTTAGTTTTGTTAAGTAAGGGTTTCCTAGGATTTTCTTGAGAAAATTCGAGAAAACATTTTCGTAATATATCGTTCGAGATTGTATCAAATATTGGTACCCTCAATACCCTAACCAACGTTTTCTTTTAAATTGAAAATTGTTTTAGATAGCCTAGGTTATAAGCCAATTTTGCATAGAGGCGGTTTTGCCCACAGGCTCATAGAATTTTCTCAAGAAAACTGAGAAGCTTATTTATTCATAATATTCGTTCAAATGAGCACAATCCCCTTATTTTTAGAAAATTGAAAATACCATATCGCTGGTGACGATAGAAAAGAGTGTAACTACGTTTTTGATATTTTTAGGAAGATAAACTAAAATGAAGTAACAAAATTGAATATTTTTTCACATTTGAACTTGTTACGGTCACTAATTTAATTAAAAAAGTATGATAGCAAACACTAATTTTCAATAAAACGATTTTTGGGAATTTTGTAGATCACTTGCATCGTCTCCAGCGGTATACCAATAATTTTATTACCCATAAAAAAAATCGTCGTAACGATACGTTCTGCTTTAGTAGCTGAGTTAATTCGCACGGTTTCTCAGGTGGGAAGGAAACATTTTTAAACATACACTTTGGAGTCAATATACTCTTACAAAATTATTAATTCTCTAAGAAACGAGAAAGGTCAAATACATGAAGTGATTGTAAAAACAACTGATAATAACCATAAGACCGGCGATGTAAGCAGGTAGATGTTCTAAATATCTAAAACTGAATTGGTTACGATGGCAGATGTTAAGTTACCCGAAAATTGTCTCGGCTCGAAAACCCAGAAATTATGACCAAAAACTCTGTTTTATGGATCACATCAAGGGTATAACGTTCGAATAAGCATAAATAGAAAAAAACATTTAACTTATGATTGTTTACCCTCTTTGCAGTGTGAACACTGAAGAAGCAAAATAATAATGTTCCCACCATATAATATTTGTTGAATAATCACAATATGTTATTGGTGATGTACCATAGGCGACGCGGCAGTTCGCACAAATACATATAATAATTCTCATAAATTGCAAGAGCTGGGTTGTTTTATTAAAATTGTTACACGAACAATAGAAACAGTATCTGAAAGAGTAACATTAATTCAATTTTACAAAAAATAACATCACCAATTTGTAGAGTCATTCAACCTCAGAAAAACCGCAAGTTGGATATCGTTTAGTTTAGCTTGAAGCGTTCTACTTAAAAAAAAAACTGTCATTTGAGATCACATAATTTCCACCAACTCTCTCAATTCATTTTATTAAGCTTTACATACATAATCACGTACACATTCCTTAAATTTAAATTAAACATAAATAACGAGTTGAACACCTGTACATATTTCATGCTTAAAGCTCCCCATTATTTTTTTTTTTTATATTCTATCATTATTTTCCCGTCAAAAAAACTACACCATACGTACTATATATGGGGTATACATTTTACACATCTATATGTATATACAAAATATATATCACACTAATTTATTTCACACTTTCTACAAATTTTATTATCATTTTTAGTTTTTTAATCTTTAATTCATATAATATTATAAAATAAAACTAAAATAAAAGTTTTGTTTTTGTTAAATAAAATATTTTAGACAAATTTGTTACAGCAGATATTTCCGTTGAAGGTAATATACCTCTAAAATAGATGTTTGTGTGTGTAGAGTGGAACGAAAAAAAAAAAACGAATTTTCTTACAAAATGTTCCCAAACTATATCACAAATTTTGTATTATATATTATGGAATACACACACATATCCATATATGGAAAACATTTTTGTATAAATAAATAAAAACTAAAGTTTTTTTTTTTTTAGTTGAATATTTAATATTCATCTACACCAAAAGCACAAAAAGGGTGCTAATCCACAACCTTCATCAAAATGTTTATGAGAATATATAGACAGAATAATTTTGTTTTTTTTTTTCATAAAGTTTTTATTTAGTTTTAAATTTTTTTATTTTTATTTTTTTTTTTGGAAGTGAATAAAAAATTTGATAACAATTTTTTGTGCCAAAGACTTCTTCGTAGCGTCAATATGCTCGGGGTATACCTACATAGTAAAAGTATGCACCTATAGTGGGATTGGGAATAAATATAAACCAAAAAAAAAAAAAATTAGATTGATTAATTTAAAAGTTGGTTGGTGTGTGTATCGATTTTTTGGTGTTCACGTTGCATCATTATATCTGTATTTAATCCCGTATAAACCGAACAAAATATTTTTTAACCAGATTTTCATTTTAATTAAAAAAATTATAACTTATTTGTCATTTTATATGTATATAAATATATATTTTTTTAATTGTAATTAATTAATTTAAAAAACAACAAAAAACTTTTAATTAAATTAACATATGCGGAATCACGAGCTGAAAAAAAAACACCTCACTCGTATATCTATTAATACACAAATGGGTGTGATGGGATACATAATTATATATTTACAAGGAAGGTAAACCGATTCCTCTTAAAATGAATTATGATGATGAATTTAAAGCGATTTATTGTATGTGACTTTTATATAAACTGGCCGCCACAGTTCCACGAACGCAGCGCAACAATGGATAAATATTAAAATATTATGCGTAGCCAGCAATTCTCATGAGAATTTCATTTACACGGAAGTAAATATTTTGTTCGTGCAAATTTAGACATTTTCTATATGGAAATATAAATTTTTTTTTTTTATACAACTTCAACAATGAAATATTGCAGATTTAATATTTTAAAAGCTTCATGGAATTTATGTTTTATAATATTTAATCGTGGTTTAAAAAAAAATGTTATTTGTGTACTTAGAAATAGTTGAAAAAATAATATGCAAAATATGAAATTGAATTCTTTGGAATTTATAAATTAATTATTAATTAACAGATTAAATATTTTGTTATTTGTTAAAGTGGCATGATACGGCACATTGGCAGGTTTTAGTTATAGCCTCGTCAGTTATATCTAAAGAACTTAGTGCCCATAGAACTATCTGGTCGATGCGGACCACAATTAGACAATCAACATTGGCAGCCATTGTCATGCACATTAACAGGTAGCTTGGAGTTTGATTTTGCTGTAATATAAACAGTACAGCACATTTTAGTCAGTCGCTTGGAGTTGGTTAACATATAAACACAATTTTAAAAAGATTCGATAGATATTAACTAAACAGCCAAATTTGGCAGGGTTTAGCATGTATTTTTCATTTCTAATGGCGTCTAAAATGCTAGATCATTTACATATGAGAGGGTTTCCGCCATTACCTTAACTTTTTAATCCGTTCTTTGACTTTCCGTTAAGTGGTTCACTGCCACAGCTAATTAATTGCGGTTTACGATTATGGTACACTTATATTCTACAACGATATCAAGCTAATTGATTGATAAAACTTCCAGGCGAGAAAAAAATCGATAATGCGAGTTGTGTTATCCAGCCCGAAAATAAATAAAATAAAATAAAATAGACTTCAGCCAAAAGTTACTGAATGTATGGATATAATTAAAGACTTTTGTCAACAGTCATAAGTGGTAAAACCTCGTTCAAGTCGAAATAAAAAAAAAAATTGGAATTGGTATAAAATCAGCTATGTATGTAGGGATTACAGGTTTATTCAATAATTTGTATTGGTAAACACGGGACGAGAAGAGATATAATAAATCTGCAGCCGGAGGCCATCGGGCTGGACACCATGTCCAATGTTTTTCGAAAATTAACTGTACACTAGGTGTTTAGCTATGTTTAATTAGCTAACCACCAAGTGTACAGTTCATTTTCGGAAAAAATTGGCCATGGTGTCATATGCTTCCGGGGTACAGAAATTCAAAAATAAAAAAAGAGTAGTCTGTGATTGATTGTAAATGCGACAAATTGAAATGAAAGTTTAAGTTTGATTATAAACAGCCTTTTTATTTTTTGTTACTTTTTGAGAGTTTCCGATACTTATTTAAAAGTAATTTCATAAATTGGTGCTCAACCGGGATACCCTCCAGGACAAAGTGCGATTGACAATAAAGTTTTGTATGAAGAATAAAAACAGGTGTAATTACCAAAATTGAAGTGGAACAAATTGTAATCTACCGGTGTACCCAAGTATAAAACATTTTTTACAGACAAAGGAGTGACAGTGTTTTAGTTAAAATCTATAAGTTCGAAAAGACGTGAAATTGTGACATAAAAAGGTGTGTAGAAAACAGGTGTTCTACAAAATTGCAACCAGGTCATTGCAGCATACCAAATTGAATTACAATTGTTATAAGAGTATAAGTTGTATATCCGCAAAATGAGTAAAGGAAAAAATAAAAAGAATAATCAACAAACTAGCAGCACTTTCCTTGATTCAGACGATAAAACTAGCCAAGGTCAGAGTAATCCCTCTATAAACACAAAAATATATGACATGGTTTTAAAGATGCAAATAAGTATTCTGGAAAAGGACAACCAATTACGGAAAACAGAAAAGGAAAAAGCCTAATTAGCCGTACAGTTACAAAAACTGGAAATCGAGCGATTAACAATCGAAAATGAACGAATAAGGGTGACGAATGACGGGCACGCTAATTTATCCGCAAGTTGCATTCAAACCATCATCCGCATGACCGTGAATTAAATAGTGTGAATTTTAAAGATGCAATAGATTCACTTCCAACATTTAATGGCACCTAAAATTACAACATTAATAATTTTTTGGAGGAATTTGAGTGCAACGCGAGAATCATGAAATGGTTGGAAAAATTTGTGTACTGTAAAAAATTATAAACGGGATCCGCTAAAATTTCTTTACGTACAGCAAAAGACCCTCTATTTAATAACGTTTTTCTTCCAACTGACAAATTCCCGTTATTTCTATGATACATGTGTTCATTTTGTGAACATTTATTTATTCGTTTTCGTAGTTGTTGTTCATTTATTGAAAATCAGTCGTGTTAGAACTCTCAATGTGTAAGAACGTTATCTGAAGGATTTTTTATTTTATAAAATATAGTTGATTTTGATAAGGAATGTTGGTTTGGTAAGTGTTTTTTTTTATTATTTAAATTATGTGTATTAACTTGATTATTGATTGTGTTAAAGATTTAGCATTAAATTAATGTTTTTAGAATAAATATTTAAAATAAATTGTGCAAACTTAAATAAAGCGTTGAATATGAAGTTACACAATAATTGGCACCTGTCAATAATTGTACGTATTTTAAGTGCTAATAATACAATACAGCCGTTAATTTTCAGTAATTTTGCAAATGTCACGAAAAAAAAATACATACGATGAGGGCCAACTACAAAAAGTTCTCAATGAAGTTAAAAGCGGCAAAATTTCGAAAAAATCCGCATCGAAAATGTATGGGATTCCTCGGTCACCAATTTAATTTCGTTTAGGCTCAAAATTTACAAAAGTCCGTCCAGGGCCGTCGACGGTTTTAAATGAATCAGAGGAGCTAGCTATCGTAGATTGGATCAAGGTATCACAACGAAAGGGATTACCAAAGCGACAGGAAGATGAGGTACATGCTGTAAAAGATTTCGTAGAAGAAAATAATAGAGATCATCCATTTGGTGAAGAAAGTCTGCCAGGAAAAGGCTGGTTTAAATCGTTTTTAAAGCGACATCCTTCTTTAACATTTAGAGCGACGGATCCAGTCTCATCTGCTAGTGCTAATGTAGCAGTCACTGATATTTTTGGATGCTCCAATTCGATTGAACATTATTTATTAGGACATGATCAGTTTTCAATTTTGAGTGATCCAAGTAGAATTTTTAATGGAGACGAAACAAATTTTATGCTGTGTCCTAAAACAAAAAACGTTTAAGCAGCAAAAGGTTCAAAAAACATTTACGAAGTTGACAGAGGTGAGCTAAATCCAATTTAACGGTAATGTTTTCATTCTCTGCATCGGGTGTGATGACTCCACCCATGATCATCTATCCTTACAAAAGAATGCGCGATGAAATTAGAAGCACGGTTCCAGATTCATGGGGGTTTGTAATTAGCGAAAATGGATGGATGACGAAGCAAACTTTTTATGAGTATATCTCAAAAGTATTTTACCCAGATCTTGTGAAAAGAAACATTAAATTTCCAATTATTTATTTTGTCGATGGACACAGCGCCCATCTTACTTTGCAAGTGAGCCAGCTATGTGTGTGCAATTGGAAATTATTCTAATTGCATTATATCCCAACTCAACTAGAATACTACAGCCGGCGGACGTAGCTGCTTTCAAACCTCTTAAAGTAGCTTGGAATAGTGCAGTTTTAGAATGGAGGCGTCAGAACCCCAACAAACAACTAAATAGGGAGTTATTTGGTCCATTGTTAAACGAAGTTGTGCAAAGCTCGGTTTCTTCTGCTACATTACAAAACGGATTTAAAGCCTGTGGTTTATTTCCATGGAACAAATACGCAATAAACACATTTAAATGCTTAGGTCGATCATCAGAGACACAAGTTCAAAACAATGATAATTCAAACCCAAACGACGCTTTTCAGAGATGCTGTAGTATTTTAGGGCCTCAGCAAGTTAATGTATCATATTAGAAAAAATTGGCAACACCACTCAAATTAATGACAAATCGGATGAATTCAAACATCTACATAAACTGTACAACTTCTTTAAGTTTAACAAATTTGAAAGAAAGATTGAACAAAATGTAAATACCAAAGGTTTGCAGACAGATGTTGAAAATTCGTCTCCTGACGCTACGTGCATTGACATTGAAACTATTAATCAATTTATTTACTGTGAACAAATAAATGAGAATATTAGTAACAATCATCGCTCTAGAATACAATTACACACAGTAGAAACTGTTCCAGAAGAGCTTGATCTTATAAGTGCTTCTAGTTATACCTCCCAAATAATACAGATTCCAGCTAATTTATCTCACACGCCAATAAATGGCATATTTGATTGGCCTATAGAAAAAATAGTAATCGACATCGATAGTTGAATGGCTCAAGATGCTAAACTTCCTATACTTAGTATAAGCTTTCACCAACCAACTTTAAACCAGTCGTATACGCCCATAGAAGATATATTGAACTGGCCTGAGACACCGCTAAGAAAAGGATCCAAAGCTCAGAAAGACAAGAAAAGTTTTGTAATTACCAACACGTTGTGGATTAAACAAGAAGAGAAGCGAAAGGAAGAGCACAGACAAATTGAGTTGGTTAAAGAAGAGAAGAAAGCGCAGCGAATTGAAAAAAAAAATACTCAAGGAAAATGAACAAAATGAAAAAAAATTACGCAAAACGACAAATAAGACAACCAAACAAATTAAAAAGAAAACTCAAAATAAAAATCCGAAAAATTTCTTTGCCAAAAAAAGAGTAGTATCAGCAGTACACACAATAACATCTGATGCTCTAGCTCCAGTACCCACGATAACATCTGGTGCTCTAGCTCCTCTAGAAACTTGTTCGCCAAAACCATTAGAGACAGATACTCGAGAAGAATCCAGTTCAGCACAAGTGTAACGTCCGGTGCTCCAATTGTCACAGCAAATTATTCTCTACGAAACACAGTTGTACAAGTTCACAAAGAATCCAGTCTGACTAGTGGTAGTCATGTAAGAAAACTGTTTTCAATCGAACAATTTTATGAGGAAATTGGAACAAATAGTCTTTGTCTTGGGGGGAATGTGCTATTCATGTACAAAATCTATGTCGGCCAATGTGAACTCCGAAACCTGTGGCATAAGATGTATTAAGTGTATAAGAGAATATCATATTAAATGTATAAAACAGTCGAAATGCACTTACCTTCCCATCTTTACTTGCCAAAAGTGCTTAGAAAATTGAGCAAACATCTCAAGAAATAGAAACAAAGTTGATTTTTGAATTGATTAGCTAGCTTCGTTTATATTGTTCAATGAATTTTTGTATACCTCATTAAAAAGCTAATGGTGATAATTTATTTATAAATGAATTTTTATTGTTCATATTAGAAAATTAATAAAATGTAGTTAAAAAATGAATTGTGTTTTGAGAAAATTTCGTCAATTTCCAATTTTTATAGTGCCAATAATTATACTTTCCCATGAGCCAATTGTTGTATCCTTGTGCCAGTAATAGTATATTTTTAGGCAGCCAATAATACTATCAATGTGCCTATAGTTGTATAGTTAGGGTGACAATTATAGTGGTAACGTGCCAATTACTGTAGTTTTAGGAAGCATGTTTTTACGTTGATGTTTTCATAAACTACTTAATAGATTTTACATAATTGTTATGCTGATATCACTAGATCAATGTTTCAAGGATAGCATCAAACCTCCAACTTTATAATTTTTTTAAATCTCTAAATCTGAAAGCTATTGAAAAATAACCTTTCCCTTATGGGTGCCAATAACTGTGGTCGTTACGTTGGATATGATAAGTTATTTTAAAGGATGATTCAAAAATTCAAAAGGTAATCTAAAATTGTATTCAACAGACATGCCTCAACGAATTGATCAAAGACGCCGTAGCTGAAAGTTTCGACGAGGAACGCACAAGCCTACTTAATCAAGTTGTAAGCCGAATAGAGCAGGTCCAACAGGAGAATGTACAAAATGTTAACAAGCAGGGGAAAGCGGCCAACAAATACAAGCTTAATGATGTGGTCGTAATTTAAAAGACACAATTTAGCACGGGCCAAAAGATTAGATTTTCGAAAAATCGAGTGTTATATCTAAAGATCGTGCTAGTTTCTCGTGAGGAATTTTGGAAATTCGATTCTCTGCGGAATTTGGGAAAATTGGGTTCTCCAAAAATCATTAGAAACTTTCTATAAAATCAGCCTCGAAAGTGTTATGTCTAGAGATCGATTGCATTGTTGTGATTTGCCAATAGCTATAACCGGAAAATATTCAGTACAAGCTACCATGGAAAATCTGGGCAAACTCGTTTTTCCAATCATCGCTGGGGCAAAAAAAATGGAAATCACATAAATACAATCCATCTCCAGATATAACGTTTCTAGGGTTAATTTTATTACAATTTTAAATATTTTTATGAACAAGGTTTTTCCACATATGACTAAAATTCACAAATTTTTTTCATCCTGTTAAATTTCAGCCCATATCAGCCGTATTCTTTATTTTCGGCTTGGATATTAACACATTGTGGTCGGCAGTTTTGCACTGGCGTGTTTTGTGATAAGCACAATTTAAAATAATTGATTTGCTTTTGCCCTTCACATTTATCTAATCTATTGTTAGGTAGATGTTTGTATTGTAGTTAATCAAGACAAATTATTATATGAGAAGCAAGGTGCTACAGTATGCCAAATAATATAAATCTCAGAGATTGGTTGGCTTATAGAAACCAAATAAAAGATGGAAAGAGAACACATCACACTTTCCAAATTTGTACGCGTTGTATAATTTTTTAAATTATTACATTTGTAGAAATATGATTCTATACTATACTAAATACAAGACATTACATGCTGTAGTGGAGTTTTGCATAATGGTTGCTAAATATAAATTAAAAATTGAATTCCCGAATTATTTAGTGACAACTTAAACTGCTCAAATTTTGTTTTGTTTTCTATTAACTACATAGATCAAAAAAAAAATCGTATAGCTTGCAGAATGATCTCGAAAATCATGCTCGGTTCTCAATTTGCTTTAGCTCAAATCCGATGTTGTTTCCCGGAGCAAGATTCTACAAAATACCATTTTGCTGCTGGCCAAATTCCAACAATAATATGAAAGTACAGCTCAGAGAGTTTCTTTAGCAACAGTTAAAGTAAGATACGAATTTATTTGTATTCTACAGAATGACCAATTTTTCAATTGGAGGCGCTCCTTTACATCGTTGGTAGAAATAATTTTTAAATCTAGAATATTTTCTTAAAATTACTGACAAAGCTTTCTAGAATTCAGAATTCTTAAATCTAAGTATTTACATTTTAGCAAAACCTACAAACCAAAACTAACTAAGATAGTAGAAAAATTCTAAATTTACATCTAACTTTAAAATTGTTAATTAAATACCTTCAGTTTTAGTTCCTAAGTTCCACAATGGTCTAAATTCTTCATATTCTTTAATAATCTAATTTTCAAAATTCTTAAAACTTCTTTGCAATTATTTTATTTTGCCTAACAAAAAATTGCATCGAACGCGCAGCGCAGTATTAAAATTACAACGAGAATAGGTAATTTTACTATTTATGCAGAATCGTGGTGTGAAAATTTTTATTTGTTTTGACTTTTCAATTATACATATTTGCTTTAATTCCGCGGTATTCAAGCATAGCTAAACTAAATGAAAACGAAGAGTTCTTAAAGATTTGTTGGTTATGTGAAAGTGCCTGTTTCGTATATCACATAGACATTTATGACGGTTATCACATTGCGATAAACAAAATATACCAATGATGTCAGAATTGGCTGAGTTTTCCTTCCTCCATAAATTTTCGCATTCGACTGAGTACATGGAATTTAGAATTAGAATTCAACTGAGTATAAGGGATTTAGATATTTCGAAATTCAGGGGAATTTACATTATAGTTTAGGAAACTTTGAAATTTAAAAATAGTTTTGTGAGTTTTAAACTTAGAATATAAATTAAGAACTATTAAATTAGGAAATTTACCTTAGATTTTAAATTGCTTTACTAAGAATTTAGAAAATTTAGAAATTTTCATACATATGAAAAATATGTGGATATATTCAGGAATAATGAAATTAAAAAATTGTAAGAACTAAAAAATATTATATTGAACCTGGCACATGAGAAAGTGCATTAAAAATTTTTAAAATTTAGAAATTTGGAGGTTTAGGAAGGGAACAGCAAAACATAATTTTCCCAAGCCAAAATCCCTCTATTTTCTTTATTAAGTTCTTTAAACAAGAACAACGAGTAATATTCAGATAGACACTTCTTTTGGGCAAGCGCTTTAAATTGAAGACCTTCTTTTTAAGATTGTGTTATTTAATGCTCAGATTAAATAAAAAAAAATTCTCGGAGTAATTTTGGATATTTAAAAAAAATAAATGATCGGTTGTTTGAAGAATTTGACAAACGAATTTACCACGGATTAACGAATAAACGTTTAGTTTAATTCGTGTAGATATAGGAAGTAATCAGGGTAGAATTAGTAATTAGCTAAATGAGATGACTACGAGAATAAATTTTTCACAATCCTCAACATCAGATCAACACTGAATTGGAAAACTCTTAATAATTTAAATGAAATAAAACCGCAATTATTTAGGTTATGCACTATCGTCTAAAGATTTATTATAAATCAAAGACCATCATCTAACTAAGTGACCTCAAGTAGTCAAAATAAATGCATCTATAGCTAAAAATTAAAAATTACTTGATATTTGAGCTTTCTCACGTTAATATGCGCCATTATAATTTCCACGTCTTGAAACCAGCGACAGGAAAAAGCTCTGACGCTTACTTTAATATTATTTTCATGCTTTAGGTGTCACAAAATGTTCTACCTTATTTCACAAACACATTGCTCGAAAAAAAAAAGTCATGAAGCTGCTAATGCATCAAAATGACCCTTGAGGTGATCATTACAAATTATTTCTGTTTAAGAAAATTGCCACCACTGAAGAGGGAGAGAAAATGAAAAAAATGTATTTTTGTATTCCTTTTTTTCGAATTTAATATTGGCCGTAAACCGTAGGCACATTTAAAAAAAAAAAAAATTGGGGTGGCTCTGTCGTCTACACGGCCGAAGGTGTTTTGCGTGATTCCGTTTATACGCAGTGAGAGAAAAGATAGACTGTTTGTTAAAATTAATTAACCGCCACTTTTTCTTTACGCAAATGTTGAAACCAGAATTCTTCCGATTATTTGAGGCGTTCTTTCGCTACAGTGGTTTCAAGCATTGCAAATCGTTATTTTGTAGATTGTAATTAGAATTAGAAATTTAGTGGAGATCAATTGTTATAATTTAAAAAGTCTTAACTAACAACTGACAGAACTGATCTTATACAAGTTAAAAGCGTTAATAAAATTACCGAGACACCTTTTTTTCGATGACGAAACTATAGTGAATTTCGTCGCAGATGTTAACCCCAATTTCTGCTAATCGCATTTCGGATTTTTTATAATCGGATTTATTAAACCGCGATTTGGCAAAGCAATTACTGAGCGAAATTTTTTTTTATTCGAGATTTTGTGCTGCCATGATATTTTTCAAATGATCCAATATTCCTAATGATGATGTTTCAAGATTATTCCATGATTCTAAGTTCATTTATGTTTATGGGGAATATTCCATTTATGGCGATCGCGATCATTCTAGAGTTCCTAGGTTATTCGGGTGTTCGAGTATTCGTATTGTTTGATAATCTTCAAAATTCATCTAGCTACAAAATTGTTCGAAGTTACGTGTTAGAGGTTGAGCTACTGCTCTATGTTGAATAGTGAGTAAGTATACATACATATGAGTAAGAACAAATTATGTATCTTTAAAATATTATGGTAATTTGGAATTTATTCAGCTTCCTTTAAATAATGTGACAGATTTTTAAAATCGTGGTCTAGTGTCAACTTGGTTGGTCCTTGTTTAAAAAAAAAAATAAATAAGGGAAGCGTAGATGTTCTTGGTACAAAATTGTTTTTGAACACCTGAGGCCCTATTCTTGTATGCCACATTAACTTTTCAGTGTAAACCTCTGTCAACATTTCCTTTGACAAAATTTTCCATTCTACCAAAACTTAATTCCCTATGTATATTCCACAAGCAACCAAATACCCCATTCTTAGATCACTCATCATGAATATTTTTTGATAATTGCAGTGCATCATTCTACTTTTTAGGAATTCCTTTAATTAAAAAAAGACTTCGAAATCATTTTTTAGTGTATTTAAAGTCTACGTAAATATTGACAATTTTTTATATGGTGGAATTTCTTCACATGCTTTACACCCATTCCTTTGGTAGGGAAAATCTTCCCTTAGTAGGGATTCAAGAACACTTAATTTACAATTTCCGAAAATTGTCCTGAATTTTGACATAAATATCCACGAAATGCAAAAATGGATGTGGAATTTAAGAATGTGACATTGGTAATAAAATGAGCTTAGGCATACCCTTTCCATTTATTTAAACATTGAATTTAGGTGATGCATGTGATAGTTTGACGTACGAAAGTAAAACGAAAATTTGAAGTTGCCTGACCTGAGAGTTACAACAATAGGCGCAGCGGAAAGAGAGCAATCAGAATCATGATTGGGCGAGTAAATTACACTATGCAATTTACACTGCTTTTTACACGTGAGAACGAGTAATTTTCATAAAGCCATTTTAAACATTATGCACGAAAAAACGAAAAAAACTATACCTTAAATTAAATAAACTGACTATATTTAATTATTTTTATTGAATAATTGTGAAAGCTTCGTACGAAATACATACAAAATAAATCTTTTTTTATAAATGTAAACAAAACTTTTATTTTTTGTTGTAATATGCACCAATATTTTCAAATTTGTAATTCGGAATATTTGTTTTTTTTTTGTTTGTACAATTCTAAGAAAATGATATATCGAATTCTGATATGAGATATCGAATTCTGGCATCGTAAGTTCAAATTCGGATATGATTTATGTAATGACTTATCGAACATATTCTGTCATAAAAATACAAATTCTGAAATACATATTGTTGTCATACAAAATTAATTTCTATCATGACTTATTGAATTCTACTAGGTTTTATCGAATACTGGTATGATTATCGAATACCGGCATGATATTTAGAATTTTGATATCCATACTCAAGCTCTTACATGAATTATTGAATTCTGACATCATAAAGTGAAACGCTGAAGGAATTTATCGAATTTTGATATGAGATATGGAATTTATGGAATTTTCAGAATATATCCAATTCTCATATGACATCTCGAATTTTGATATGATGTATCGAATTCTGAAGTCATGAGATGATATATCAAATTTCTTTCGAATTCTGACAAAACATGTCGAATTTTGAGCGAATATGTCCTATACGGAACAAGTTAAAACATCGACGTGACATATAAAATTTGATTTGTGATATCGAATTCTAATATCAAAAATTAAAATTCTGATATAACCTATCGAATTCTGTCATAATTTATCTAATTTTGACATAATACCTTAGACACATACAAAATTGATCGCGATTTTTATTTATCCCGATTGTCAAAAATCGAGTCGTGAAAACTAAATAATCATTTTTTTGTAAAAATCGTGTAATGCCAGACAGGCAAAAATTCTTTAATAATCTACAATTCTCGATAATTCGGCTTGCGTCGGCCTGCGATATAAAAAATACAATTCTGGCATTATAAATTCATATTCTGATATGTCATATCGAATTTTAACGCCGCATGAATAATTCTGACACCAAAAATTCAAATTCTGATTTCAGACATATCGTACTTAGACAGCATTAACTCTAATTATGACAGGACAAATCGATTTCTGGCTTGATGTATCGAATTCTAAAATTATTTATTGGGTTTTTCCTTAGTATGTTAAATTCTGACATGATATACCGAACTACATACTACATCAGAACATTACATATCGAATTCTGATAAGATTTACCAAGTTTTGGCATGATATATCGAACCCTGACATCATAAATTCAAATCCCGACTTAATATATTGAACTATGTTTGACACATTTAATAGATAAATACCGACAACAAAAATGTAAATTCTGACATGAAGTATCAAATTCAGACGTTATACCTATATCAATTCTGACATCATATATTCAAATTCAGACACATATGGAATTCTGGCTTGATATCATGATATATCGAATTTTGACATCTGATACATAATTTAAAATATGATGTATATAATTCTGACATGAAGTAACGAATGGTACAATTTATCAGATTCGAATACATATCTCGAATATGTGACATGTCTATTTCTGCCATGATATATCGAATTCTGGCATAGTATATAGAATTCTGACATCATAGATACAAATTCTGATATTGCATATCTAATTCTGACGAAAAGTATAGTGTTCTTCATGATAACTCGAATTCTGGCATCAAAAAATCAAATTCTGGTATGAGATACCGGATTTTCACATCAAAGCTTATGATTTTTCGAATCCTCATATAAACTATCTATTTTTGGCATCAAAACATCAAATTTTGACGTCACATGGTGTACCGACTTGATTTATCGAATTCTAATATCACAATTGCAAACTCTGAAATTTCAAATGGAATTCTGGCATGATACAGCGAATTCTGACATGATGTACCGAATTCTAAAATCAAAAAATCAAATTCGTACATGATACATCAAATACAGACATAATGTTTCGAGTTCTGACATCATAAATACAAATCCTGATATTGAAAATCTAACTATTACGTCATTTATCGGATTCTGTCATGATAATTCGAATTCAGGCATCAAAACTTCAAATTCTGGCATGACAGAGATTCTGGCATAATATCTCGAATATAATACATATCGAATTCTGGCCTCATATAACGAATTCTTGTATATTTAATTGTGACATGAAGTATGTAATTCTGACATGAAATATCGAATTTTGACACCAAACATAATACTTCGAATTTTGATATAATATGTCGATTTCTAACATAATTTATTAAATGGTAGTATCTAGCTTGGATATATAATATCTCATTGGGTTGATATAACTGGCAATTAATTTCTGTTGGTTTTGTGGCCGCACCCGTGGATGGATATATCAACTTAATTTTTATATTAAACGTTCAGCCAAGCAATCCAAGGGAAAGGGCAAAGGACTCTATTGATTTGGACGTTACTCCTTTTAGAGTGTTCGGTTATAAATGTTTCTGTTGATCAATCTCCCTAAAATCATCGCAGTTATTTTACGATTGAAGCGACACGTTCCAAAATGACTTAAGATAAAAACTGGATATTTCGATGAAAATGGCCTAAAATGAATTAAGGTGAAGTTATGGCATATCGCCAAGTAGGATATAACTTGGTTAGTTCTTACCCGATTTGGATAAAATCCAACGTATGCGAGGGAATTTAGGATGTAACTTGGATAATTTTTAACCAATTTGGAAGAAGTCCAACAAGTCCGATGGAAATGCGATTCTCATATGAATTTGGATGAAGTTCTGGAATATGGCCAATTAGGATGAAACTTATGTATATATTTTTTTACTGATTGTAATAAACTTTGGTAATAATTATAAAAAGTTCTGAACTATGTAAGTTCTGATCAAAATTTGGCTATTTCTTTACCGATTTTCATGAAAAATAACGCAAGTACGATGGAAATTGGACTAACTAATAAATAAACAAACAAATTAAAATGTTTTAATTGGTATCAAAATTATTTTATTGGCATATGTAGTTGTACACAAGAGAAGAAAGTTGTTTTGAGCCTTTCCAATCTTCCTGTAAATGCTGTTGACAACTTCAGAGATTTTCAGTTTACGGTTCAAAACATACCTTAATTTTTAAAATCGAAAATCTTTTCTATTTGAACACATTTAGTATTACTGTCGGAAATAGAGCAGCTCAAGGTATATATATCTATCTCTGTGATAATGATGATCAATGAAGAGCGAATAATAAACTTTATAGAGCGAGTTTGTTTACATATAATTTACATTTTTATGTAATTTACGTAGATTTTTACATGTTTTACTTGTAAAATGTGAAAAATATTTTTTTTCACGAACATGCCCAACTGTGGTCAGAATATTTCAAAATTGTTTGGTGTCAAAAAGTTGATAGTGAAACTGCAGTCACAGATCAGCCGCCTCGGTCTAAACTCAAATGTAGCAAAATTTCCAAATTTCTTAATTCTTAATTTTTAAACACATACCACTTTTGAATTTTTTTAACCCACAATTTGACAAAATATTTTAAAATTTTAATCACCTTAATTCGTTAACTTTGAAAATAAAAACCTAATTATTGTCTAAAAGAGAACAATGTTCATTATGTGATTGTGACACTAAGTAAACTAAATTTGTATTGCTTGGACAAGTAACAACCTGTCATATTTCGAATTGATTAGGAAATGTTGCCTTGGGAAATTTGACTCACTTTAATCAAGCATTCAAATTAAATGAACCAAAAACTGAAAATGATGTTTTCCAAATAGTTAGAATAAATGGTGTTGCATACTTACTGCCGAAACATACTTTCTGTATTAGAAACAAAAACATTAACACGAAACTGCACCATTTTCCATTGGATTTTAATTGTACCGCAACAATACACTTAGACGATAATACAAGAACATTTTATGAAAGTGTTTACGAATAGCAAAAACACATTCAAAACAATTAATATATAAAGGGCTCCTAACCTGGACGCGAGAGACAATTAGTGGGACATATTCCGATTAAATTGAATCCACCAATTTAATTTTTGCGAAAAAAATCGTCCTAAATTATTTTAATTAGCACTAAACCCTTTTAATAAATTAATGTAAGTGGAATCTCTGGTACACATACAGGCGAAATAAATAGGTCAATTTTTTAAGAGGTTTTATTTAATAACCGAAATTATTTAGCAGTAAAAAGGATTCAGTACAAATCATTCGACTGCATAGCATTTCCAGAAACTATATATAGTGCGTTGTAATCTTCTTCCACCTACTTAGCAATCGGTATAAAAGAGAAAAAGAGAAATTTAGAATTTCTGTCAAAACAACGAGCGTTGTTTAACATAGTTAAGATTTGTCTATTGGATCAAGGAGCAGTTCAACAAATAAAAAATATTTATCTCTGAATTGAAACCTAATGCCTCCAAAACAAAAAAAATAAATTGACAATTTGGGTAAAGTGCTGTGAAATCCTAATTCTCGCAAGTAATAAATCAAAAACAACGACGCTTGTCATTCATCACTTTATTAGATTGACCGATAAAAACGGATTATGGCAGCACATTTCTAAGACAACACATAAAATTAATGCTGTTACATTTCCATTATAAATTTTGACAGTCAACTAAAAGTAATACGAACAACTTCAGTGATAAAATAAGATTGAATCAAAAAAATAAAAATAAAAATATTTTTAACTTTAATAAATCTCACCATCCATTTAAAGTCAACAACAACAAAAAAAAATCTGAGAAAGCTCCAAAAAAAAAATTATTTTTTCAAAACTTTATTTTTTTATTTTTTTTTTTTTTGTGTTGCCTCTACCAACCAACAACCACTTTGAATATCCAAAAAAAAAACCCAAATCCTCAGCAACACAAAAAAAAAATATCTTCATGACAAAAAGTAATTATTTAAACTTTTTAATTGAATTGTGAATCAAATCAACGACGAAACGAACCGAAATAAAAAAATAAGAAGCGCAAATTTATTAAAATTCAGAAATAATATCCATTGTCTGTAAATATCTTGTACCTACATTATGTATTTCTATGAAAGATAAGATTAGAATATTTATCAATAATAATAAGTCTTGTCATATCACAGAATATTGAATTTTCAACACGAAAAATAATTCAATTTAACTTTTTTTGTGTGCCAATCGTTTTTTTTTTCTTTCCTAACCCTATTCCAAAATGGAGAATTCTCCAGAGTAATTGGAAATGAGAGAGTGCAAATTATTTTTGTCATTTGCCATTGATTTATTTTCAGACTTTTTTTTTTGTTATTTTTTATTATAAAATCTTACCGATGCTGCACTTTGTATTTGATGTATAAAGTAATAATTCTCGTCTTACCTGGAAATAAACAATAAATAAAAATAAAAAAAACAGAAACATGATTATAATTCACGTATATCAGCGGTGTCATAAAATATAATAAGCTTTGTAACAAAACTAACTGTTCAAAATATTTTTGACTTAATAATAATTTTTTGAAACGAAAAAATAAAAAAAAAATAATCAAATACGAATTTATTTTAATCAAAATTTTATATTAAATAAAATAAAACTTCCAGTTGAGTTCTTAGAGAATGTATTTTTATATAAAAATTCACAGCATCAACAATTTATGTTTTTTTATTTCATCTAAAATTCATTGTGTATATAAAACGAGACGAGTATTATGCACATGGAATTGTTCATATGTTTTGTGCGACGACGTTTAAATGTATTCATGTCTTGAAATGAAATGCGATTCACGGTAAATATTGTTTTGTGAGTTGATCTTGATTATGACAATAAACTGAATTATAATATGATCTCTTTAAAAAAAACGTTGCTCACTTTAGTGTGATAACTTAGTATAACCTAAATTTTCATAAATTTTTTTTTCCTGAAGATTTATTTTCTATTCCAAAGAAGTCGTCTAGACTGTCAAAAGCGGCATCGTTCACTTCTACACAACACAATATTCCTTCGCCAATAACATAACCACATTCAGCATATAGTCGTCTACCAATATTATCGCCACCAACCATAATTTAAACTGTTCGGAATCCAACCAACCTTTTAAGAAAAGGGTCGAAAGGCCGAATGTCAAAATTCCGAATGTCGAAAGACCGAACGCTGAAAGGCCGAATGTCGAAAAACCGAATGTTTCAAAGTGCCGAATATGGAAAGCCGAATATTTCGAAATGCCGAAAGATGAAAGGCCTAATGTCGAAAGGCCGTTTGTGTCGAAATTGATTTTAATTTTTCATCTTTTTATGAATGAAAATTTTCAAAATTTATATTTTTATGAAAACCAAAATTTATATTTTTATCAAAATTGAATAAAAATGTTTAATAGTAAATCGCCCTAAATATTAAAATATTCTTACGTTTTTTTTTTTCATATAATTAAAAATTAATTAAGGGTTGGCTATCTTATCTAGAAAAAAATAATACAGAAACTGAAAATCCCAAAAAAAATCTCAAACAAAAAATCCAGAAACAAAAACTCGGAAAAACAAAAATTCAGCAAACTAAAATCCAGAAACATTACTATCATAATTAAAATTTATAAAATGTCTATCAAATTTGAGTTTTTCCGTAAAGTTTTTAATATTGATGATAATGGAAATTGCTTTGTCAACGTTTCAGTCACAGATCAAAGTAATCGATTGGTGGTGGCCATATTATTAAGGACACATCAATTCTGTTGGGGAAATGTTTGCTTTTGGCGACTTATGTATTTTACTAAACATTTTTATAGCCTAGCCATACGAAACTAATATTTGTTAAGGTGCATTCAAAATGCATAGTTTTACTTTGTACTAAATAATATTTGTACTAAAAGTAGAAATACATTTTTTTAACTAAATTAGAAATATCTTTAAAAAAACATTTCTAGCTGAGCTACCTCAAAATATTGAGTGGATGCACGTTCAGCATTATTGACTCTACATTTCTTTCATTTGGAGTTTTGTGCTATCTAGGCTAGAAACAGCTCTCAGGGCATTAAATAAATTTAGATTAATATGAATAAAATTAGTACTTCTTGGTATATGTATTAATTAGTACTTATCGTATTTAGTAGAAGAGCAAAAGTTATATTTTTAAGTGAAAAATTCATTAACTGTACTTAAAATGTAATTTTTATTTTCGTATTAAAAATCATAAAGGCTAAAATTACTTGTTGTAATTAGTACTAATTTTATTCATATTAATCTAAATTTATTTAATGCCCTGAGAGCTGTTTCTAGCCTAGATAGCACAAAACTCCAAATGAAAGAAATGTAGAGTCAATAATGCTGAACGTGCATCCACTCAATATTTTGAGGTAGCTCAGCTAGAAATGTTTTTTTAAAGATATTTCTAATTTAGTTAAAAAAATGTATTTCTACTTTTAGTACAAATATTATTTAGTACAAAGTAAAACTATGCATTTTGAATGCACCTTAACAAATATTAGTTTCGTATGGCTAGGCTATAAAAATGTTTAGTAAAATACATAAGTCGCTAAAAGCAAACATTTCCCCAACAGAATTGATGTGTCCTTAATAATATGGCTACCACAGTATATAAAAATGGTGTAAAAAATGTATGTGCGCACATCAGTTGAGAACGGCTGAACCGATTTGGCTCAATCTTTTTCCGTTATGTTTGAAATTGCCAGGAGATGGTTCTTACGAAAGAAAATTTTGGGAAAATCCTTCGGAAAAGTCGGAAAATCGAAAAATTATGTTTTTGTATAGGATTTGGCGCGTAGCCAACCAGATGGTAAAAACCAGATGTTTTGTAGAAGAGAAAAATTGTAAAATCTGAGTGGAAACTCGGAAACTTCCGGAAAAACCCGAAGAAATTGAATTTTTTTTTTCAATGAAATTTTGAATATTTTGTATGTTTTGATGACCGATTAGACTTAATCTTTTTTAATTGTATTTGAAATTGCCAGGAGATGGTTCTTACAAAAGAAAATTTTTGGAAAATCCTTTGGAAAAGTCGGAAAATTCGGCAAATCAAAAAATTATGTTTTTGTACGAGATTTGGCGTGCAACCAAACCAGATTGTCTTTTAGAGGAGAAAAATTGGGAAAACGAAGTGGAAAACTCGGAAACTTCCGGAAAATCCCGAAGAAAGTTGACTTTTTTTTCAGTGAATTTTTGAATTTTTTGTATGTTTTGATGACAGATTAGGCTCAATTAGGCTCAATCTTTTTCTATTGTGTTTGAAATTGCCAGGAGATGGTTCTTACGAAAGAAAATTTTGGGAAAAGCCTTCGGAAAAGTCGGAAAATTCGGAAAATCGAAAAATTATGTTTTTGTACGGGATTTGGCGCGTATCCAAACCAGATGATCTTTTAGAAGAGAAAAATTGGAAAATCTGAGTGGAAAACTCGGAAACTTCCGGAAAAACCCAAAGAAAACTGAATTTTTTTTTTCAATAAAATTATGAATTTTTTGTATGTTTTGATGACCGATTTGGCTTAATCTTTTTTTTTGTGTTTGAAATTGCCAGGAGATGATTCTTACAAAAGAAAATTTTTGGAAAATCCTTTGGAAAAATCGGAAAATTGAAAAGTTACTTCGTTCGAATCGCTTCGTACTATAGATGAAGTGTTGTGCGCCACTTATCGTGAGGCTTGCCAACGTCTGAATTTGCTGGAAAACGATTCACACTGGGATTCATCACGCGCCGATGCCACTGTTTCTGCGCCGGCAAATCAAATTCGTACATTGTTCGCGATCATCATAGCGACATGTCATCCATCGAACGCATTGGAATTGTGGAACAAATTCAAGGACGAAATGGCTGACGATATTTTGCATCAAATTCGCACTGCAACATCGAATTATGATCTTGGAATGAACGATGAGATACGCAACGAAGCTTTGATCATGATCGAAGACATGTGCGTGCTTATGTGTGGCAGCCATTTATCGAAATTGGGCATGCCAGCACCAATTCGTCCGATGCACGATGCATTTAATCATGAATTGCAACGAGAGCAAGTGTACGATCGAGATTCAATGAGCCAAATAGTACGAACGAATGTCCCGCTTTTGAATGCACAGCAAAATAACGTGTACGACGCATTGATGATGGCAGTTGACGAAGGAAACGGCGGAATATTCTTCCTCAATGCCCCCGGTGGAACAGGCAAAACATTCCTGATTTCATTGCTTTTGGCCACAATTCGCTCGAGATTTCAAATAGCGTTAGCTGTTGCATCATCGGGAATTGCAGCTACATTGCTGGACGGCGGCCGAACAGCACATTCTGCATTGAAGTTACCGATGAATATCCACACGAATGACAAGCCAGTGTGCTCAATTGCCAAGAACTCGGCGATGGCCAAGGTATGAGGCAAGAATGCAAAATCATCATTTGGGACGAGTGCACAATGGCACACAAACGATCAATGGAAGCGTTCAATCGAACGATGAAGGATTTACGAAGTGACACAAGACGTTTTGGTGGAGCGATGATTCTGTTGGCCGGCGATTTTCGTCAAACGCTACCTGTCATTCCGAGATCGACAGCTGCAGATGAACTCAACGCAAGTCTAAAATCGTCGAGTTTGTGGCGCTATGTGAAGAAGTTGCAGTTTACCACGAACATGAGAGTCGAGTTACAGAACGACTCATCAACTACTGATTTTTCTAAACAACTGTTGGCGCTTGGCAACGGCCAAATTCCTGTTGATGTTTCGACCGGATTGATTTCATTTCCCTCCTATTTTTGCATGTTTACGACGTCGAAGGAAGAGCTTATCACGAAAGTGTTTCCGGACATCCACCAAAATTATGTGAACCACGATTGGCTCAGCGAACGAGCAATTTTGGCAGCAAAGAACAAGGATGTAGACAGTCTGAATTACTTGATTCAAAACCAAATTGCTGGGGAAACCCATTGTTACAAATCCGTTGACTGTGTGACCAATCAAGACGAGGCAACCAATTATCCGACCGAGTTTTTGAATGCGCTTGATTTGCCAGGAATACCACCTCATAACTTGATGCTCAAGGTTGGATCTGTAATAATCATGCTGCGCAATCTGAACCATCCGAAATTGTGTAACGGAACGCGATTGAGTGTGAAGAAACGATGAATAACTTGATTCAAGCGACGATCATCAAGGGCAAATTCAAAGGATAAGATGTTCTAATTCCGAGAATTCCTATGATTCCAACTGACACACCGTTCGACTTCAAGCGCATTCAGTTCCCCGTTCGTTTGGCGTTTGCTATGACGATTAACAAATCGCAAGGTCAATCGTTGGAAGTGTGCGGAATAAATCTAGAATTTCCGTGTATTTCTCATGGTCAGTTGTACGTCGCGTGTTCGAGAGTTGGCAAACCATCATCGTTGTTCATTTATGCGCCGGAGAACAGAACTAGAAATATTGTTTACCACAATGTATTGTATTGATTTGCGTCTGTATTCGATTTAATTCCACTCGAATAAAATACATTGAATTCTTTTGAATTTCAACTGACTCCAATTCATTTCCACAATGAGAGAAAAAATCCAAAACACAACTCAATTTTCGAAAGACGCCTGAGTTTGAATCGACATTTCATTCACTTTTCAATACATTAGTGTTGAATTCGATGAAAATGGAATGGCATGTCCACTCAACTCAATCATCTATTGAGAATAGAGTTGATATGTTTGATTTTTTCTATCATCAAAATCAATTTTCGTGAAGGACAAAAGTATTTGCTCGAAACGAAGTAATTTGGGGCGGGACGAAGTTCGCCGGGTCAGCTAGTTTAGAGATATAAATTCCATATTACACGGTAATCTATTCATTTAAATTAAAAAATTTAACAATACTCAATTAAGTGAAATAAAATACAAATTTCGAAAAATAAAAAAAATTTAGTAACAAAAACTGTCAAAATCTACAAAAGTGCAAAAACATAAACCATCAACTGGATTTGTATCGGATCGGATAGATACAAACTACAAAAAAGACAACAACATTTTTTCTATGCAAGAAACAAAAGGTTAGTATAAAATCTATCTAAGCATGTACTATGGTTAGCAACGTCTATGTTTAACGTACTTAATGGAAGTTTACCTTATCAAACAGTATTTTGTGCCTGATGTTTTTTATAAGATTACAATAAACATCGAAGTGTCAGATGGCTTAGCAAATGGTGCTGTTGGAAAATTAGTTCATATTGAACGATTTTCTAGACTTTCCAAAGATTGCCCAAAAAATAAAGAAAAAAGTTGCTCGACATGTAGCTGCTAATCAAATTAGTAACACTGCTTACCGATAGGAAGAAGATCAGCAACTATTCCACCATTCTAATGGAATTTCCACTTAATAACAACAAAAAGATAAATGTTAAGCGATCGCATCTACCTTTAGTTTGTGCTTGTGCACCTACGATTCAAAAATCTCAGGGAAGCACATAACCTGAAATCGTTTATGAATATGACAAAAAATATCAATTGCCAATAGTGTATGTTGCTTTAACGCGAGTCACTAGTATTCGAGGTTTATATATTACAACAATGATAAAACTTTCTATCATGATCGAAGAATGTTCACAGCTATAACTAGTCTTCAAGATGAATTTCGCAAACTCTCGCTTAATCGCTTACAGGCTATCAGCAGAGATATGTTAGATTTTATTCGTCAGAGAAAAGAATTGATAGTATATAGTTTTAATTGGCAAGGTCTTCGTGCTAACTCCATTAATCTCACTGATTTCATTATCCAACGCCTTGGTTACCCAATTAAGAGTCATTTAGTATCCCTAATTTCAATTGTATAATTCAGTATAAGCGATCAAACGTTCGAGTGGGAGGCGTGGCCATATATCAAAATGCAAAAGACACTACCAACATCATTACTCCAAATATCGATATGACTGTGAGACAGTCTGAATTTACAAGCTCCGCAGTGTCATTAGTTGGTGAGTTTTGTGTTGCGGATTGCAAAATGGAAGACGACAACAAATTGTTTTAATAGTAATTGAATTATACAATAAAATTTCACGCTCAGACTATTGTGTTGTGTGGTGTTGTGATGATCATCACTTTAAACCAAAACTTCTATTTATGTTTCATAATGGTCTGTTTGTGTAGCTTTATGTTTGTTTTCATTTCTTATTTTGTTATTATTATTTTTAAGTTATACTTAATTGTATTTGATGGATATAAATAAATAAATAAATAAAAATAAAAAAAAATAAAAAAATAGTAATTTACATAACTCCAGATCAAATAATGGACGATATCATTTATTTTTAGAAACGGTTAGTATGGCCATAGACATTCATACTAGATTTCTCATTTCATTATAACTAAAGAAAAAAAAAAAAACTCCTGATAATTCCAATGTATCGTTGTGTTGTGTATTTTATAAGGCAATGATTTTAGAATGCGTTGCAAATATAATACGTATATGCAATACACCGATAACATTTGAATGGAAAATTTTTATTTTTTTTCTGTGTTTTTAGTTAAATGAGAAATCTATTATGATTGTCTATGGTATGGCCATACACAACATCAGCGGAGGAGAATTTCTTGGCAGAGTAGAAGATAAGTTACCAATGGTTCTAAGTGGAGACTTTAACGTCAATTTTTCCCGAGAAGATGCTGGTATTGACTTTCTCCAAAAACATGTGAATTTTACTATAAATAATGCTCCTACAATTTCAAAAACACGACATGGCCCCAGCATTGATGGTGTATTTACGCGATACCTTGACGCCGTCAGAACGAAACCCTTCACATATTATTTTAGTTACCATAAGCCGATGTAGTTTAGGAATTAAATGTATTTGTTTATATTTTTTTAAATTAATAATTGATCAATATTAACATATGTAAAATATATTTTATAGAAATATTTATTAAAGGTTTATGTATATCAATTTTTTAATTATTAAATGATAATTATTGTAGGCTTAGATAATAAAATAAAATTTATTTAATCATCTGTATGAGAAAATAAATATTAATTTTTGAAATTTAAATTATTTGATTGAATTTAGACTTTACCAACCGTATACTCTAGGTCTAGACTTTTAATTATCGCCAAAGAATATATGTAACTTCTAACGCCCGTGCATAAGGACACGCACAATTTTTTTTTAAATAAACTTTAGTTTTATACATTGGATAAAGTCTTAAAAAGGATTATTCCCGTTGAGAATATGTAACCGGATTACAGAACTTCGCGATTTTCAATATTTTATATGATTTTTCGCGCCTAAAGCATTCAAGATTTATTTGGGCTAACGCATTTTTTAGAAATATATACAATGTTATAAATTTTGTATCGATTTAGACCCCAGTTGAGATTCTCCAAATTCAAGGTTTTTGAAATTTAGTACATATTATTCAAAATTATCAACAATATTCTTGCAATTATTTCTAGGAGAAATATATATCGTCGGTTTGCGAGAATAGTGACACATCTCAAAATATCATATTTTTGAGGAAATCGATTTGATTTTTTTTTTTTTTTGGTATAAAATAGTTGAATTCATCAAATTAAACGTCACATCTATTGAAAACTGTGGGTAGATTAGTATTCACACTATGCCAGATGAAAGATTGTTACATTTAAAGGATTTTTTTCCTATTATCTCAAAATTGGCCATTTTTGAGATGTGTTATTATTCTCGCAAACCAACGATATTTTGAATTCTTATCAATGAGATTTTTGAAGATTATTATACGATTCTATGTGTATTAGAGATTTTCGCGAAAATTCGAAATTTTTTCAGAATATCCAAATTATTCCAGAATTCTAAGTTGATTTGAGATTATCTGGCGTTGCTGAGATCACTTGAGTTTAGTCGAATTGCTTAATATTGCTCTAAATTTGCAAAGTGCTCTAATTTTGTGGGTGCTACAGAATTAGTGATACCTCGTGATTTCCGCAATTGTATGAGATTTTTAAGGTTTTCAAACTTTTTTGAGATTTGTTTGGTGATGAATATTATGAAATAGTAATTATTAGAGGTTTTTGATTTTTTGGGATCATTTGACATTCATACTACTCGAGTTTAGCCTGGGGTTAAGTTTAAACATCTAAGATTAATAGGTGTTTAAGGTAATTAGGAACTAAATCACCTAGCGTCTTTGAAATATGTAATATGTTGACTAGAGATTCCTGAACCAAACCATTACAAAATTGATCATAAGGGGGGAATGCTACCACGACTTATCTACTATTCTGGTGCTCAAGTCGGGTGGAGAAAATCTGTAGTGAGGTTTAGTAGTTCCCCTTAAGATCTAGAAAAAGTCGTGATGGAGAAAAATGTGGTTAAAAAAAGCAAAAGGAAAATAAAAGACGGGGACCAACCACGTGGTTAGAATGTGGCCTTCTGTTTGGAAATTATTCTCGGAGAAGAAATTATGATAATTTACGAATTCATCAGCAAATCACGAAAACAAACAAAAAAATAATAATATAAAATAAAAGGTTGGCTATAGGCCCCTAACAAGTTGTTTCCGTGATAACGGTTATAAGATGTTGAGATTAATTATTTTATTTTGAATTAAATTATCTGCAACAGGTTCCCAACAGAATGGGTCCGATTAGATAAGGCATTTGCCGCTATAGTGCTCTCAAGCTTTGCAAATCGCTATTATGTAAAATAATTATTTAATTTGCAATAAATTATCTGCCACAGATAATACCCTCTACGCACAAATTGACACCAGAATTCCTCCGATCAAGCGTGGTGTTCTCTCGCTACGGTGCTCTCAATCATTATAAATCGTTATTTTGTAGTTTGTTATTTTAATTCAAATTTATGTGGAAATTAATTATTTTAATTTAAAATAAATTATCTGCCACAGTGTTTTTATGGACAAACTAACACCAGAATTACTCCGATCAGATGAGGCATTCTCTCGCTACGCAGTGCTCTCAAGCATTATAAATCGCTATTTTGTAGATTTTAATTTTAATTAAAATTTATGCGAAGATTAATTATTCTAATTTAAAATAAATTAATGACCACTGTTGCTTTACGCAAAAATTGACTTCAGAATTGGTCGAATCGGATAAGCCATTCTCTCGCTAAAGTTGTTCAAGCATATAAATCGCGCGAAATCAGAGATTGCGTATTTTTAAAATTTTTTTTTTTTTTTTTTTAAGAAGAAAATATTTTCAAAGTTTGGTTTTTTTTGGGGGAAATTCCCACAAGCGACCGTTCAAATAATATGCTTGAACAGAGACGTGGTTAAACGTGTTTCGTAGAGATCGTAACTTTGTACACCACAAGAAACGTGATGTAGAGGGTGCTCTTATTACAGTTTATAGAAAATTTGATACTATTCGGCTTGTTGGTTTAGATAATTGTTAATTGTTATATCATCGATGATGTTTGGATTAAAGGAAATCTCAAAAATGGGGCAATGCTTATTATTTGTGTCATATACGTATTTCGTTTAATGATTATAAATTATTTTTTTAACATTTAGCATACAATTGATTAATATGTCTTATGTTAATACCAAATTTATTGTACTGGGCGACTTCCCACCAATCTCTCATCGATTGTGTGGTACATAAATAAATATAAAGCATCAACTTGCTCGTTTCGAATTAACAGCTACAAACAAGACAGAACCAAAGACTGCTGTTATTGAATTTTAACAAGCTAAAGCAGAAGAGGAAAATATTGAAGGAGCTTTAAATAAAGTTTAGAGTGATAATTTAGAAAATTTTGGAAAAGAAAATTTGTCCAGTTCAAGTTTGGATTACAGTGATCCGGCTAAGTGGTCAAATTAACATAGTTTATCGATTGACCGGCATAGACAAATTTTGTTTGAAAATAGGCCAGAGCAAATTAAACAATTTGATGTTCCTCAAAATAAAACCAAAGAAAATTTTCAACGATTTTTTATAAAAGAAGGCTTGCTAATGGAAAAGAAAAGCAACGACAATGGCTGCAGTATTACAAAATAATAGATTCGGTATTATGTTTTTGTTGTAAACCTTTTCGTAACAACCAGCGCCCAATAAATCTCACCGATCAAGGATCAAGCGACTGGAAAACACACATATAATTATATAGCCGCACATGAGAAATATAAGCAAGCGAAGAAAAATTGGTTACGCCTGGAAATGGAAATTTCCTCAAATTTGTTGAATATTTGGCAGTGTTTGATCCAGTAATGAGCGAGAATCTTCGGAAGATTAAGAAGAATGAGACGCATATTCATTATTTGGGAAAAGACATTCAGAATGAATTTATTCAACTTTTATCGACCAATATTAAAAAAAATATATAGAATTGATTTGCTCGGCTAAGTATTTTGCAATTATCCTAGATTGCACAACAGACATCAGCCACAATGAACAAATGACGCTCATTATTCGTTTCGTCCACATAAATACGGAAAACGATTGTTGTGAGCCTATTTCCATAAGAAAACTTTTTTCTGATTCGTAAAACTTACGGATACTACAGGCTCTGGTATGACGGATACATTCGTTAAGCTATTAGCGGATATGGCATTACCGATTGAAAATTTACGCAGCCAAGGTTATGATAATGGTAGCAATATGAATGGGAAACAAAATCGTGCGCAACGGAAAATTTTGAATATTAACCCAAGGGTATTATTTGTCCCTTGTAGTGCCCATTCTTTAAATGTTATTGTTAACGATGCTGCTGGCGCTTGCATTGAAGCAACTTTATTTTTTCTGCTAGAGCAGCGTAAATAGGTGTATTTTGCAGATTCAACTCGACGCTGGGATGTTTTAAAGCGTCATGTCTTAAATTTAACTGTGAACACATTAAGCGAAACATGTTGGGAAAGTCGAATCGATGCCATTAAACCTCTGCGATATCATCTAAGTGAAATGTATATATGACGCATTTGTTGATATTTATGAGGGTACTATTCAAATTTGAGTTTCCGGTAATAAAACACGGATAGTACAAGGCCTTGCAAAAGCCATATCAAATTTAAGATTTTGGTTTCTGTGGTTACCAAGTATGATATTATTTTTTAAGTAAATGTAATCAGCAAACAGCTGAAATTTAAATATATTAATATTCAAGATGCCATTCGGTTTCTAGAAGAACCTAAGATCCTAGTTGACTTTCAAACTGATTAAGGGTTTGATGAAAAATGAGTAGATGCACGAGATCTAACTGAGAAATTGGAGATTTCCCCAAATTTTGAAAGTAAACTAACCCATGGTATCAAAAGGCGGAAAAAACAGTTTGAATACGAAGCAGATGATGAACCTATTGTGGACCAAAAAATAAAATTCAAAGTCGGCTTTTATTTTGCGGTTTTGGATAGAGCCATACAACCTGTTGAGGAAAGATTCTCCCAAATATCGAGTATCAACTGTACTTTTGGGTTTCTTTATAACATAACATACATAACATGTAATATGAACAACAAATATGGGACCGTGTTTTAAATTATAAAAAAATCTTGCAACACGATGACTAAAAAGACATCGACTCAATAGAATTATCCAATGAACTACAGTTTATATCTAAACGGGCCCCAGAAGGACCACAAGATTTATTAAATTTTATTTTTAAAAATAAACTGAAAGACAGTGTACCAAATATCTGTATCGCTATACAAATTTTATTGACCTTACCGGTTTCAATGGCAAGTGGCGAACGAAGCTTTCCGAAGCTTAAGTTAATTAAGACGTACATATGTACGATCTACAATGTCGCAGGAACTTCTTGTAGTGTCGATTGAACACGAAATTGCGCTTGATATAGATACAAAGTTAATTATTACGGATTTTGCTAAAAATGCAAACCACGTTAAATAAAATTTTCGTAGGATTTTTTTTTAATGTATTGCTATGTAATAAATTAATTTTACGTATTACCTACTGGTTTTATGTATTTATTTAGATGGTGGCAGAAGCGGTAAAACTGATGTTTTTGGATGCAACGATGACTCGATTTGGATATTTAAATATTTAACAAGGCGACAATTTGAAGGCAAGTGTTCAGCAACTTTGTTTTGATGGAGTGTTTACCTTCTACTGCATACTATACTGCACATATTGTTCAAGAGTGGCTTATCTACAATTGCTTGCATCAACTCAGAACACCACCCCAACCACCGGGCATGAATCTGATAGAACAACTATGGCACGAATTAGAGCGCCGAATTCGGATTCACAACATTAGAAGCAAAGCTGAGTTTAAAAACGCCTTGAAAACCGAATGGAGCAAAATAGATCCTGTATGGTACGGGAAAGTCGGTGATGTTTATACACGGGTGGTAGAGATTATCAAATATAAGTATGGTCCAATCAGTAGGATCCTACGAAAATCTCACAAATTTTATTTTATTGTTTTGTAACACTGAACCGTATTTTGATTTATGCAACAAAGAATTTGGGCAAATTTGTTTTTTTGGTTTTTATTTTAAAAACTTGTTGTACTCATTAAATAAAACTGATTTTTATTTGAAGATAAAAATAAACTGAAATTAAATAAAAACTTAGAAAATTGTTTTTCGTTGGGATTTATGAGAAAAACATTGATTTATAAATTCAATTAAAGTGTATGTAGAATTTTGCACGCAAGTGTAACATATGTACATATTATGCTTAGGAGCTCATATACATTTTTTTTCGCCTGTTTAGTTATATATTTATTAAGTTTGCTTTTGTTCGTGGAGGCACGTTCATTACTCTGGTCACTGGTTGATGACATTCAATAAGCATTTTATCCACTTTTGATATATAATTGTTCAATAACTATGCAGATTTCAAAAATAAAAAATACATAAATAGCAAATTGTCGTTATCTATATGTTATTTTGATAGAGGTGTTGTGGGTTATATTTCTACAACCCACTTAAACTCAGGTATCGGTATACTAAAGTTAGACAATATTTCTTCCCAATCAAAAAGCATACTGGTATTGTTTTTTTTAGAGATAGCCATATATTCCTTTGTTTCCCACCACTAGAGAATTTCAAATACAAATTTAAAACCTTAAAGGCAATAACTTAAGCCGTTTTTATTCTACGGTAGCTCAACACCTAAATTAACCTTTATAATTAAACCAGCACCGTTTATCGATTACCTAAAATTCAAGAGAATAATATAGAAACTCAAAATGAAAAACTAAAAGCTCATAAGAGCATCTATAGGGTTATAGGTAGGCATGGAAAAGAAGCAAAACAAAATACAACTTTTCGCTTTCGTTTTATTTAATTTATTTTTATTTTTTATTTTTAATTGCAAAGAAGATCTACGGTACTGTGTAATCTTTAATTAAACCTTAGTGTAGTTAATCTTTTATTTATAGTTAACAATTTTCCAAATATAAAAACGTAAATATATATATTAACAATTTTATCTCGTCCATTACGAAACGCGCACAACAACAAAGAGCTAACGAACGAACGAATAAAAAATTAAAAAACACAAAAAAAAGGATAAACTTTCATAAAGTGTAGCGTATAGTGCGCGGTATACAGAGTGAAAACACTTTTCTTTTTCCTTTCATCTAATTGAAATAAATTTTCTCATTTAATTTTTTCGTTTTTTTTTTCGTTTATTAAAAATTAAAAACAAAAAAGGTACCAAGCTTTTTTATTATAACACAGTTTATTTTCTGTGTATATATTGTATATATGGATACCCATATCTGTGTATGTGTGTGTGTGAGAGAGTTGCGTCGTTATTATAAAACGAAACGATTTTAATGAAACATAAAAATGAAAGAAAAGTAAAAGGAAAAAATTAAGACAAGACAAAAATGTATAAAACTAATAAATAAAATTTATTAAAAGATAACATAATTCGTATATGAGATGCAAAAATATGTTACACAATTTTATTTTTTTTTTTTTTTATGCTGAAAGAACATTTAATTATGTATGTTTAATGTGTTAATAAAAAATAAATGTTTGTTTTTGTTTTTATGTACAAAATGAACTTAAAGTTAAACTTTTGACTTCTTGGCTGTACAAACATATAAAAATTAAAGATTGAATTTACATTTTTGATAAAGATTTTTTTATTATCTCTATAGTTTCGTATTTATCGTCACAGTAGATTAATAAGGAAGCTTAATTTGATAATGTTAATGGAATTATAAAGGCGATAGGAAACCCTGTGGTGTCTTCTCGAAAACATCAACTAGGTCACAAAATTTGTCTCCATGTGGCATTTTGTTTTGTCGTGTACTCAAACTCAATAATATCATAAAATAATACACGTATAGTAGCCACATACATACAATATACGAGCACAAAAGAACCAACAAAGACAATATGGTTACGAAAATCAATAATTCCATTTAAATTAATTTGATAACAAAGAAATAACAATAAGAAACCATAAAAGCTAATGAATAAATAATTTATTCAGTCCTTAATATAATTTATATACTTAAATGAAATAAATAATCAAAAACTGCCCAAATTGAACACGAATGTGCTACGGCTATTCAATATTTGGGTATATATGTATGTATGTACAATATATGTGGTGTAAGTTGATTTTGTGATACTTATATGAATATTTATTCATTTTATCTTTGCTAAATACGTTTCATTATATTTACTGTACATTGCTGGAAACAATTATAGGATCGATAAATTAAACTTTTTTGTAGTTTATTCGTGACAAATGTCACTTTAAAGATTTTATATGTAATAAAAAATTATTTTTTATTTATTCTAAAACTTTTATATTTATTTAAAAAAACAACAAATAATTTTAAATTTAGGATGAACATAAAACCAAAACAAAATGAGTTAAATATAATGCAACCAATTACATAATTAGATGTCAAACATTTCACAACAACAATGTCCGTCATATAGGATAGCTTTATATTAGCGATAAATATTATGCATAGTTGGGGGGCGAGTCAGCAGAGTCGCAACCACTTCATCAACAACGTCAAGCAATACTTGCAATTATAGTTAGTCGCATGGGAACATATCATAATGGAACAAAATCTCGCCTCCCTACCCCCCCCCCCCCCCAGAGCTGCAAAAATTATACTGATTATGAAAACGTATAATCATCCGAAAGATGAATTTAAAATAGAAGTCATAAACAAATTGGTCGGCAAAGCCGCGGAGCGTGAGATATTAGTATGAATACTCTCCAATCGTTTAATTAAAAAGCGAAATAGCTCGGAGAAACGGTTGTGTGTGGATTATCGTAGCTTAAGTCAGTTGACAGTGCGGTATAGTAACCCAATCCCAGTTATTGAGGATATTTTGGGAAACCTGAATGATAACACCTATTTTTCCATTTTGGATTAAAATCCGGATTCCACCATGTTATCATGGCGGAGTATAGTGTAAAGTTCACGAGCTTTGTCACGCAGACAGATTCACTGTGAGGATATATTTGCGTTCAATAATACATACAGTAGATCCACTAATCATACACCAAGTATGCTACTTTATTGAGCACATCAGAAAGGTCCCGTTTGTGATGCCCAGAAATTTTTGTTTGTTGCTCATTAATTTGTGCCGTTTTATCAATTTTTGTATATCAAATATTAATTTTTTGTGCGCCGGTTTATTGCCAGCCTAAAATATCCTGTATTGTCAGCTGGTTTGTTATGTGCGAATAATAATACATAAGCAATTGACCGACAGAACAACTTCTCCTCCGCATCGCATATCTCTTACCATTTACTAATTGAATGTGATTGTATTGCAACTGTGTTTATTAGTTGTTTGCACATTCTAAAGTATACTATCTCAAATACGTCTTTGTGGTTGATTTGTTTTGGTTAAATATTTAGTAATAATTAAATCCATACATTTTTTGTTATTACATATTATATTAGTGACTAAAAAATGGAATCTTCTTATAAAAACATCATGAGTGTAGCCAAGGGGTTTTAGAGATATTGTACGTATTTATTGTAGACAGGACAAAATTAATAAAATAAAAGTGTATGTCGATTTAGGTTGTTTTGGGCATGGAACCGATGTAAAATAAAATGTTCCAAAGATCATTATTATGATTTTTAATTGGAATATTTTTCAGAATAATTTAGATATTTAGATATTTATTAATTAAATTAAACAGAAATTAGGAATTTTTGTATATTATTCATATTAATACATATAAAAGAGGACATTGTAAAAAAAATTAATTAATTAATATTATTCTCTTCAACGTCATCATTTTCTTGAATATCACTAGACGTGAGCAAAGAGAAATAGCGTCGAATTTGAAGAAGTTCTTCTGGTAAATAGCTAACCAGATAATTATTACGATTTTTCAATTTGTTATGAAGAGCAAATTATGAAGAATTTTACAACTTCAGTTTCGTCTGAATGAGAAACACGAAAAATTTATTATTTTCCAGCCAGCTCATCAAGCTATAGCAACTGAATTGTTAATTACATTATTGATTACTTTATATATATATAGATAATAACCATGTATTTAAGCATTAGCGAATTGTTCGCAATACATATTAAATTATTGATAATTTCAATTTTGTTATTTTATTTGACGCATAATACGATATTTGAGTTGAAGTTAAAGTCTTTCTGGTAAAGAACCTCGCTCTTCGTAACAAATACTTTATTTACCTGAAGAACTTTAACTTAAAACTCAAATATCGTATTTATGCGTCAAATAAAATAACAAAATTGAAATGATGAATAATTTAATATATTGCGTACAATTCGCTAATGCTTAAATACATGGTTGCTTTCTATATATAGAAACTAATCAATAATGTAATTAACAATTCAGTCGCTATATATAGCCTGATGAGATGGACTGGAAAATAATTAAATTTTTCGTGTTTCTCATTCAGATCGAAACTGAAGTGGTAAAATTCTTGATAATTTCGCTTTTCGTAAGAAAATAGGGTCCTTATGCTTTGGTTGAGGAATAGGAATAGGCCGATCAAATTGAATACGTGGAACACCAATTCAAAGTTTATTTTTTTATCGGCCACGCTTCGGTTCTTCGTTGAGACTGCTTATATTATAAAGAATGATGCTTTTAAATCCTCAACAAATGATGTTTATAAAACAGCTGATTTGGTGCCTCAATGCAGATTCTTTTATTTTATTTTGTTAATTTTTTTTTCAGAATAGTGTGGTTAAAGTTTATCTTTTTCGATATTGTCTTAAAATCAAAAAAAATATCTTGGACCATTTCAATAACCTCATAAGGGTCTCCCGTTACTTTATAGCATTCCTCATGACACTGTACCATTTTTTTTTTTTTTGCTCAATCTATTTTTGAGTAAACGTTGTCCCCTTCGTTTTGGGTATGCCCTTTTTCTAGGTACTTACGATTAATACTTATTTTATATTTATACACCATATAAGCATACGATGTGAAAAGAGTGCTGTTTTTGTTTTGGCCATGACAATTATCACTCCAACAAATAAATTCATTAACTCTATTTCTGACCGTTTTCGCAGCAAAATTTAAAAGGCAACTAGTCATGCGTTCATGCCATACATTACAGTAACCTTTTTTAGTACCAAAATCATAGATGGTAAAATTAAAGACACGTGTTTCAAGGATTTTATGAAAATCAAAACAGATGACCTTCATAGCGGCGTTTCGTTGTGCTTTTAATTTGCCGCTGTTTTTGATCTTACGTGCTCTGTTTTTACAAATGTTTGTACAAATGTTAATTCTGAGATATTTGGTTTCTCTGTTTCTCGTGATCATCCATATTTTGGCATGCCCCGCACTTATCACATAAACCTTTTTTTCGGAAATCCAAACCCGACATTAAATTTATGGTTAAAAATGTCCCACTATTGTCTTTGGGTTACTATAGTGGATGAAAGTGGTTCGCCTTTTCTGCAATCCAGGAATTATCTAAACGTACTATATTAAGGATTCCGTCTAAAAATTATCTACTAGTGTTGACTCGCCAGTAGTGTAAAGGAAGGCACGGATTAGAAGTTTGTCCTGAACTTTCCTAAAACAACAACAACAAGCATTTATGTGAGAATGCATGAGTTTTTGTATACAAAATATGTACATAAATCACCACATTTAGGCGAAAATAAGCATTGTTAAACATTAAAATTAATAACATAAATATTTATAAATGTATGTTGACCATGCTTTTATCAAAAACCAGAAAACTTTTGAAAATGCTTTACAAACATAAATTGCATTCAAAATATCCGAAATAAAAATTTCAGTTTGTTAAGTTATTTGTGATTTCTAAGAGGTTACCACACCTGGAATTGACATTTTCACATTGTATCAGATCCGTCCTAATCAAAATATATCACTTTTCCGGAAAATCTAGGAGAAGTATGCACTTTTGAATACTTAGTGCACACTTCCTTTAGATTTTCCGGAAAAGTGATATATTTTGGTTAGGACGGATCTTTCGGATTTCTGTTAAAATATTAATAAGAAAGAAATGTGCATATTGGGCTCACCAAATTGCCGATATTCCTCTCTCACATTCCTCTCTTAATTGACATATCAAAAACGTATTCAAATTATCGACCAAAATTTCCGCGATATAGAAGAAAAATGCATCTTGTCGAACAATAAACAAGAAGTTAAAGAAATATTTTTACTTTCGAATATTAATTTTTAAAATATTGTTTAGTTCAATAAAGAAATATCAAAATTAAAAATGTTGCGGCTACAACTCCAAATTACGAATAAACCCAAACCAGAAAGTTTTCAAAATTAGTCTGTCCAGCTTAGGCTTCTTTATCAGCACTAGAGTTTGCAAAAACCCAGAAATTTTAAAACCCGGGCTTTCGGGTTTGGAAAATACTTAAACCCGGGTTTTGTATAACTTCATTAAAATGACAAAAATATTTAAAATAAGAAGTCAAAAATCCAATTTTATTCATGAAGTACCAACAGTAACAGTTCAGTCGTAAAGTAAATTAGAAAAATATGGTAAATTTGTTTAAATTAAATAAGTCCATGATGCAAAATTTTAATCGTAAAAAATGTTTTAAAAATACTAAAGCGTGTAGTTATCACCTAAGTGCGTTCTGGTTTTAGCACAAATATTACCTGTAATTAAGAATACAAGTTCTGCCTCAGTCGAAGTTGGCCATTTTGATAGTAAATCTCTATATAGGGCATCTAAGTTGTTGGTCCTTTCACCTAAAATCTCGAAAATAGCGCACTCTTTCTAAATAAATTAGAACTTTGAAGGGTTTGTTTTAATTGCTGCAAAGAGGCCTAATTCAATTCCTCGGCCATTGATAGTTTGACAGAGACATCACAACATATATTTGGTAAAGCATCGGCGAGCGCTGATGTTTAACATTAAATAATCTGTTAAAAAATTTTCCTCCGTACTCCAATACATGTGATTTTGTACTTTACGGAACTGCGTGTTTGTTCCAAACTTCCAACTAGACAGATAATTTATCAACACGATAAACTGACATTTTTACGTTCCATAATTATTAGTTTGAGCGCATCTAGCAGTTTTAGTCCATATTTAAATTTAAATTTTCTTGAAAAATAAATCCGGGTTTTAAGTAAAAAGCCCGGGTTTTCGGGTTCATCACATTTGATAAAAAACCCGGGTTTTTGAGACCGGGTAAACCCGGTTTGCAAACCCTAATCAGCACAACCTTCGACTAGGGCGGGAGAAACAACCTTTCCCAGAGCTATGAGACACGAAATATTAATGAAGAGAAATTCACCATAGATTTAACACTAGGTTTGGGAGATCGCCCCCGGGACCTTTTAAACATCTTAAATTTAGATAAAACATTTTGTTTACCTTCCAAGAAACATTTTATATATTTTATTTATACATTTTAAAATTGTAGCTGACTAGAGTGGAATTTCTGAATTAGTCGAGATATTACAGATCGGCATCAAAAACAGACTTGGAAATATTTTGACCTTGGCTAATAAATTTTGCACTAAGAACGAAATATGTACTACAAATTCGACAATCTCACAAAGTAGAACGACAAGTCGTTGGTACAAGACCAATACCAATTTGTACATTTTGAAGACTGACAAGGGTCACTTTGATTTTTATGGTCTGCGAATTCTAAGAAATACGCGGAATTCTGTAATTATGCAAATATCTAATATGAGTATAAACAGCATCAAATTATTAAGGGGTTGAAAGTTGTGAAATCCATATTTGCAGAATCATTATGAAGTCTATCCGCGGTCGGATAAAGATATTTTCTTGAAGTTACGGAAAATGAACAATCGGGGACGGCCTGTTTTATATGGCATACCAGCCGAAAAATGTGTGTGAGGATTGGAAAGAATTCAAACTCAATTCGTATTAGAATTTTGGGGAATTTTATAACTTTAACTATTTATAAAATAAAGAAAGAAAATAGTTTTTATTAATTTAAAATTTTAAAGTTGGAAGTAGTAAAAACCTTATAATAATACACACATTTTTAAATTTTTTTTTAAAACACTTGTTAAATATTTCGCAAAATTACAAAAGGTTTAAAAAATCACTTTAAAAAAAATTTAAAAATGTGTGTATTAAGTGTGTTTCGCCAAGTGCCTACGGCAGAAAGTGTAAGAACCTTATAATAGGTATTAGGCGACTTTCACATAACAGATAATTCGGAATTCGTTAACAAAATCAGACCATTATTCATATATTTCGGTTTTTCTATATGTATCAAAAATGTTACTCATCCTACTTTTAATTCCTTGTCTCACTAAAATGGAAAGACTCGGTTATATGCGGTTTTCCTAAAATACACTAAGACAACAATCCTTTGAGACTAATTGTTATAGCTGTGCTTGTGGTTTACAACTAGTCTCATTTTTTGTTAGATATTTCGGTCATAATTTTTTGGAAATTAAAAATGCAGAAATTTTGTTATAGTTTCTTTAGATGCTAAGTTTTATAGTTGATTAACTAATTATAGAAGAATATAAAATTAAAAATTTATTCCACTATGGATTTAATTTTTTTCATAGAGGCGTCCTTCATCATATACTGAATTTAGTTTTACCGCAAGATGCTTCAAACGCGTGTATTTCACTAGCCCCACAATAGCTAACTTTCTGACATAGAGACCTTAGTGTTCTTTATTACAGTTTCTATTCCCTTAGTCGTACCGTTTGTCACGCCAAATAGCAGTCGAGTTTTAGTATTCCTTCTATGGGCGCTGGATGACTCCTGTGAGGGTTATCGTCTAATTTTTGTTCGGCAATGGTCATTTAAAATGGCTTTTATGCCGCATACTCGAAATCGAAAGCTAACGACGGCAAATTTTTTGGTGATTGCGCAATAATTTTACGGAATTTATTTTTCCTCACCTTTTTAACAAAAATACTAAAAAAATGCATGCCGTCTCAAGTTCTTCCGTTGAAAAATTGACAAACAAATTATTGTCGGCAGTTTTCGAGTATGCGGCATTATTGTCATAATATATTTTCGAGTGCGGATTGACTATGCTAGTTGTCACTTGAAATGACTATTGTCGCGTGTGTCGTAAAAGCTCAGTGCAATGAGATGTTTTTCATAGCAACCGTCTAGAGCTTGTAGAGGAAATATTGAAGCTATTTGGCATGACAGGCGACACCACTAGGGGAATAGGGCCGTAAAGCATTTTAGGTTAAACCCAACAAAAGTAGTGGTTGGTCAAAAAAGAAAAGGACCAACCGACTGTTAAATAATATTTCCCTGTCTTTCTTCTTCATAATGCAAATTCAATGCAAGCCGCTTATGTTTTTTCTTTTTTACATGGACTATTTGACTTTCAGCTAAACATTTAACTAAATCAATTTAACTTTTGTAAGGCCTACAAATATTTCCTATATCAATCCTAAATACAAAAACAATGTTTATAGGTATAGTTTAGAAAAAATTTTATACGCCGGAGGAAGGCTGTGAAAAAATTCAAAATTATTCCTGAAATAAAATCGTTTTGTTTGTATTAATGAGAAACAAAATTTAATATGTTTTTAGTTAAAAAATTGTTTTAGCCGTCAAGCAGATATAGTCGCTAGAAGGCATACAAGATATAAATTAACGAGCAAGGCTTTAGATAGGTTTTGTAGGCCATCGATACAACTTGCTTATAGCCAATGTAAAAAAAATTGTATTACCGTTAGACAGGTACAGCACGCCGTGCTCGTTAATTTATATCTTGTATGGCTAATACAACTTATTTTACTATAGCCATAGGCAAGCTGTATCCATGACCTACCAAACCCATACAAAAAGTCGTGCTCGTTAATTGATATCTTGTATGACTTCTAGGGACTGCATCTGCCTTACGGCTAATACATTTTTTTTTACTGTGGCAATAGGCAAGTTGTGTCCATTAACTACAAAACCTATACCAAGCTGTGCTCGTTAGTTTATATCTTGCATGACTTCTGGGAACTATATATGCCTAACGGTTATACAATTTTTTTTTTACTGCAGCCATAGGCAAGCTTTACCCATGGCCTACAAAACCTGTACCAAACCGTGCTCATTAATTGAATCTTGAATGACTTCTAGGGATCCTAGAGGCATCTAGGATCCTTATACTTGTGCTGATATCATTTCTTGTACACGTTCATGGGATATCATCTTATATTTCACTATAACTGAATCATTTTTATATTGAATATGTGCAGCTATTGGCTAGAAAATACATAAAAATAACCATAAGTTAATTATCTTGTAAAAATATTTTTCCGGGATAAATAATGTCATGACAATTTTCTCGGGCTGACATTAAATAATGTCATGACAGACATATTTTTCTGGGATGACAAGTAAAATATCGTGATGTTGTTATATCATGATATATTAGTGTTACCAACACCTTTTTCTGGGATAATTTTCGGGCTAACTTCACAGACATCCATCATCATCCAGTTTCCAGTTCAAAAACCCACATTTTCTACGATTAAATTCTAAAATATAATAAACCCTAACCATTTTACTTGGGTAAACGCAGCTAGGTGAACCTTCTTAAGTTCTGGAGGGAAAATGTACCAAATAATCGTCGCGTAACATTTAGTATGGGAATTGGTTGGTCGAATTATACTAAGACCCAGTAAGTACCTTCTGTAAGTTGTTGCATTAACACCATGTTATTGAAGTAAACTTGAAGAACTGAGAGACCTGCGTTTATTTCTTTTATGGTTCAACGAATTCCTATTCTAAATTTACAAGAAATATTTTGGTAATCGTCATTTATTGTTTGCTAATTTACTTGATATAGCATTACAATTACTGCTATACTCTCATCTCTATCTTATAAAGTAAGGCCAGTGGTCATTGATTAGGTTTCTTTTTTTGAGGAAAATTTGTGTCACCGAAAAAATCGACGATATGAAATGTTGGCTCGATTTTGTCCTTGAGCAAGCCTACATTGTTGAAAAACCGAAAACATTTCATTCATTAGGCTTCCACGCTTTAGAAGTAAATCCTAAAGACCTTTCAATTTGTCGAAATCTACTAAAATATGTTAAGTCCCATATTAAACACTCTGTGTAAAAATTCGAAACTACTAAACCAACTCCAATATGACGTTGCAATTACTAGTGCAGACCACAGCTATTCTTCTCCATTTTTGAAGGCTTTCGTAGCGTTTTCAAAATAAGGAATTCCTCGGAAATTCTACCAAATTTTCATTTCATATTTGTCAAGTTTAGATGAAATGTAGTGCTGGAAATAAGTCTTTCTCGATATTTTTACGCAAATATTGGCATCTTTTGATTTTATTTTCTAATGGCTGAAAACATTTCTGCAGAAATGATTTGATTTTTTATGTGACCTTTTATTTGGCATCTAATTCGAAAGAATTCGAACCACAGACAGGGAACTCATAAACATAGTTAAGGTTAACCAATTAACCGAGAATAAAATGTATTTTGAATTATTTATTCAAATTTCAATTCACATTTCACTTTCAGCTTTTCGGATAACCTCATAGTGCCGATTATGTACCTCTCATTTTTACATAGCGCCGAGTTTCAAGAACTTAATTTATAAAGACGCAATTGTAGGGAAACACAATTATGTATGTACGCGACACGAGAGCTTGAAGTATCTTGCATAATCACGTTTTGTCGAAATTTTGAAAAAAATTCTGTAAACTCGTTTAAAACTTATGTATACACCATCAGACCTACATTATAATTGATAGGGATTATTAGAAATGTTGCTGATTTACAGGTACATAAATCGATATTTTCGATATTTTATGTGTTTCTTCGAGGTTTATAACCTTATTCGAGATTGTTTGGGAAGTTATATATTTATGTGGAATATTACAATGGGTCATCGAAGTTAAGTTGCCCATACCTGATATAATTTATGGTGTAATTGACTTTCCGTTGATTTACATATTAGTAATTTCGATCAAGTATTTGTGTCTCAATACACAGAAGATATTTGTTGATACAAAAGCGGTAGAAATACAAGGTAATGGAAGAGTTTGATTATTGTTATACCGGCTGAAGTTAAAAATGTACACTTGTAAAAAATAAAATAAAAAGAAATTAGAAGATCATAATAAATTGTATTTTATTCAAAAATTATATCGACTGGTGATAATTTGATGTGATCGTAATTCACTAGGCATGCAACCGATGCTAATCTGTAAAGTCGAAAAAAAAATACAATTTAATTTTTATTTTGGTGTAATCCAATGTGCCAATTTCATCCGATATGTCATTTTGTTTTATTAAATATAATTAGTGTTATGTGCTCAATTTAATGTTAATTTATTTGTCGTAGTCTGTGAAAAATAAATCTAAAACTAATAAGAAAGGAAGCAATACTCTAATAACATAATCCGCATAATAATCATAAAGTCTGTATTAGTCATACTCGTGATTATTGAAAGAAAATTTCTAGTGGTTGGAAAATTGAGTACAATTTTTTGTGGCAAAGTGTAGTGAATATACTAGTTGTATTTTGGAATACCACAAGTGGTTTCTTATTATATTGTGAAAAAAGTAACCTTGCTATTGTAATAGCAGAGCCTACTGTATAAATAAGAGCCTCCAGTATCGACTGTATTTTTTACTAAGCTTAAAATAAGGTACATACATTTTTTTCTTTACTATGAACTTATATGGGAAAACGCTTATTTTCATTTACAGTTTTAGTTTATTAGAAATATGAGCTTTTGTTTTGTTTTTATATGAAAATGTTCATGAAACATGTAATATTATTTGATTGAAAAATCAAGTCTTGAAAATGTTTATTTCTTAGTGAAAATCGTCATGAAAAATAAGATACTTTTGAAATTTTAAATATTGTTGTTTTTGTAATATATACGTCATCAACATTTTATAATATATTGTCATAAACAATAATCATCTCTTTCATTGCCTCCATTCCAATTTGAATTCAAATATGTTTCTATAGTTATTTTCAATTTGCAAAGCATGCTAGATTATTTTGATGTTTTGTTTTTTTCGCACTCATTGTATTGATTTAATTTATTCTGTTTGGCTCTTTTTGATTTTTTTTAAATTTTGATTGTTGAGCGGAGACGTGTTGTCTTTTTCTTACCATTGGGTTTAGATGTGGAGATATGATGTCGTCATTAAACTGAATTTACTCTTTTTGATACACATTGTTGTTGTTGTAGAATGTTTTTTAATTTAATTTCCCTTATTTTCTTTTGATTATTGCTGGAAAATGGGGAAATTTGAGAATCTGTGTTTTAAATGAGTAGGACATTGAGTTGTTTGTTAGCGATTTCTTCAAAAATTATTTAACTGGGTTTAACTTTTAATTCATATTTTATCGTCAATCGAAATCGCGTTTTTTTCATATAAACACTATGAAAATAAATGAAGTTTTAGTGTTTCTATATCCCTTATTTTAAGTTCATTTTTCACATGCCGGCTCTATTCACATCAAGATGGTTCTGGTAATAGTTACAGTAAAATGAGCAGCACACCTGAAAATAATAATTTATTTGATGAGTATTTGGAAAGCTTTGAAACAAGTATTATCAGAGCTTTCACTACCGATAATGGGACAGTAGTTCGGAATGATGTCACGACCGAATTTGATGAGCTAAAAAAATTCGGGGTAGTCTGTGTCTTCTACACGGCCGTAGGTGTTTTCCGTGATAACGGTTATAAGAGGTGCGAGAAATGGCACGATGTATGAGTTTGTTAAAATAAATTTCTTTATTATTAGCATCATGAAATGAGAGTACAGTGATTGTTTGCAAACGATTAAGTACTGGGCGATGGTATGAGAAGAGAAGTACGATATGAAGCGCAGGGTCTCAGCGGAGATGTGCCTGATGAATGTGAGTTCCGCAGACTAGTGCCTCCTAAAGTCGCCGAGGCTAGTGTGATGAATACGCAGTCTAGGTCAAATATATTTTATATCAGAGTCCACACTGACATTGACCTATCAGATTAGGCATTCCCCCTTTATAGTGCTCTCTAGCATTGTAAATCGCCACTTTGTAAATCTAAATTTTAATTAAAATTTATGTGAAAATTAATTATTTTAATTTACAATAAATTATCTGCCACAGTTCCTTTACGCACAAATTAGCACTAGAATTGCTCCGATCAGATGAGGCATGAGGGGTTGTCTCGCTACAGTGATCTCAAGCATTGTAAATCGCTATTTTGTAGTTTATAATTTTAATTAAAATTTATGTGGAAATTAATTATTTTAATTAATAATAAATTATCTGCCACAGTTTCTTTACGCACAAAGTGACACCAGAATTACTCCGGTCCGATAAGTGATTTTCATGGTTGGTTGTAAATCGCTGTTTTGTACTTTGTAATTTTAATTAAAATTAATGTGGAAATTAATTATTTTAATTTAAAATAAATTATCTGCCATAGTATTATTAAGCACAAATTAATGACCGAATTGCTCCGATCTGATGAGGCATCCTCTTGCTATAGTGCCCTCAATCTCTATAAATCCCTATTTTGTAGTTTGAATTTTTAATTAAAATTTATGTGGAGATTAATTAATTTAATTTAAAGTAAATTAGCTACCACTGGTTTTTTACGCAAAAATTGACACCATCGGATCTTCGATCGGATGAGCCGTTCTCTCGCTACTCTGGTTGAAGCATTTAAATCGGCCGAAATCAGAGGTTCGCGGCGCGGGTTCCTGTGCCGCCCGATGACGTCATTGCGATAATATTATGCGTGACACATAAACCCGAAGGACCAATCTAAGCAATCATATCTTTAAATTAAAGGTAGTGCTTATAGTTGATGAGTAATTGCCCCCGACCAATGGCTAAATTTCGGGTAAGTTTTCTGAACATGCGGTGTAAAACGTTATCACGTCAAAAGTAAATTAAAGTTGTTGTCGCAAGAAAATCAAAAACTTAAGAACAATCTTGAAACGATTAACAATGGTCAAGGTTTTTCGAAAATCAAGGTGGATACGATAGAGTTAAACCAAGCACATAATGAAGCTAGTTCAAATGAACGGCATACAAAAGAGACACATAACGGTAAATTATTAAACGAAAATAATATCGATCACACGATCTATAATTTAACGGTACCAAAAACAGGTGAAAGCCAAAATGAAAACATTAATGAAACTCGGTTACTGGTTTAACAAATGATTGTTCGGCTAAAGTGGATCAAATCAGGTTTTCTAGCCGTAGAAATATACCGAATGAACATGGGATGGTATCATAATTCCAAAAAAATAATTCCATAATTTCTTTACTCCAATCACAGAAAAATAAAGTTCCAGATCATAAAATTCCACGTTTTAAAATTCCCTATTATTTTATTTCTAATTTTGAAATTCAAAAGTGGTGGAATTAATTCCACAATTGGAGTACATATTTTGAAAAATTAGATATAAATAAACACAACTATCTAATTTTATATTTCATTATTTATTTCATTAAAATGAACAAAATTATTGGTAATATGATTAATTAAAAAATTAATATTAATTAATATTTTGCGCGATATGCTTTAAATACTTAAATTTTGAATAATTTTGGCGGTTTTTAATTTTCTTTAGGCAATTCTTTCGATTTGATTTTCTCAACTATAGTTTTGGGAATTCTTTTGATCAATTTTCAATTTATTTATAAACTCCGCAAATTTTCCTAGAAACGATAACTTTACAAATTCATGTAGTTCAGAGCTGCCGTGGTTTCCATATTAAATACGATAATTATTCAGTGTTACAATCACCTTCACCAAGTGATCGAAAACGTTCATATATTTTTTTGTAAATAAAATTGAACTTTTTTGAAAATTTAAAAAAATAAATATTGTATTATCTCAAGTACACTGTAGATTTTTTGGTTTTTGGTAAAAGTTTTCGGTTTTGGTGGTTTCAAGAAGGTGATTGTAACACTGAATAATTATCGTATTTACGATAACTTTAAACCGGCGATACCAGGTTTCGGCATTATACTTTGTATGAGGAAAATTTCTTTTCGAAGAATTCGCCACATACCAAAATTCTGTTTTTTCCAGGGTTCCTCTCTCTGCTTATTATCTCCAGTGATATTTTTTGTGAACCAGGTTCCTAGTTGTGTAGTTTTCAGATCATCAAAATTATTGCTTAATTCACAATACATAATTATTTATTTAAAAGAATTTATTTCACACAACACAAAGCCAGCAATTAAAAAAAAATTCCTCATATAATTTTTTAGATTTTCGTATCATTAAAGAAAACACGAGTGGAACAGATAACTTTTTCACTTGTCCATGAATAGTGAACAGCAAAGAAATAAATGTGGGAAAAACTTCTGTCGACCATCCAACACTTAGATTTTCCTAATATTTTCAAACTTGACACAGTTCCTAGAATTGCAAAGTATTCTCCAGCACATTGAACATAAAGATCTACTTCCAAATATTTTAAATTTTCTGGAATATTGATGTCATCTGCCAAATTTGATTCCTTTAAAGATGATGAGGCTCTAACTCGGGATAGTTTAGATTTTTGGACCTGTTCTGATGGTGAATAGGCTCTGCAGTTTTCCTCTCGAGCGACCACTCCCTCCCTTATAATTTAGGATGGTATTTTGTGCTAATAATTTAATATTTTCATATCACATTTTCACGGGTCATGTAAATGATCCGTTGGTATAACATTTATTATGTGAAGGCCATTTTTCAACACACTGCTTGCACACTTATATTTTAACCTTCTGTCACATCTGCAGCTATCGATATTGTTCTTATTATTTGTTTCTATAAAATATCCAGAGCCGTCTACAATTCATTTTTCTCCGTTCTTGTTAGAGCTAACACAATCAATTTTCATTTTTATGGAAGAGAATCTGATTAATTTAAGAGTTTCTGAATAAAATTTAACACACCAATATTTGTTTGGATAATACTTTTTAAGTCTTTTCCTGATACCACGTTATACAAAACTCAACCATCAAGTTGCAAGGCAAGATCTAAATGATAATTGCTTAGCTATCAAACAATATCAAACCAATTAAAATTCCAAAATGCAGTTATTTTGTTTGTTGTTTTCATAGAATAATTTGCGCGCGCAAATTATTCTATGAAAACAACAAACAAAATAACTGTATTTTGAAATTTTAATTTTTGGAATACTGGCGTGTGGAATTTTGGGATGTGGATCTATGGTTTGAGGAATTTTTATTTTTGGAATTGTAAAAGTGGAATTTTGCCGGAACCTGGTATCGCCGGCTTAAAGTTATCGTTGCTAGGAAAATTTGCGGAGTTTATAAACAAATTGAAAATTGATCAAAAGAATTCCCAAAACTATGGTTGAAAAAATCAAATCGAAAGAATTGCCTAAAGAAAATTAAAAACCGCCAAAATTATTCAAAATTTAAGTATTTAAAGCATATCGCGCAAAATATTAATTAATATTAATTTTTTAATTAATCATATTACCAATAATTTTGTTCATTTTAATGAAATAAATAATGAAATATAAAATTAGATAGTTGTGTTTATTTATATCTAATTTTTCAAAATATGTATTCCAATTGTGGAATTAATTCCACCACTTTTAAATTTCAAAATTAGAAATAAAATAATAGGGAATTTTAAAACGTGGAATTTTATGATCTGGAACTTTACTTTTCTGTGATTGGAATAAAGAAATTATGGAATTATTTTTTTGGAATTATGATACCATCCCAGTTAAGGGACATACAATCATATATCCCCACTTTTTGCGGCAGTACGAATTATAGGATCGAAACAATAATTTGTTCTTGCTAAAATATCCTTTATCAGGATCAGCAGCCAAAGCTCTTAAAGCATATCCTGAAGTAAAATCGTGGCGATCATTAAGAACGAGTTTAATAAAAGAGTTTCATGTAGAAGTGACTAAGTAGTGCTGAAATTCATAAGCACCTGAGAGAAAGAAGAAAACAGAAAACCGAAACTCTTAGAGACTACAGTTTTGCACTGAGAGAAATAGCTGCCGCGGGTAGCGTAGAAGATCAGGCGGTAATTGATTACTTTGTCGAAGGCGTAGATGACACACAATCGAATAAAATATTACTTTCTGGCGCCAAAAATTTTGACGAATTGAGAATCAAAATCGATACTTAGCAAAATTATATTTCTAAACAACGAAGGTTCTTGAAAAGTAATCATTCAGGTAAAATTCTGAATAGTATATATGAAAGATACTTTAGCTGTGGCAAATTTGGTCACTTGTCCAAGTCATATGGGAACAAATCAAAAGGCCCGAAATGTTTTCGTTGCTCCGAATTTGGCCATAAATCGTTCGAGTGTAAAAACGCCAAAGGAAGCTCAGTTGACCCCAAATCTCCGCAACAAGATAGAGATAATTCTACTGAAAAAAAATCGTATGTTGCTCATCTTTCTGAAAAGTCTAACCACTGTATAGTTACGCTGGGTGGAAGAAACATTAACGCAATAATAGACACTAGGAGCGTCTATACCATTATTCGTCAAGATGAATTTGTAAAATTACAGCTGAATCTTAAGAAGAGTAGTAACTGGAATTGGAAACATGAAGGCTAAATTGCTTGGTACTTTCAAAACAGAGTTGATGATTGATGATGAATTCTTTGAAGCCGAAGTTAAAGTGGTCGATTCAAACATGTTACCAATATCATTTTTAGTTGGATTTGACGTTCTTAAAAGTGCCGTAATTTATACTCAAGATGGTCAAATTAAAATAAAAAAGAAGGACGAATTTTGCCTGTTAAACTGTCTATTAGTAGAACAGGGAAATTCAGTCGAAATTGGCGATAAGCAATACGAGAATGAAATTTATCACATGATCGAGAACTATAAACCGCAAAAAAACAAAAGTTGCCCGTTTTCTTTAAACATTTTGATGAGAAGTGAAAAACCGATCTGTCAACCACCAAGACGGCTCAGCCAAAATGATAAGGAAGAAGTAAAGCGTCAGGTCTTTGAATGGCTAGAAAATGGGATTGTGAGACCAAGTATTTCAGAGTATGCCAGTCCAATTGTTCTGGTAAGTAAAAAAGATGGTAGAAAAAGAATTTGTATCGATTACATGCGTTTAAATAAAGAGGTAATAATGGATCGCTACCCTCTGCTGCTAATTGAATACCTAGTAGACGAATTACATTCTGCGAAATATTTCTCAACATTACACCTTCAAAACGTATTTTTTCACGTGCCAGTAGAGGAGAGTAGTTGCAAGTATACTGCATTTGTAACACCACACGGTCATTTTGAGTTTTGTTATGTACCATGTCCATTTGGTTTATGTACGGCACCACCAGCGTATCAACGGTTCATTTTCATATTCCTTCGCGGACGATAGAGGAGAACTTAAAAACACCAGACTTGGTAGCCGTAGAATATTTAGGGTATATAATTCGCAACGAAGAGATAAAACCATCTGAAGCTAAGATGACAGCTGTTATGAAATTTACAAATCCGAAATCAATTAAAGATGTACAAAGTTTTCTCAGTCTGACTGGATACATTCGTAAATTAATACCAAACTACTCTTTAATTGCAAGGCCAAACTAACCGAACTACTAAAAGAAGATGTCAAGTTTGAGTTTGGTAATATCCGCCAAAATGCAATTAACAAATTAAAGCATATATTAACGTCGGATCCTGCTCTAAAGATCCTGAATCTGAAGCCGAAACGGAACAACATACTGACGAATGTAAATATGGGTATGGTGCCATATTATTACAACGAAATAGTGAAGACAACAAGTTCCATCCTACATATTATTTAAGTCGCAAAACAACAGCAGCGGAAAAAAATTATTCTAGTTATGAATTGGAAGCTTTAGCCATAGTGAAAGCGTTAGAAAAGCTAAGAGTTTATTTACAAGGAATTGAAATCAATATTGTGATAGATTGTGCTGCATTTAAGCAAACAATGAGTAGGAAAAAATTGGTAACAAGAATTGCTGCATGGGCCCTACTTCTTGAAGATTTCAACTACACGTTGGAACATCGGAAAGGCACGAGGATGAAACATGTAGATGCTCTTAGCAGTAATGCAGTGTCATTAGTGGTGACTAGTGAGTTATTAAATAGGGTTAGAATGGGAAGTCATATTCAGTTGATTAAGGCATTACTCGAGTATGGTTCTTATAAGGAATACAGACTAAATCAAGACATCGTTTATCACTGCAATGAGATGGGGGAACATTTGATGTACATATATACCTAAAGTTCTAGAAACCGAAATAATACAAATGGCACACAATCAGGGGCACTTTGGTGTTCAAGATGATGGAGCTAGTCCAGAGGCATTATTATATTCCAAAACTAAGGGGTAAATGTGAAATTGTATAAGGTCAAATTGTGTTCAGTGTATACTTGGGGCGAGGAAACAAGGAAGTCAAGTATCCTTTATCTATATTATATATCGACCATTTAGTGCCTTTGCCCAGCACTACTAAAGGTTACAAATATATATTTTTAGTGGTTGATACCTTCTCGAAATACTTATGGATTTATATAACGAAGTCAACATCCACTGCAGAGGTATTAGCGAAACTTGAATTACATCGACCTATATTTTGCAATTATGAAAACATAGTTTCAGACGGAGGGCCAGCATTTACGTCCAAACCATTTCAAGGTTGTTGCGAAAAGAATCATGTTAAGCATACATTGTGTACAACCGGAGTTCCAAGGGGTAACGGACAAGTCGAGAGGGTTAACGATCATTCCCGCATTGACTAAGCTAGCTAGTTCTGATCCTGAAAAATGGTATAGGGTTACGAATGACTCACAAAGATTTCTTAACGGTACATGGCAACGCACAATCAAGAGAAACCCATTTGAGGTGTTATACGGAATTATTTTTGTTTTGCGCGTTTATTTCATATTATATGCATTGCATTCACGAACCATCTGCTTCTGATTGGACCATATAATCAAAATGCTTAAAATGACAGATTATTATTATTATTATTATTATTAGTTGAGGGCCATGTGGGCGTTCAAGCCACCCCGCACTGCGACCTAAAAGATCTTTTGTGCATGGACCCTACTTAATGAGCCGTCCAGTCAATATTCAGGCTCTTAATGAACCTGACAATACTGCCGGCCGGTATATGATGCATACCATCCGGGCTCATTACTCTCCCTCCTAGATGTTGTAACCTTTTGCAGAAAATGGCTGGGCAATGGCACAGAACATGTTCCGCTGATTCCGCTTCCATGTCACAGAAGCGACATCTATCCGTCGAACTTAGGCCCATTTTCTTTAGGTGATACCTTAAGGGGATGTGACCTGTGAGGAAGCCGGTAAGCAGCCTCAACTAAGGTTTCCTAAGTACAAGACATTCCTTGCCCTGGCCGACGAAGGTGAAATAAATTCCTTCGCCTGTCGCAAACCTGGAATTTCGCGCCAGTAAGAGGACTTTTGCACATCCTCCCAGCGTTTAACTGCTGCCCTAAGGTGCCCCTTAGAGACGCCGCAGAAGGGCTCTGGTCCAATTTATGGAAAGGCAGATCCCTCGCGGGCGAGGACATCAGCTGCCTCGTTTCCCACAATTCCAGTGTGACCTGGCACCCAAACAAGTGTTACCTTATTTGAGCTAGCCAGCAATTTAATAACCTTCAGACAATCCCATACCAGCCTTGACTCAATAGTAAAAGACCTAAGAGCCTTTAAGGCCGATTGGCTGTCTGATACGATATAAACCTTTGCGTCGTTTAGGCCTTAAAATGACAGATACACCTTGGCATTGAATTTTTATTCTACTAGTAATCTGTAAAAAGTCTAAAATGCTTAACTCTCCTTATACTAAGTTAATTTCCTTCATCACCTATTGAGTCTAGAAGATAATGGGCACGTTAGGACTATAATCGGTACAAGTAAAAAATTGTTAGTAGATGATTCTAGATTTTAGATAATAATTATTAGAATACATAAAGCTCAATTTTCATAAAAAATATTTTTCAGCTAACTTTTAGCTAATAAAATTAAAATTAATCTGCAAGACTCAACCCATGCTGATAAGAGTTAAATTCGCAATTTGAACAAAATTTATAATATTTAATCATATAAAATTATCTCAAAGGGAAGTGTTTAACATTTTTTAGTTCATATTGTACGAAGATCTTGTATTAATCTGCGTACGATATGACAAGACACAGTAAATTTTAATTAAATCCATTTAAAATTTTGCTTATAGCTAGCTATACCTTTTTTACTAGCATAAAACTACTTATTGATGACCTATTTTCCTGTCATAGTGGTTGCAGCTTGTGACTTACCTAAAAAGAAATGAAAAAAAAAAAAAATTAAAAATTCGAATAAAACTTGTTTTAGGCTCTAAATTTAACAAACTGTTTAAAAATAAAACATTTATACCACAAATCATTTAGCTTCCTCAAAACATTCTAATCAATATAATATCTATTTCTTCCCATTACATATTTACATAATAGATCACACAGAATACATAACCAAACAAAAATGGTCTTCCATTTCTAATAATTCATTTATAAGACGTCACAGATATTGTAGCTATGAGACCAAAATGTAGCAAGAGAAAAAAAAAACTTTGCTGTAGAAAAACCATTTAATGTAATAAAAATTAAATTACAAGTTGTACAAGATATGGGGAGAGGAGGTGGAGCAGGGGGGATGTCTAAGGTATGGGGTATATAGAGGTATACAGATACGATTCAAATTCAAATGAAAATAGGGATGTAAATAGGATTGTATATTAGTTTTGTATTTTCATTTAAAATAAAATAAAAATAAAGGACTTGGATCAGTGTTGACAAACTTTTATTTGTTTTTGTAATTTTAGTTTTTTTTTTTTTTTTTTTTGATAATACACAAAAAAGTTTGTGTAATGTAATTTCATGTGAATTTTTATTTTTTTTTTTTTTGTATGCTGTACCAGAGTTGTTATGTGTTGTGAAGATAATTTTGTGTGATTTATTCAAACAGATTTGGACGAGGTAGTTTTTTATTTTTGTATTTTAGAAACGGAAAACTTTTTTGATTATTATTTTTGATTTATTTTTTTTTTTTTTTGCCTTAGTTTTTCATCACTATGTGTACGATATGAACGTACCCGGTTGATATATTTGTTGAGATATATAGGAAGCAAGTAAAATTAAAAAAATTAAAGGATATTTATTTTCGTTAAATATTTATAAAGTTTATTTTATTTTTAAAATGTGAGATAAACAAAAAAAAAACAACAATTTTAGTAAACATATACCTTTTGGTATTCCTTAGACACTAGTATACAGTGCTTGGAGATATATAATTTAACTTGGAAATGTTTTATTTTAATTTTTATATTTTGGGGGCACAATTATATTAAAATGGAAAACATGACATAAAATTAGTTTGTAGTATTGTATATAGAGGTATTTCAGTAAAATTATAAATTAGAAAGTCATTCCAAGATTATAAAGTGAGGAGGATTGAATTAGACACATGCTATTACTTTATACTATATGTTCACCCAGCGGGAGATAAACTAGCTTGATCCCTTACTTCCTTCTTATTTATTTGTTTTCATAATATTAATACAGTAACAAATCACGTGATCTAAAACTCACGTTTTCTAATAAAAAAAAAAAATTAGTTTGTACGAGTTTGTATAGGTATTAAATTCCAAAGTATCCTACACTAAACCACCCCTTGCACATATTTTTTATTTCTTATTATCATAAAATGTGTATATATATGTAATAATAAAATTAATTTATTTTTTTGTACTTTCGGTCTACATAGTTTTCGGTTTTCCTGTTTTTCCATTTTTTTTTTGTTTCTTTTTTCTTAATCTTAATTGAAGAGAATATAAATTGAAAATTACCTTAAATAAAGTAAAATTACAACAACAACAAAATAATATGACTGCATTAAAACTACGATATAATATTCTTGGTTCAGTGTTTTTTTTTAGTAGGTACTGTGCTTTTTCATAAACGGAGACGAGTGTACGAATAAGGTGAAACGGTGCGCAAAAACAAAAATGATGATGCTTTTTGATGATGGTGATGAGAATAAATTGATCAGTTTACTTTATTTTTATATATTTTTTATATGGTGTATTATATCCTTCGTATATCATGAATATATGTATACGTATATAGGATTTCAGATTATTATGATGATGCGATAGCAATAGACATGCCAGGAAATGATGGTGAAATAACTATAAAAAAAACAAAATATTTGAAATAGGAATTTTATTAATATTGTTTAAATGCCAATTTTTTTGGCAAAAATTCGTTCCGATAAGTTGGTGAACTTTTTGATTTTTTAAAGATCTAAATGTATGTAATACAGTATAAAAAGTGTTATGAGTCAATAAACGTTGTGATGTTCATCATACTCATAAATTTGGCATCCGGGAGTATAAAAATGGTATGTAAGCATTTAAAATACATTTAGATATTGAGATTATATGGTAAAGATAAGATGGTGTATATAAAAAATGCCCTCTTCATTATATTCTGCACGATATAGAGATTTATGTGAATGTACTTCAATTATGTCTATGTGCGATGTGAATTAGTTTAATGGATTGGTATAACATAAAAATGAAAATAATCACGCTGTGTATTTTTACTGTAGGAGCTAATTATAAATTGATGTAATGATTTAGGCCGGTGTTTGGATGGTCATAAACAGTTCTAAAAATGTGTTACCTAAATGCACAGGAAACAATAAATATCTTAATAGTGCTAAGTGGCGTGCCGTCACACAAACAAATGCACACACTACATTTGATCTATTAACGCAAAAATAAAATTCTAAATTTATCAAACTAGACTCTAATTTGAAGCATCTAACCTCTAAAGTGGACACTAATAATTATATATACATAGATCTACTAGTATTATGTATATATAGTATATAAAATACACACATCGGCTGTAGTCAAGAATTCAGCCGCTGCACAGAGCGGCGGATTTCAAGAAAGTTGACCAAAAGTGAAAAACTCAAGTAAAGTAGTTAAAAATCTGCACCCAGGGGTTTTTTTGGGTCGTTGATTACGAATCTAAAGTCAGAGTTGCAAAATTAAATAATAAAAACGAATTATGCGCAAAACGCAATAATACCCGTATTTCTTGGACAAAGTTACAACAACAATTGCATACAAAAATGTCTTTATTATAATCAAAGTATAGCAAATGGGGAAAAATTAATCAAATCTAAATTTATTATGCGTCCCGCTCTGGTCGACTAATCACTGAAAAATTCGATGAAATTTTACAAAAAATCGAAGAAGACCGACATATAAGTCCCATGACCAGCTAAGGAATTAAATATGGATCAAGAAACAGTTTGAAACCATTTGCGTAAGGCTAGATACGCAAAAAATCTCGTTGTTTGGGTGCCGCAAGAATTGTCGATGAAAAATTTAGTTGACCAAATTTCCATCAGGGAGTTGCTACTGAAACGCAACGAAATCAACCCATTTTTGAAGCAAATCATTACTGGCGATGAAAATTGGGTACAACACGAGTTTGAAAAAGGTCACGGTAAAAGAAAGGTGAACCACCACAAACGACTTCAAAGCCAGGATTGATGCCCTATAAAGTTATGCTGTGTGTATGGTGGGATTTGAAGGGCATCGTATATTATGAGGTTCTGGAATCTAGTTAAACTATTGATTCTAATCTCTACTATCCGCAATTAACCAGGCTGCAGCAAGCAAATAAAAAAAAAACGTTCAGAATTGATCAATAGAAAGCTTGTTGTCTTCGATCATGACAACGCCAGACCACACCAATTTTTGATGACTCAACAAAAATTGAGAGAGCTCGGCTGGAAAATTTTGGACACATCCGCCATATAGGCTGGACCTTGTACCCTCTGACTACCATTTGTTTCGATCTCTGAAATTCTCCCTTGATGGTCTAAAGTTAGCTTCAAAAAGGACTGTGAAAAACACTTGGCCAAGTTTTTCCCCGATAAACTCTAGAAGTTCTCCAGTTCTTTTTCTAATAATTTTTTACGAAGATATTAATTCGTCGATCTCTAGAACCAACTATAACTTCATATTTAAATATTTTTGATGTTATTTTTAAAGTTTAAATTCTGTGAAAAATGTTCTTGTTCAAAGACAACGTCGATTGGTTGCCTGCCGATAATTTTTCAGCAGAATATTTACGTAAACTCGCCTAATCAAAAATTATTTAGGAACACATAAAAACGAGAAAAAATTCATAATTAACTTATTAGGAAATAATGTACAACCCCGGATATATTATGAACTAAACTTTCACAAATTTTTTGATGGAATCCTAGGCTCAGAATCTATAGCCAAAATGCAAGGAAAAATTGGCTATACGTCCAATTCAATTTCAATGAACAATCACATATACAAATTTAAGTAGATACTGCCCAGATGAAAATGTTAACAATCACACCGTGACTAAGAGCACATCAATAAACGGTGATTGGTTATTATCAGTTTTTGAAAGATTGAATAAAGAACCAGAACTTTATAACGCTAATAACTTCAAAACAACGGTAAGAACTTTAACAAATGATCCTGATCCACCAAGAAAATTACCAACAATAAAACTTAGCGTTAACAATTTTGAGACACTCCACCTAATTCCGGTCTCTGAGAAAAAAATAATCGACAGGAAAACTATCCAAAACCTAATTAGAATTGAACATCGGAATAAAACAAAAGAATTCCGTTAATAGAAGCTATTTTCCAAAAGCAGGAGGTCCTGTCAAAACAAAACGAGAAGTTATCATCAACAACGATCATAAAACACAACATCATTACAAAAGACGAAAATCCGGTATATACAAAAACATACCAAAAATGGTCTTAATATTATTTCTCCATTTTCTGGGAATTTTTGGAAGTTCAAGGCCATTTTCTGGAAATTTTTGAAAGTTCAAGGCCATTTTCTGGGAATTTTTGGAAGTTCAAGGCCATTTTCTGGGAATTTTTGGAAATTCATGGCCATTTTCTGGGAATTTTTGGAAATTCAAGGCCATTTTCTGGGAATTTTTGGAAGTTCAAGGCCATTTTCTGGGAATTTTTGGAAGTTCAAGGCCATTTTCTGGGAATTTTTGGAAGTTCAAGACCATTTTCTGGGAATTTTTGGTAATTCATGGCCATTTTATGGGAATTTTTGGAAGTTCAAGGCCATTTTCTGGGAATTTTTGGTAATTCAAGGCCATTTTCTGGGAATTTTTGGAAGTTCAAGGCCATTTTCTGGGATTTTTTGGAAGTTCAAGGCCATTTTCTGGGAATTTTTGGTAATTCAAGGCCATTTTCTGGGAATTTTTGGAAGTCCAAGGCCATTTTCTGGGAATTTTTGGAAGTTCAAGGCAATTTCCTGGGATATTTTGGAAATTCAAGGCCATATTCTGGGAATTTTTGGAAGTTCGAGGCCATTTTCTTGGAATTTTTGGAAGTTCAAGGCCATTTTCTGGGAATTTTTGGTAATTCAAGGCCATTTTCTGGGAATTTTTGGAAGATCAAGGCCATTTTCTGGGAATTTTTGGTAATTCAAGGGCATTTTTTGGGAATTTTTGGAAATTCAAGGCCATTTTCTGGGAATTTTAGGAAATTCAAGCCCATTTTCTGGGAATTTTTGGAAGTTCAAGGCCATTTTCTGGGAATTTTTGGTAATTCAAGGCCATTTTCTGGGAATTATTGGAAATTCAAGGCCATTTTCTGGGAATTTTTGGAAGTTCAAGGCCATTTCCTGGGATATTTTGGAAATTCAAGGCCATTTTCTGGGATTTTTTGGAAGTTCAAGGCCATTTTCTGGGAATTTTTGGTAATTCAAGGCCATTTTCTGGGAATTTTTGGAAGTTCAAGGCCATTTTCTGGGAATTTTTGGTAATTCAAGGCCATTTTCTGGGAATTTTTGGAAGTTCAAGGCCATTTTCTGGGAATTTTTGGAAGTTCAAGGCCATTTTCTGGGAATTTTTGGGTACTTCAAGGCCATTTTCTGGGAATTTTTGGAAATTCAAGGCCATTTTCTTAGAATTATTGGAAATTCAAGGCCATTTTATGGGAATTTTTGAAAATTCAACGCCATTTTCTGGATTTTTTGGAAATTTAAGACCATTTTCTGGGAATTTTTGGAAGTTCAAGGCCATTTTCTGGGAATTTTTGGTAATTCAAGGCCATTTTCTGGGAATTTTTGGTAATTCAAGGCCATCTTCTGGGAATTTTTGGTAATTCAAGGCCATTTTTTGGGAATTTTTGGAAATTCTAGGCCATTTTCTGGGAATTTTTGGAAATTCGAAGCCATTTTCTGGGAATTTTTGGAAGTTCAAGGCCATTTTCTGGGATATTTTGGAAATTCAAGGCCATTTTCTGGGAATTTTTGGAAATTCAAGGCCATTTTCTGGGAATTTTTGGAAGTTCAAGGCCATTTTCTGGGAATTTTTGGAAGTTCAAGGCCATTTTCTGGGAATTTTTGGAAGTTCAAGACCATTTTCTGGGAATTTTTGGTAATTCATGGCCATTTTCTGGGAATTTTTGGAAGTTCAAGGCCATTTTCTGGGAATTTTTGGTAATTCAAGGCCATTTTCTGGGAATTTTTGGAAGTTCAAGGTCATTTTCTGGGATTTTTTGGAAGTTCAAGGCCATTTTCTGGGAATTTTTGGAAGTTCAAGGCCATTTTCTGGGAATTTTTGGAAGTTCAAGGCCATTTTCTGGGATATTTTGGAAATTCAAGGCCATTTTCTGGGAATTTTTGGAAGTTCCAGACCATTTTCTGGGATATTTTGGAAATTCAAGGCCATTTTCTGGAAATTTTTGGAAGTTCAAGGCCATTTTCTGGTATATTTTGGAAATTCAAGGCCATTTTCTGGGAATTTTTGGTAATTCAAGGCCATTTTCTGGGAATTTTTGGAAGTTCAAGGCCATTTTCTGGGAATTTTTGGAAGTTCAAGGCCATTTTCTGGGAATTTTTGGTAATTCTTGGGCATTTTCTGGCAATTTTTGGAATTTCTTGGGCATTTTTGGGAATTTTTGGAACTTTTTGGGAATTATTGGAATTTTGGGGAATTTCTGGAATGTTTAGGAATTTATGGAATTTTTTGGGAATTGCTGGAATTTTTTGGTAATTTTTTGGGAGTTTTTTGGGAATTGCTTTGGGAATTTTTGAATTTTTTTTGGGAATTTTTTGATAATTTTTGCAATTTTTGGGAATTTTTGGAATTTTTTGGTAATTTTTTGAATTTTTTGGGAATTTTTGGTATTTTTAGGAATTTTTGGAATTTTTTGGAATTTTTTGGAATTGTTTGGGAATTTTTTGGAAATTGCTGGAATTTTTGGAATTTTTAGGGAATTTTTGGGAATTTTTGAAATTTTTTTTGTGACTTTCTGGAATTTTTGGCAATTTTTGGGAATCTTCGGAATTTTTCGTGAATTTTCTGGGAATTTTTTGGAAATTTTTGAAATTTTTTGGGAATTTTTTGGGATTTTTTTGAATTTTGGGGAATTTCTGGAATTTTTGGTAATTTTTGGAATTTATTGGGAATTTTTGGAATTGGGAATTGCTGGAATTTTTTGGGAATTTTTGGAATTTTTTGGAATTTTTTGGGAGTTTTTGGAAATTTTTGAATTGGAAATTTTTGGTATTTTTGTGGTATTTTTGGGGTATTTTTGGCAATTTTTTGGGATATTGAATTCTTCAGTATCATCACATAAAAGAACCACGGATGAAAAGGAGTCCGCATTTCTAGGCATGCCCATTGCGTAAAATAAAATGGCACACGATTCCTCCTTCTGGTCTGGCATTAAATCGGCAAAAACCCGTCTCCGTCGAGTATTGGGTGATTCAGCACTAATACAGACACTATTAATTCAAATAGAAGCTATTGTGAATTCAAGACCATTAACACCGATTAATAATGATCCAGAGGTTTTAGATATTCTAACACCCGGGCATTTCCTGATTGGTCCTTTAATACTCTATCTCTAGCAAGATAGGAGCTGCTACAAAATATGGCAAGAGGATTTTCTAAAATTTTACATCAAGAATATTTCGCCATGCTACAAAGAACATCAAAATGGTAACACAAATTCCAGGAAAGCGGGCTCGTAAATGTGTCATCATTGGTAGCCACTACCAAAACGATATGTAGTAACCACTACCAAAACGATATTGACGATTGGAGCATCACGGATTCCACCTAGTGGAACATTTTTAAACTGAGCTGAGCTACTTGATAATTTCACGTTCGAAATGATTGTAAATAATTCCAATTTTGAACTGTAAACACAATTTTTACTTACCGGATTGCTAATAATTGTAAATAATTCCAATTTTGGACTAGAAAAACTATTTTGAATTACCGCATTTCTAAATTTTCTTTCGTCGCATTAGTAACAGTCATTTTTCAGGTGTATCATTTTAACCTTTTTCCTCGAGAGGCGCTTTCTTTACTTTTACAATCGCCAATAGAGGAGCAAATATAAGAAATGCTAAATAGCGTATAATTCAAAATTCAATCAGCCCTTATTCACTACCGATCTGGGTGGTCCCGAAGAAAATAGATGCACCGGGATAACAAAAGATCAGAGTATAATCGACTGTCGTAAACTTAACGAAAAATCGATAGACTACAAATGTCCACTCTGGCTTTAAAATCAGGCTTTCATCATATCCCCATGGATCCTATAAGGGACATTTTGAATTCTCTCGAATGCCTTTCGGTTTTAAAAATGGTTCAGTCACCTTCCATCAGCGGGCAATGAAGAATGTCCTTCACGGACTAATAGGTAATATTTGCCATGTTACCTAGACGATATAGTGCAGTCCTACCACAAAATCAGGATGGTGTTGAAAGACCCGTCGCATTTGCTTCAAAATCTTAAACATAACGGAGTGTAAATATACAGTTTCACATTTTACGAGTTCATGTAAATATTCTGCTGAAAAATTTTCATCAGGATCGTATGCAATTTAAAAATATTTTATTCGGAAGGGGAAATTTGTTTACGTAATAGACTACATTGATTGGCTGCCTGCTGAAAATTTTTCAGCAGAATATTTACGTAGTGCGAGTTCGCGACAATATTCTGCTGAAAAATTTTCAGCAGGCAACCAATCAATGTAGTCTATTTCGTAAACAAATTTCCCCTTCCGAATAAAATATTTTTAAATCGCATGCAACCCTGCTGACAATTTTTCCGCAGAATATTGTCGCGAACTCGGACGTAAACTCGCATTAATATTTGAATAGTTTTGAGGTCACGAATTTTTACGAAGATATTGATATTTGATTACGAATTTTTAAAGTTAACATTTTATGAGGAATGTTCTTATTTAAAGGCAAAAATGTTCAAGGCTCACCTATATAAAATGGTTGAATCGGCACTATTAATGATTATAGTTTCGTATCTACACTTTTGGTTTAAGGCTTAACTTGATCTCAAAGTTAACTACATTGCCTCATCTGATACTGTTGTAAATAGCGATCCCCATATCCTAACTATTGACCGACAATATAAATTAAAAACAGTAATTGACAGAATTCTAGCTTCTAGAAAAACGGGATTAGGCGAACAAATCTGCTCTGACACACCATAGACGTTGGAGAAGCACTTCCAATAAAACACCGTTATTACGCCGTTTCATCTATCGTCCAGCAGGAGATTTATGAATAACTTATTCGTGTGCTCGAGTTGAAGGTCATTGGAGAGAGTATGAGTGCTTTGAGTTCTCCAAGGGCGAATGTGATGAAGGCGACAGGGAAAACTAGACTGTGTCTGGATGCGCGAAAATTAACCTAGTTACTAAAAAGGATGCATGTCCTTTCCCTTTGACAGAAGGTTTAATTAGCAGATTGGATAAAACAAAATTTATTTCTAGTTTGGACCTTACAGATGCCTTTTGGAAAATTCCCGACGAAACTTATCGCTGCTAGCCGACGATGCCGTCGCTTCAGCAGTAAAGCTGCACTAAAGCGATAAATTTGAAAAATAATATTATTGTTGAAACAGACAGACTACCTCAGTTATATAGTTCCTACGGGGAGCTGTGGCCTAATCTAGACAAGGTGGAAGGCATTACAAAGTTCCCAGTATCCAAATACGCTTAGCAAATAAGGTGATTTCTAGGCATTACCGGCTTTTTTAGCGCTATTCAAAAAATGTGGCTCGTACGTGGAAGACCTGCCATTTACGGTGATAACCGTCTGACTTGGCCAATGACGTTAAAGGATGCCTCTGGTCGTCTGGCACGTTGGAGTCTCAGGCTTCAGGACTTTGATTTTGATATTCAGTATCGCAAAAGCTCTCAAACTATTTCCGGTTGCATTATGGCGCATTGAGGAGGACCCCTTGAATCTTAATATTGATATGGACTCTCTAGCTTTTAATTCGATAGAATTTCAGAATTTATTACGTTATATTCAACAATCATATAAAACAAATTTGAAAGCGGTTGGTAATTATGCTTATATAAACATTAATCCTTCCTGAATCATTACGAGACGACCTAATATGTTTTTTTCAGCTCAGTGTCCCTCCACAGCTGCTCATTTGGGACTAAACAAAATGGCAGAAATTATCAGACGTTACTACTTTTAGGCCAAGTTTACTTCCCGATTTTAAAGCTTTTGTAGCAGCTTGTGGAATGTGGTAGTCTAATAATGCTGTAAATTGTCCTTCTCGTGCTCCGTTTAGCTCTCTTCCGATGAACTTTGGTCCATGGCAGAGAGTTTACTTAGACTTTTTAGGGGCTTTAACTCAACCTTAATTTTTATTGTAATTTAAAATGCTTTGTGCCAAATATGGAGTACAATTTACTTTTACCGATAATTATTCGCTGCAGGCTAAGCTATCTGACTGGACTAATTGGACTTTACTCTCCTCGTTGTGACAATACATCCAAGCTGACGGAATAGTTTGGGATAAGAACCTCATGTAATGACATTCATGGGTATGCATGGCAAAACTCCTCTCATGATTTCACACGTTTCTCGACACACTTCTTAGTGTTTGGTCACCATGCAATATTGCATAGTTCAGTACATTAGCAACTCCGAAACGTATCTCAGTTCACCGGAAACTAACCTAGTGTTACTAGTAATACTGATCCCTTTCCAGTATCTGTCAGGACGTCCAAAAACACCTAGGTATTGCAAGGACTAAAGTTCAATCAAGTCAGAACTTACAAAAGTCCGCACCTTACAATTGGGCAAACTATTTATGTTCGAAATGTCTCACAGAGTAAAGCATCGGACAAATTTGCTTCAAAACTAGCTCCGAAGTATATAAAATGCACTGTACTGATCTAGTTTGTAACGTAGCTTATGAAATGGCAGACGATAACGGCAAATCGAGTGGCGCGTACCACCTGAAGAATATCAAAATTTAGTATTTATCCATTTATATTATCTGTCTAATATTTAACCAACATACAGAGATTACCTCCAATTACATTAACATAAGGTGTACAGACTATTTATCTTAAGCATTACAAAAAAATTAATAATAAATACATAAGTTAAAACTAAATAATAATCAAAGATCATTAATGGCCTGACGAATACAAGATTTAAATGAGGTGATTGATGTGAACGAAAACAAATCAACGGAATTAAAATGAGAATTGTGATTAAATTGAAGTCGGCTTAATGATGAGTTATTTCTAAGATTAGTGCGATAGGCCAGAAGGTTAAATGTTAAGGTATTCCGCAACAAATATCCTTTGTCAGGAGCAAAATTAATACGATTTAAAAGAGAAGTTTCAATAATTTGGGTAACTACCTTAAATAGTACCAACTCGTCAAAGAAAATTCTTCTAACCACCAAAGTAGTCATTCGAAATCTTACAAGACGAACACTATAGGGCTCATACATAAATTTAAATTTGAAATATAAATATCGGGTAAATTTCTTTTGGACTCTCTCAACATTAAGTTGATGAATATTATACGGAGAATTCCATATAGTCGTGAGATATTCTAGGTTAGGGCGAACTAAACCATTGTAAAGGCTAATAAAAGTTTGAAGCGAGGTAAAATTGGAGCCGATTCTCATGACGAAACCCAAAATTTTATAAGCCTTATTAATGATGTTGAAAATGTAGTTCTAAAAGAAAATTGATAATCAATTGCAATACCCAAATCTTTAATTTCGGAAACAAATGATAAACTATGATCAAAAATCTTATAAAAATTCAATGCAATTTGCATTCTTGGCTTAATTCTTAAAGCGAAACATTTATTAGTATTGAGATCCATCAGATTGGCAGTACACCAAATTGAGATTTTGTTCAAATCCGATTGCAAAATATTACAGCAAAACCTCACTGTCAATATTGGTTGAAATATCATTAATAAAATAAACATTGAAGGGGCCCCAATATTGAACCTTGAGGTACCCCCGATGTTGGTTTAAACACAATTGATTGATGGTTAATGATTTCCACAAAATGGGATCTATTGCTTAGGTAAGAGCAAGCCCATTGAACAAGACTGTCATCAAAACCAAAATTGTATAACGTGTTTAGAAGAATGCAGTGATTTACTTTGTCGAACGCTTTTGCAAGGTCAGTGTAAACAACATCAACACCGCGCCCGGCATGTAATGATTCATAAACATATTCACCAAAATTCATTAAATTAGTAAGAGTGGATCTATGTTTCAGAAAACCATGTTGCCTGGATTGAATTAAATGAATATTGAGGTCAGTAAACTTAGCATGAAGTAGTTTCTCAAAAAATTTTGAAATAACACTTAGAATTGCAATTGGTATATAGTTAGCGACATGTCCCCTATCACCAGATTTATAAACAGGAATTATTTTCTCAAATTTTGAATCTATCAGGAAATATCATTTGCTTTATTGATTGATTGAAAATTAATGAAATCAGCAGGCTTATAGACTCAGATGTAGCACTGAAAAACGATGGTGGAATTTGATCAGGCCCACAGCCTTTGTTTAAACACATACTTTCAATTTCGGGACCTAACATCGTAATAAGAAATGTCAATATCCCGACAAACATTTCAATACCGACAGCTATTATCGGGCTCAAAAATACCGTGTGTCGGTAACTATTACAACAACAACAACCGAAAAATACCGATCGTCGGTCACAATTACAAAAACAACAACACAAAAAATATTAGTAAAAGAGAATAAGAATTTTTTTTTTATCGTTTTTGTTTATTAAAATACTTAACAATTAGAGTGAGTGAGGCAAATTAATACTTAACATGTTGTCGTCCTCTACATTCATTAAAATTTTTTTTTGTTTGCGCATTGCCAAAAATATGAATTACAGAGCTATTACCGAATTACCAAACAAAGGCGATCAAATTACGGTAGAAAGGTAATTTGAATTGAGATTGAGCATAAACTAAAATTCAAAAACAATATAATGAATTTCTGACCAAAAACTATAAAATTACACAGCATAACGGCAAAGGTAAACTAAATATTGGTTGACACAATTATAAATCGCTAAGCAGAAATTAAAACTAGCGAATTACCGAGCAAATCCCAACAATTTACCGCGATATAGGAATTTCAGATTATCATAAACCAAAATGCAAAAACAGAACAAAAATTTAGAATTAATGATAAAATCTCCAAAAACTACTTTGCAATTATGGAACAACGTCTTAAATTTAGTTGACATAATTATAAATCGCTATGAAGAAATTAAAGCAAGTGAATTACCGAGCAAATCCCAACAATTTACCGCGATATAGAAATTTCAGATTATCATAAACTGAAATACAAAAACAGAGCAAAAATTTAGAATTAATGATAAAATCTCCTAAAATTACCTTGTAATTATTGAACAACGTCTTAAATTTAGTTGACATAATTATAAATCGCTATGAAGAAATTAAAGCAAGTGAATTACCGAGCAAATCCCAACAATTTACCGCGATATAGAAATTTCAGATTATCATAAACTGAAATACAAAAACAGAGCAAAAATTTAGAATTAATGATAAAATCTCCTAAAATTACCTTGTAATTATTGAACAACGTCTTAAATTTAGTTGACATAATTATAAATCGCTATGAAGAAATTAAAGCAAGGGAATTACCGAGCAAATCCCAACAATTTACCGCGATATAGAAATTTCAGATTATTATAAACCAAAATGCAAAAACAGAACAAAAATTTAGAATTAATGATAAAATCTCCAAAAACTACTTTGCAATTATGGAACAACGTCTTAAATTTAGTTGACATAATTATAAATCGCTATGAAGAAATTAAAGCAAGTGAATTACCGAGCAAATCCCAACAATTTACCGCGATATAGAAATTTCAGATTATCATAAACTGAAATACAAAAACAGAGCAAAAATTTAGAATTAATGATAAAATCTCCTAAAATTACCTTGTAATTATTGAACAACGTCTTAAATTTAGTTGACATAATTATAAATCGCTATGAAGAAATTAAAGCAAGTGAATTACCGAGCAAATCCCAACAATTTACCGCGATATAGAAATTTCAGATTATCATAAACTGAAATACAAAAACAGAGCAAAAATTTAGAATTAATGATAAAATCTCCTAAAATTACCTTGTAATTATTGAACAACGTCTTAAATTTAGTTGACATAATTATAAATCGCTATGAAGAAATTAAAGCAAGGGAATTACCGAGCAAATCCCAACAATTTACCGCGATATAGAAATTTCAGATTATTATAAACCAAAATGCAAAAACAGAACAAAAATTTAGAATTAATGATAAAATCTCCAAAAACTACTTTGCAATTATGGAACAACGTCTTAAATTTAGTTGACATAATTATAAATCGCTATGAAGAAATTAAAGCAAGTGAATTACCGAGCAAATCCCAACAATTTACCGCGATATAGAAATTTCAGATTATCATAAACTGAAATACAAAAACAGAGCAAAAATTTAGAATTAATGATAAAATCTCCTAAAATTACCTTGTAATTATTGAACAACGTCTTAAATTTAGTTGACATAATTATAAATCGCTATGAAGAAATTAAAGCAAGGGAATTACCGAGCAAATCCCAACAATTTACCGCGATATAGAAATTTCAGATTATTATAAACCAAAATGCAAAAACAGAACAAAAATTTAGAATTAATGATAAAATCTCCAAAAACTACTTTGCAATTATGGAACAACGTCTTAAATTTAGTTGACATAATTATAAATCGCTATGAAGAAATTAAAGCAAGTGAATTACCGAGCAAATCCCAACAATTTACCGCGATATAGAAATTTCAGATTATCATAAACTGAAATACAAAAACAGAGCAAAAATTTAGAATTAATGATAAAATCTCCTAAAATTACCTTGTAATTATTGAACAACGTCTTAAATTTAGTTGACATAATTATAAATCGCTATGAAGAAATTAAAGCAAGTGAATTACCGAGCAAATCCCAACAATTTACCGCGATATAGGAATTTCAGATTATCATAAACCAAAATGCAAAAACAGAACAAAAATTTAGAATTAATGATAAAATCTCCAAAAACTACTTTGCAATTATGGAACAACGTCTTAAATTTAGTTGACATAATTATAAATCGCTATGAAGAAATTAAAGCAAGTGAATTACCGAGCAAATCCCAACAATTTACCGCGATATAGAAATTTCAGATTATCATAAACTGAAATACAAAAACAGAGCAAAAATTTAGAATTAATGATAAAATCTCCTAAAATTACCTTGTAATTATTGAACAACGTCTTAAATTTAGTTGACATAATTATAAATCGCTATGAAGAAATTAAAGCAAGTGAATTACCGAGCAAATCCCAACAATTTACCGCGATATAGAAATTTCAGATTATCATAAACTGAAATACAAAAACAGAGCAAAAATTTAGAATTAATGATAAAATCTCCTAAAATTACCTTGTAATTATTGAACAACGTCTTAAATTTAGTTGACATAATTATAAATCGCTATGAAGAAATTAAAGCAAGGGAATTACCGAGCAAATCCCAACAATTTACCGCGATATAGAAATTTCAGATTATTATAAACCAAAATGCAAAAACAGAACAAAAATTTAGAATTAATGATAAAATCTCCAAAAACTACTTTGCAATTATGGAACAACGTATTAAATTTAGTTGACATAATTATAAATCGCTATGAAGAAATTAAAGCAAGTGAATTACCGAGCAAATCCCAACAATTTACCGCGATATAGAAATTTCAGATTATCATAAACTGAAATACAAAAACAGAGCAAAAATTTAGAATTAATGATAAAATCTCCTAAAATTACCTTGTAATTATTGAACAACGTCTTAAATTTAGTTGACATAATTATAAATCGCTATGAAGAAATTAAAGCAAGGGAATTACCGAGCAAATCCCAACAATTTACCGCGATATAGAAATTTCAGATTATTATAAACCAAAATGCAAAAACAGAACAAAAATTTAGAATTAATGATAAAATCTCCAAAAACTACTTTGCAATTATGGAACAACGTCTTAAATTTAGTTGACATAATTATAAATCGCTATGAAGAAATTAAAGCAAGGGAATTACCGAGCAAATCCCAACAATTTACCGCGATATAGAAATTTCAGATTATCATAAACTGAAATACAAAAACAGAGCAAAAATTTAGAATTAATGATAAAATCTACTAAAATTACCTTGTAATTATTGAACAACGTCTTAAATTTAGTTGACATAATTATAAATCGCTATGAAGAAATTAAAGCAAGTGAATTACCGAGCAAATCCCAACAATTTACCGCGATATAGAAATTTCAGATTATCATAAACTGAAATACAAAAACAGAGCAAAAATTTAGAATTAATGATAAAATCTCCTAAAATTACCTTGTAATTATTGAACAACGTCTTAAATTTAGTTGACATAATTATAAATCGCTATGAAGAAATTAAAGCAAGTGAATTACCGAGCAAATCCCAACAATTTACCGCGATATAGAAATTTCAGATTATCATAAACTGAAATACAAAAACAGAGCAAAAATTTAGAATTAATGATAAAATCTCCTAAAATTACCTTGTAATTATTGAACAACGTCTTAAATTTAGTTGACATAATTATAAATCGCTATGAAGAAATTAAAGCAAGGGAATTACCGAGCAAATCCCAACAATTTACCGCGATATAGAAATTTCAGATTATCATAAACCAAAATGCAAAAACAGAACAAAAATTTAAAATTAATGATAAAATCTCCTAAAACTTCAATACCGCCAACTAAATGTCAGGCGCAAAGATACCGAGAGGCCGGTGACAATTGCAAAACTAAAAAAT